>AP025072.1:269956-415651 GCA_036186865.1 Eustoma russellianum | reverse complement strand
AGACCTTTCTCTTCCCAGACAGAGGCGCGGGCCACAGAGCCAACGCCAGTTTTTTTTTTTTATTTTAAATAGCGCCAACGGTACCTTTTGCCCAGAACAGTGGGATTTTTATTTTAAAACCCAAAACAGAGACTTTTTCTCAAGCATAAATCGTTCCGGAAACAGAGACTTTTTCTCAAGCATAAATCGTTCCGGAAAAAAAAAATTTCAGGCAGAAAAATTTTGTTTTTCCAAACATGAACAGATTAACATAATGATTCGATTAGGCCTGCTCTGATACCACTTGTTGGATTTAATTTAATAAATCCCTGAATAGGACCGTTTAATCGAATCAATGGACAAAGTAACAAAATGCGGAAAATATATCTTGCTCCATTGCTGTTGTTAATCTGAACACGTACACTGCAACTGCTCCGGCTGATGAAGAATCTGGCCTGATCCAAGGATTCACGACCTCCCACCAATTGTTGATACACCCCTTGAACGGAATCAACAATTCACTGCTTTACCCGATGGAGAGGCTAGGCAGTGTGGACTCTATAGAAAACTTGGTACACCCTCCCTCTCAACTGTATATGGCCGCTGATAGCAACTGTGCGTCTTATTTTTTTTTTTATTTGAGGAGGTGAAGCCTCCTCCTTTATAGAGAGGGGGATGGAAGGATCTGATAGGTTAGGTTTTAAATTTAAATTTAAATCTAAATCTAAATTTAAAACTCAACCTTATCTTCCTATTAAATATTATCCAATATTTAATTATTGTACCAATAATTATCTACAAGCCACACGTGGTTGTCGCCCCTCGGGGACCAGATTCGTAACTTTATGGTCGTTGCACTTTGAGCCCATCCATCGCGGTCTCTGACCATATGACTGTCTACATATTCGGGGTTTCCATTTAGACCACACTATACATCTAGGAATATACCCGATGATCACTTAACATGTGGATGTTTTACGTAACAATTAATATTATTACGTGACATATGTGACATATAATATTATCATACATAACGTCCACCTTATGATTAATTCGTATAAACCTTATCAATGTGCTGCGCATCACACGTATTCGAATCAATCCCAACAAGTTATTCATAAGCAACATTAACAAGCAGCAATATCCAACAAAAGTTATTAATTTAACGCTCGACATACATTTTATTTACGAAATGAAGGACGAGCAGCAGGAGGGATTATCGGTGGCCGCAAATTCTGAAATTGTTGCATAATGTTTTCATTTGAAATGGTTCCAAAAACTTCCTTCTCGAAGTAACACAGCAAACAGTCTGATAGTAAGTCGTCTTTCAATCGGTTGCGCAGATCAGTCTTTATTATATTCATCGCAGAAAAACTTCTTTCCACACTCGCTGTTCCGACATGTAATCTCAGTTCTAACTCGGTGAGCCGATATATTAAAGGAAAGTAATTGTGATAATTCAACTCCACCATCTTCTTTGCAAGAACTCCAAGATTAGTATTATGAGAGAATACTTCATTTGATTTCATATCACCAATGTAACTTTAAGTTCATGGTTGAGCTCAATTCGATCATTGATAGTGAAATCGTCTGGATATAACTCAACAAGGTGTAGCAATTGACTATGATCAAAATTTGCAAAAGAATTGGAAGGATCAAGGCACATCACACATCTAAGTAAATGTGCTGGCTTCGGTGAAGTGTGTATCCATTTCCGTAGCAATGATGTCAATTACCTAGTAACACACATATATCACATATCATGAGATAGTTTTGGGATTAAAAAACAGATACTTTAAATTTAGATAATCAAAAAATACAACTGCTACCTACCAACTAAATTTTTTCTCCGAGTTGGGGGCGGCTGCCCCCCGTGCCCCCCCTTGTGAACGCCCCTGCCTTTGGTCGATCCAGAAACAAAGAAGAAGGTAATAGTAATTTATACAGTTTAACACGCCTCATCTAAAGAGTTGAAGCTAAATGGTGAAAATTTTTCTTATTACCCTACAGTCTCATCTAAAGAGTTGAAGCTTGTAGAGGAAATAGTAATTTATACAGTTTAACACGCCTCATCATGTGTAGACTTATGACACCTGCACAACAATAGTAGCAGGCATCAGCGCGGTGCGAGAATAACATAGTATTTCAGAAAATGGGGGTAGCAAGATGCGTGAGAATAATGATTCATATATTTATACACTTTTAACATTTCTGAACTACAATGCTAAAGAGCATCAGCAGACTCGTGCTTGAAGTTTGAATTTTACAGGTGGAACTCGCATATCCAATGTTGAAATGAAGAACAAAGAAGCTGCATATCAGGCTTGGATTGGTTATTACAACTCCAAGAAGACAGTTGCAAAGGACAAGTGTAGACTTGTGGAGCTTGCAAATGAATTTAGTCGAAGCATGGGTCTCGACAACCCACCAGCAATTCCTAAGCTAGTCCTTGGGAGAATGGGTTTGAAGAACGTCCCAGGCCTTCGTTCCAAATCGAACAAACGCATATCAACATTCTGATTCATTCTTTTGGCTAACTGCTTCTGGACACGATTCAGATTTTGACTGCCTCGGCATTCTTGATGGGCGAAAGAGAGCCTTGGTGCTGCAGTAAAAGCGGTAACCATGTCATCAGAGTCCACGGATTGGAATTGTGGAAGCGTCCTATAACAATGTAAGTCAAGGCTACATACTCATAGGTGCCATATACATCAAGTTTAGATGGCCTGGCCCTGACACCGAACCGCGCACATGCGAGATGTTTCTATGGACCTTGCTCTTTAAGTATTTTCTTGAAAAAGACAAGGGGTGCTTTGCATAATTATGTGTATCTAACTGCATGACGTTTATTCTTTCCTAGGGTTGTTTCCTTTATTAATTTCACATGGTAGTCTCCATAAATATGCCTAATCGTTGAGTCTTCTTAGTAGAGAAACTATTGGGTCCTTCAAAATGGTATTGCTGAAGTGTTTGGTTACAAGAATCTACAAGATAAGTCCATCTTCAAGCGACATGAGAATTTCTTATACTACTCGATACGCTTATGTTGCTTGCACATTAAACCCTTCAGAAGGATGTCAGAATTTCTGTTCTTAGTAGCCATAAATTGATCCCAGATCTACCACAAGTCCTTTCATTCGTTAAATTCTTCTACGGAAGGATTTGTGAAAGTTACCTACCGCAGTTTCTTCCAACTTATGTACCAACGGAATCATGAATTTCCCATTCATTGTTGCTTGCCACTTGCACTCCTTGTGGTTGGTGAATCACTAGTGACTAAGGTCTTGTGGTCTACCAATAAGGCCCTTTTGTATTTAAGATTATGCAGCCTCAGAAATTGTTCTATTTTTTGAGCGGCTATTTTTTTTTTATCTATGGATCTAATTCATAGAATATGCACCCATGTATTTACAGTCATATGCATATATTGTTCCTGCATTTGCTAGTTACATTTTAAGACAACTTGTTGCCTCATATGATTATGCTTTTTTATGAGTTGCATCCGTTGATGTACTGATTTTGTTTAGCTAATATAAATTTGCATTCAACAAAAAGAAAAAAAGGAAAACAAGGCCCTTTTGCAGCACTTGAGCTCCCATGTATAAACCCCTCTTTGATAAGATCATACTTGAGTGGACAGTAGCCCTTGGTTCCAAAGTTTGAGTTCTTTATTTCCTTCGATTTTTGGAGCATTTGTCAATCTAGGAAGATATTTTGCATCCAATGGGTTAAACTTTTATGATAAATAATTTAACGTATTATCGAACAAGAGATACAAATACAAATTTTGTTGCCCATGAGTGGCACGTGAATGAACATGTTTATATGTTTATACATGTATATGTGTTAAACAAATAAACCGTCGAAGTCAAAATCAACATGAATATACAACCAAGTGTAAATAGGACGTCACGTTAGGAGTTTGGACCAGCCGACCTAATAAAGACACAGGTCGTTCTGAGATGCCGATGTCTTCCGAGGTCAGATACAGTCAACAAATAGCAAGCCGGCTAATCGTGAGGTTGACTACACTAGCTCACGCATGCTCTCAAGGAAAATGAAGTAAACCTCATCACCTTTTTAAAACTGGAAAAGGAACCATTCGTTTCGAGAAACATGCTCCCAGTTACAAAAGAATGGCAACAAACAAAGAAAAATCCAAAGGCAATAGGTCCCAATTTACTGTACAAGTTGAGTTTGCTTTTGTAGACGGGCAAAAAAGAGGACCACCTTTGATCCCTCTCGTTTGACGTAAAATACAAAGCACCAGGGTTCCTGAATCTTTAGATAAGGATGCTCCTTCTCCAAAAGATCGGGTATTTAATCAAATAATAATGTTACTGTTCTGTGATTTTGAGGTCACATGGTCGAACAGCGAAAACAGTCTCTTACACAAGATGTAGGATAATGCAACATACATCAAATTGCGAATCGATCCATTTCCTCCATGGATCTCACGTAAACGTAGAAGCTTAATACACTGAAAACGTCTCCGTCTCCACATCAATTACTATTGGTCCTTATTTGAGAAGGCCAATCACATTCACTTCTCAAGCATGGAATATCTAAAAATATAAAGTAACAATGGCCACAACTATGTTTCTTCCATTCATCACGCTGAATGAAAGTCTGATTCGGTATACTCAAAATTCTAATTTTTATGTTTTTTCTTTATGATTTTGACCGTGTTTTGGGTATTTTGTTTATTATTCTGTACCCTTTTTCAAAATTTTGATGTATTTATTTTGTATTCGTATATATGTTGATGGTTGTTTTGTGTATATTTTGCACATTATTCTATACTTTTGTGGGTACATGTAGAAAAACACCTGAAAAAAAAAGGGAGGTAACTTGGTAATTCAAAGTGTCCTTTTTTTTTTATATGGTTCTTAATAATTCTTCAAAAGGAAGATAACTTAAAAGGACAAAATAAGGGCCACTAATTAGAGATAACTCGGAGGTGGGTCTAATCTCTGGGAGCAAAAGGTCAGGAATTCTCGTTCTGAGTGTCTTCACCGTTTCAGTCTCAAAAGGTATTGTGGAAGATGCAAATCAAGAGTCTAACAGCCTCCTAGGTTGAGTGGGGACTTACGCAGTGACCTACACAAGATTTCCTTGTAAACCAGCCTTCGGCCTTTCTTTTTAGATAAACTATGGATCAAAAGTGTAAAAATGACAATTGTGTACATTTATCATTCTTCTTTGGAAGGGGGAAGGGGGAGAGATAACATTTTAAAACATGCTAAAATGACATAAACTATAATTAACGGACATTAAATTTATAGCTTGTTAGGAACCGACTTTCTTTTTAGATAAACTATGGATCACAATGGCACTGACAAATTTTTTTAACGAATTTGTCATTAACTAATTACTAATCATTTCAGTTGTTAATCATTAACCAATAAAAAATGATATATGAGACATATTTATATTTGACTCTTAATTTTAAGCATGTTGTTTCACAAACACCACTTTAATTTTTTTAACAAACACAAAAAGTAATGATATATGAGACATATTTATATTTAACTCTTAATTTTAAGCATGTTGTTTCACAAACACCACTTTAATTTTTTTAACAAACACAAAAAGTAGAGGAAAGAGAGAAATCTGAACACAGGTTTTCACTACCACTATTTAACTTTTTTGGAAAAATATTATCATAATTGACTTAATTACAGTATTTTAATCAATTATCAGGCATAATAGTGACGTCTGTTAAGTAGTAATTAATGGGGAAAGTAGTTACGGAAATTGAGGTATATGATTGGCTGGGCGGTGAAGTCAGTTATTTCCATAACTATTCATTTTCTCCCTTACTCTTTTTGTTTCCAAGAAGCCCCAGCTTCCAACTTCCCACCTTCCAAACCTCCACAGTAAGCACAAGCTCTCTTCCTCCCCTTCTTTTTCTTTCTTTCTCTCTTAATTTCAAATTTTTTGGGGGTTTTTTCCGTTTGACCTGCAGGTAAAGCTACGAATTCTTGAAGAGTTAAAACCATGGAAGCAGAAGCCTTGATAAGGAGATACCGCAGACAGCCCAGAAGAGCACCAATGTTCTTCCTCTGTTGTCAAACACATTAAAGCTTCTGTTCTGTTGATATTGTATGCTCTATCTCTCTCTCTCTCTCGCTTTATCCTTTTATTTTATTTTCTTGCTTCTTGTTCAAAATTACAAGTGCTAGTAACTGGTAAACTAAAGAGATTCTGTTTCTCTCTTTTCTATTGGGTGTTCTTTTGACCACTTGTTGAAACTTGGACTTACATGATGTGAGCTTCATATCTACTCAAAGACATTGAGTGGTGGTACTTTATATTCTCATATAACCCATGTATATTTTTCTCAAATTGGCCAACGTGGACAATATTCTCAAACACCCGCCGTCAATCACAAAACTAGACATGAACATCTGGACTTGAATGAGGTGAGAAAATAAATGGTCAAACCATGGACTAAGCAAGTTGTGAGTTTAGACTTGGGTGAGTGAGAAAATAAATGGTCAAACCCTGGACTACGCAATGTGTGAGTCCACATTTTAAACTTGTTCGTATACCATGTTGAAACTTGAGCATGAGCTGAGTGACACATCCACTCAAAACATTAAGGCAATAGGTAGTGGTACCTCATCCTCATATAACCCATGTATTTTTTCTCAAAGTGGTCAATGTGGGACAATATTATCAACATCACTTCTAACAGAATTTTTGATTTCTTGTTGCAAAGTTTTATTTAGAAATTGGATTTTTCTTGTTATCTTATATCTTTTCTTGATTTATTGGCAAATGCAACATATCTCAAGTCCTTTGAGACTTAGGTTAACTGCTATTACTTCGCTTGTGAATCTATGTGTTCTTTGGTCTATGGGGTTGGTTTTGAAGTGACCTCTCTCTTTTTTCTTGTTAAAGAATCATGGTGTGCGTGTGTGTATAGTAGATTAATTCAAGTCATCTATTGTTATGTTAGTTTCTATGAAAATTTCTCTTCTTGTTCACTTTTACCATGAAATTTGTAGTCCAGAAAACAGAAATGGGACTTTGTTTGCCTTAGAATTTTCATTTTCTTTTTGTCCTTTTTGGTTCGGTTGAGAATCCTACATTGGCTAATTTGAGAAAAAATGCATGGCTTATATGAGATGAGGTTCCACCTTGCCTTAAGGTTTTGAGTAGATATGGTCCTCACCTCATGTAAGCCCAAGTTTCAACATGGTATCAGAGCAGGTTTAAAATGTGGACTCAACCCTTGCCTGGCCATGGTTGGCCACTTAATGTTTCCCCTCACCTAAGTCCAGATGTTCATGCCTGGTTTGTGGTTTGTGATTGAGGGCGGGTTGTAAGGCACGTGTGTATGTCAAGCCACGTTGCCACGTGAGAGCGGGTGTTGAGAATCCCACATTGGCTAATTTGAGAAAAAAATGCATGGCTTATATGAGGATGAGGTTTGACCACCCATTGCCTTAAGGTTTTGAGTGGATATGAGCCTCCCCTCATGTAAGCCCAAGTTTCAACAGGCTACTTTTCTCCATTATGGAATCAAAGTCAGTCATGCTTACTTGGACCTGTGTAATTCTGAGGGCTTCATTTCCCGAGGTACCCTTTTTTGCCTTCAAAACTTGATATTATTATGTTTTCTAATAGGTGTGGTCATTGGTGAGGAGATTTGATCTGCCACAGAAGTATAAACCATTTGTGAGCAAGTGCACTGTCAGTGGTGACTGGAAGATCGGTAGCGTTAGAGAGGTGAATGTGAGCTCAGGCCTCCCTGCCACCACTAGCACCGAAAGGCTGGAACAACTCGACGATGAGGAACACATTATCGGGATCAGAATTGTTGGTGGTGATCATAGGCTGAAGGTATTGGGTTCTTTTGCTGCTCTGTATTTCTGTCCAGTTGATTTAATTTCTGCTTTTGCATGATTGCAAGTGTCATATCTGTGATTGAGAATACTTCACTTGTTGATTCCGATGTACAATGGTTATTCTTTGTTTCTGGCATGATAGTTAGGTTATTTGAATTTTCTAACTCATATAACTACTTACCAATGGTAACAGCACCGAAAATGGATATATAAGTATACATATATTTAGCATTTGTAACTAGTCATGCGCACTTAACAACAACAACATTAACCCATTGCCTTAGAGGCTCCCGCCTATGGCAGGGTACGGGGGGTTCGGATGTACGAAACCATACCCATGTGCTAGAAACACATAAAAGTTGTTTTCCGATGACCCATAATGATGTGTCAAACTGTCTCGATCAACTGCTACTTCACAATATAAGAAGCGTAATCAATTTAGTGAGTCATTTTGCTTTATTCTATCATACTCCAAAGTCAAGGAAGACTGTGTCCTTGACTCCATTGGAAATAGAAACTTTATGTTAAAAATAAGATTAATGCCTGATTCTGTTTGTGGTGCTTATACACTAGAATCTGTAATATTTCTCTTGCCAGATTGATTGTTCTCTTAAGTTATATTAGACCTGGTATTTGTTCTGAGGAAGATATGTGTGACTGGTTATCAAAGCAAAGAAAAAAATATGCAGCTGGTGCTTAGACGCCGTCCTTCTTCACTACCTTTGAAAACCTTGAAAATAGTTATGTTCTTGAATCTGACCAGTATATACTCATTGTTCAATGGTTGTGTTTGACATCAAGTACGAGAGTCTATTTAGCTCGGCTTTTACTGGTGCCATTTAGGGTGCAATGAAGACACTTCATTCATATTCATGCACTTGCAACACCTCCACATGTATACTCCTTGAGTAGTTATATAGAGGTTCGGTAATCAAGAAAGTTGTTGTAACTAAGGACCCGATTTTTCGGTTTTCTGTGTTGCAGAATTATTCTTCAGTTGTCACAGTACATCCAGAGATTGTAGATGGCAGACATGGCACAATGGTCATTGAGTCATTTGTTGTTGATGTGCCCAAAGGGAATACACACGAGGAAACCGAGTACTTTGTGAAGGCCCTCATCAACTGCAACCAGAAATCCTTAGCAGATATCTCTGAGAGAATGGCTGTTCAGGACAAGTTTCAAAAGTAGAACAAGGAATCAAGAGACAAATTAGGATGATCACCCGTTTATGTAAGCATTTGGTTGGTTTAATAATAAAATCGCCTTTCTATTTATCTTAAATTTACTTCTTTGAATGTTTTTCCCCCTTTGGTCGCAGGTTTTGCTGCATTTGGTGCATATCTAGCTAGCTGTTCTTCTTCCGCCTATTCTGATGTGAGGTTGGCCGAAATAAACATGCGTTAAATGTTGTAAATTTTATAAATGTCATGGAAACAGTAGGATGATGCTGGAATGGTGATGTTTGAGTGCAAATTCTGTTGTGCACCAACTATTGGCTTTGCTATACAACAAATAATGCTTTTTCTCCGCCTCAAAATATAAGTTCATATCTCTATTTTGAGATGTAATAAAACATAATTTACTCTTTAAATGATAAGAGAAATAGTATGATTTTACCAAGTTGTCCTCGTTAAATGCATAACTTTCGATACAAACACCTTATTTATACTGTGTATATCTGGAAGCAAAAGTAATATTTAATGATTTGACTGATTCTTTTAAAACTATGTGCCACTTGGATATAGATTTACATTTTGGGAGGGAGAGAGCAATTGGTTCTTGGCGAGAGGCATTAACTAGTCTGCATGATCTGCTTCTACATGTAGTCTTTTCTTGGAGCTGAGATGATGCTATATTGTTCGATTTCAAAGAAAATGCTTTCACTTGCTAAGTAAACAAGCATTATATTCAACAATCTCGGCGATATTTCACGCCTTCGTGTCAACTGCTGGCTTTCTGAAGCCCTTTCTCATTTGGTGCTTTGCTGTTCTGATACAGTTTAAGCACATTATGCATCACACAGCTAAGTGCAGTTGGCGTACATAAAGGAGAGCCGTAACGCTCCTTAGAGGATGCAATGCTTGCTAAAGAACAATATGTGTACGAGATCTAATACAATGGGTATAATATCTAGACTTTGACAATAGCCACCATGGTTCTGTCTATCATATGCCGTCCTATTCATGTGCCGATATTTGCTCCAAGAAATGCTTGAAATCTTTGGTTGTATATTTCAACGCTCCCTCTCAAACAGCTACGGCAACAATTGCCCAACTTGCCTGATGGCTTAATTTTTTTTTAGCTAATACAGAATTAGCAAAATGGCACCCCTGTTCCAATGCCGTGAGGTTCGTAGGTCATATTTATGTTTATATCTTCGTGCATAAGGTTCGGTTGCTTCCTCCCATATAAGATCTGTATTTAGTCGAAGGATTAATGGATTGGGTTGGCATTGTGGAGGAACATAACCATCCCATGTGTTATTTTCCATCATGCCTCCTCGTCCAGACATGTTGCTCTGTCCGGCTAGTATGAATATGCTTCTTTCTTAGCTGACGGATCGTCGCATTCAGGCTGCTTCGTGCCGCTTGCCCATCGCCCAGAAACCAAAACAACAAAGTAGAGGATCAGAATCATATCGTCTTCAAGGATAAACGAAAATGGGCTGTGAAGAATGTTAGGTTTGAGACCCCTTACAGAAATGGTGACTGGGAAAGATATTGGCATGTAAAGTTCAATGCATAGAAATGCTGACAGGCAAATGTCAGCATTGATACTGACTTAGAAGATAATATATTCAATAAACTTTCACAGCATTATCTAATAACATTTCTTTTACCAAATTTAAAGATTTGACAAGTGAAGGATTAGTTGTCATAAATAAAATGCGTACGTATATTTATATGAGAATTTTGTTTGTCAAAACCTGTTATTATATTAGATAATACAAAGAACACAAGTAGTAAATTATGTGGGCTCCTATGCTCATTCAATTAATATTGTAAAATATATGGCACATAAATAAGAAAATTAATGTAAAATGTTATACGCATATATGGTCAAACTTGTTTATTTTTAACGGAGTTGAAAGAAAAGGAATTAAGAATGGGAATATCGCTTTGACTTTTTAAGATTAGTTACCTTTTTAGTGCAAATATCATGGTCTATAATTAGTCCCTCTAGTAAAACTAGAAGTGAACCATGACTTTTTGAAAGATATCATGCAACAGTATGGCTTCTGACATGTAATGAAATAATGCATTATGTAATGGAATGATGTGTGATGTAATGAAATGATATGTTATGTACTAAATGATATGTTATGTAATAAAGTGATACATTATGTACAATGATATGTTATATACCATGTTATGTTCAAATTCAAGTTAATGAAATGATAAGTTATGCCTTCAGAAAATGATATGTTAAGAAAGTAGTAAATGAAAAGATAAACTATGCCTTGACAAAATGTTACACAGTCATGAATGAGACAATACGTTAAGCCTTAATGAATCGATATGTAAATGAATGAGTGTACGCATATAAATACAAAAGAATAAATGAAAGAAGAATATGATGTACGAATTTACGATAGTAATAAACGGAGTTACGTTTAAATTTAGAGAACCGTAAAAAAAAATTAGAAACATGAAAAATTGAAGACTGTCTACCTTTTGTTAAGTATACAAGAGCTCATCCCTTTTATGTGTTACTATTTCCAAAATGAAGTAGTTAAAGACTTGATATGAAGCTCTCAATTATACATAAATGAAGAAATTGGAGGGTAAAATCAAATAAACGAAATAGTTGATGTCCTCAATAGGTTATTTATCTCAAAAGAAACCGAGGCGGAAAATTTAGTTTCTATTTCTATTTTCATTTTTTTAACACTGAAAACATAATTTCTATTTGTTAGAGACACTGCAAACTAAAAAAAAATATCTAAAATTGCCTCATTTTCTGTCAGAACCTAACGTTCCTTTTTTCTTCTTTTGGAGTTGGAAGAAAAAGCTTCACTGTAAATTCATGGCGAAAACGAAACAAACGGCTAGGCGGACGGGCGGCAAACCCTCTGGTCTTTCTCCTTTCTCTTCCTTTGACTCTGCTTTTACATTGATGTATATATACGACTGTTTTTCCCCTTTTTTATACTTGGTTATTTTTCTTCCTTTTCCTGATTCTTCGAGACCGTGATTTTGCTTCATTTCCTTGAAACTTCAGCTGCTGCGACAACTTCTGCAAGTCCCTCTGTAATTTGTGATCTCTTTACTTTTGGTTTTTTTAAAATTAGACTGGCCGATTTAGAAGCATATGTAAATTTTATTTTATTTTTTACAGACTCCAAGCGGAAGAAGTTCCCGGACTGCAACGAGAAGTTAGTGTGGTACTTTCTGAGGTTTTCAGTTTGTTGTTAGCTTTCTTTTATGGCAATGTAGAAGGATTTTGCTGAGGAAAATATTTTTTGTTGCTTGTTTGATGAAAGGTGCGGTTCAAACCAAAGGGAAAAAGAAGTTCCGCTACAGACCAGGCACAGTAGCCCTTCGTGAAATTCGTCATTTCCAAAGGACTTGGAAGCTTCTTATTCCTGCTGCTCCTTTTATTAGATTGGTATACTCTGCTGCTTCACTAAGGTTTGAGTAGACCTAATTATGTCCTGCTCAATGGTGGCACTAAATAAGGCATAATTATGATATTTGCTGGGAACTCTATGTTAACCACTGAAGAAAAGTTTGTAACTCCCAGTTTTCTGCTTTCCTTTGAACTCTAAAAATTTTTGTGCCTGTCATCTCTCTGTGCTTGTTGCATCGCTTAATTGCTTATTGAATGTGTGAATTTGATCAAGGAATTTGGCTTGTTCGTGTACGTTTTAGTTAATGCAGACTAAAGCGAAGGAGTGTGTAGAAGTATTAAGACACTGGAGACCAATTTCTTATCCAAGTAGCCCTGAGATTTTGTAGAATAGTGAAGAAGCTCTCCGGAGGCTAGTCATTAGATGATAATTGGACAGTCTGATTCTGTTCTGTCATATGTGCATGCTTAACCACACACACTTCCCAAGGGTCTTTTGATTTTCTCTGCTTTTTAGTTATCGTTAATAAATGTAGTTTAAATTGTTGACTGATGTTTACCTAATTTTAGCATATACAGTTAACTTGAATGGCAACCTTAGGGGACCAAAAATGAGACATATCTTTGGGATGAGTTACTATTTTGGAGAATTAAGTGATATTTGGGAAGGTATGTCTATATAGAGGCCAAGACCATTCTTAAGAATTTTGCTTTCTGTCAAGGAATGGGATTTACTCTGACAAAGTCATAATGAAGTCATTAGCACATGCTGCTCTAAGGGGAAGGGAAGGTTCTTTTTTCAGGCCATTCATGATTTCTGTCCACCTATGTTCCATTGTATGTTTTTTGACTTATGATATTTGTCTCACATAATTACAAAAAAAAAAGATATTTGTCTCACATATTATCATACACTCCAGTGTTTACATTTCACTTCCTTTCCTAAGCAAACTTGAGGTTACAAATGTGTAAGTTTTGCTCTTGTAGAGCCATAAATTATGCTGGTAGGTTTAGAGATTCTGTGAGCTAGATACCAGGAAATGTTTTATGCATGCCTCTGAGCCTGCAATCAGACTAGGTATTCTGAATGCTAGGGAGCCTATTTCTTGTTAGTTACTAGGTGTAAATGTACACACAGAGTGGAGTTCTTTCTTAAGAGTGTGAAGTTATTGGTGTTTGTTTTCAGTTTAAGACTTCAGTCACTGGGATGTTTGAAGTCTCTCTGCCGTTCCAAACTGTGTTATAGATTCTATAAGCTATTACTACTTCTCCATGCACGATCCTGGATGATGATGCCTTCTAAGTATAGCTACATTACGAAATCTTTATTGATGTCTCTTCTCTCCTTTCCTGCACAAACTTGCTTTCCCCCCCTCTCCCTTCCCCCCCAACAAGAAAAAGAAAACAGAACCCCCTACAACAAAGAACCAAAAAAGAAAATAATAATAAACAAGATCAACAATTACATAAAACAAAGGAAATAAAAAAAAATGGAAAAGACCACCCAAGGAAGAAAAAGAAGGGAGGTGGGTGGTAGGTTGAAATGCAAACCCTCTGTTTATTTTCTTTCCTAGAGGTTACATGCTTACCAATTTATAAGGTTTGACAAGATATTTTTCCTTCAGGTGAAAGAAATCAGCCAATTTTTTGCACCAGGGGTCACTCGTTGGACTGCTGAAGCTCTTGTGGCACTTCAAGAGGTACTGAAATTTTTAGGATTTAAAGGCAGCTTAATTGGTTCTTTGTTGTTTCTTGGTTGAGCAATGTGAATTATTTGGTTGAGCAGTTTCTACTCGACAAGTTTGTTTTGAGATACAACTCAAAGTTATTTGCTAGGTGTCGGTGACATTCTGCCTTCAGTTTTCTGCTTGATAACCTCAAGCCTCTCTTGTATTCTCTTAATAGCACGTAGATGGTCTTGGTGAATAGATAATTGACATAGCGTTCTCAGCACCACTCCAAATCAAGCCTCAATATGCTTCCAATAAGATTCCTTTTACCATTTTGTACTTTTCTCGTATTCTTTTCAGGGTTTGCAGATCTTCCTCATTCATTCATCAAATATGGGGTCATTATTTCCTCAACTTTCTATTTACATTTTACTGGAGCCAACTTTTCCGTAGATCCCTGAATTGCATTGTTGCTGCTGATTTTGAGTGATTATAGCTGATAGTTTTCCCGTGTCAGTATATCAATTAAAGGGTGAATTTTTAGAGTCCTGTCATCAATGATTAATGGCTTCAAAGTTGAGTAGAAATGGAGGAAATAAAGAACCATTATATTACTCTATTTCTTTGTACCAAACCATGATCTGTTTTCACAGACTAACAGGAGCTTCGACCATGTGAACATACTTTGGGCTTCATTTCAGCTGAACTAAAAATTTTCAGCTTAAGTAGGGATGGAATTTAGATTTTGTTAGTTAGACTAGATTGTTGAATTTCCAAAGATTTGTGTTTCTCAAAGTTTAGTTATTATTACATTGTTTTCCTTCAGGCTTCCGAGGACTATTTGATTCGGTTATTTGAAGATGCAATGCTATGCGCAATCCATGCCAAGCGTGTAACCCTGAGTAAGCACTAATTACTGCTCAGTTTTATTCCATCTGAAATCATGAAATTTCTTCCTGCCTGATTCTTGTTCTCCTCTGCATTCATAATTCTACAGGGGAGATATTTTGAAAAATGGTTCATTCCCGTGATAAAATTTTGTGCTTCCGTAGTTCTCTTTTTTTGCTTTGACAATAAACACATGCAGTCATCTATGTTCTCTATGTCGCCGCCGAGTGGATGCACTTTAGGATCTGAGCTCTATCTTTAATTTTGTAAACGGCTTTTAATACATTTGTAGTCATTAACATTTTGGCTGCTGATTTTAGCTTGAACAACAGCTGACTAAGTTGAAATCAGCCCCCCCCCCCCCCCCCCCCCAACAAAAAAAAAAAAAAAAAGCTTCATTTACTGTGTTTGAGGTGGGAACTCCTTAATTCTATGAAGTACGCTTGTAATCCATTCTTGAATCTGTTTTAGGGTGAAATATGATCTTCCTTCAACTATCCATGTCTGATTTGCTCAACACAATCTTTTTGTGTTGCTTTTCTTGCGTCTCAGTGAAAAAGGACTGGGAGCTCGCGCGTCGGCTTGGTGGAAAAGGACAACCTTGGTAAGAGAGTTTCATGTCGTGACTGCTGCAATCGGTTGTCATATTGTTGGACATCACTAAAGGCGTGTCAATTTGTGTTGTGATTATCATGTAAATTCGAATTTATGTAGCGCCCCTTTATCAGTCTTCAAGACCCTGGATTTAGTCTTTAAGCGTAAATTACATGACATACTATGATCTTAGGAAGCTTACTGGATTTAGATGGACTGCTGATTTCATTTTATATCTTGCTAGCTATATGATTAGCAACAGAAGTCTTTAATATCCTGTACGTCTAAAGAAGCGTCACGATGGTAAAGAGTTGTTAGATTTGGTACAATTGAGAATCAAATATTTCTTAGTTGCTGCTTTTTTATAATATGGAGATTTAAGGCTTCTGTGCTTGAAGGTTTTTAAATTATTTTTATTTATTTTTTCTGGGAGATTTCCAGAAGAGGAAATTATTTTGGTCATAGCCAAACTTAAGCTCTCTATATGCTTTTCCACTCGGTGTCTTTGGTAGTCTCAGCTTGCTGTCTATGCTTATGTTCCAAATAGGAATTTAGGATTAACTCAAAGAGCACTCAAGCTGTCAAAGTTTGTTCTTCTTTTGAAGAATGGGATTAATGTTTTAATTTATTTGTCGTTCAATTCTGGTTAGGGCTCAACTGGCAACAACCCTCGCGGGTCTAGTGCACTGCAACATCATTTAAGATATTTCTGTTTTAGAAGAATTGTTTTGGTACCCATTTATGTCCTTTTAGGGATTTAAAAAAAGTTTACATCCCTGGGCCTAACTCAGTTGGTACTTGAATTGATAAATTGCTCTAAAAAAGATCACAGGTTCGAACTAGGATATGCGTAAAGTGAAAGTAACACTGCTATTTTGACATGACTGGCCAAACGTCTGAATCTGCCCCAATTGGGTGTAAGATTACATGCCTTGTTTTACACGAAGTTTGGAATAATTGTGTTCCAAAGAAAGAGACCCCAATTTAATGGAGCTGTGTGACATGGCCCATGTGGGTTGAGGTGTTTTTGGGAAGTGAGTGGAAGTGGGGTAGGGAGTGGTGGGAACTATATTTTAATAGAGTTTTGTGCTTGTGAAAAACGTGATTTATTCTTAAAGCATTCCCATAAACTGGCAGTGAGTCCATTTTATCTGACTACATACATCTTTGATAGTAATTTAGATTATAATACTAGTAAAGTAACAACTCTTTATTTTATGTCCACAAAATGAACATGAATGATCAAAGTGTTTTCTTTTTCAAGGTTCAATGAATGTTTACGAGGTTCGTTGACGACGAACGATAAATTATTCTATACACCCTCACGGCAAATGAAAATTATGCTAAATGATTTATTAAATTTGGCTGCGCTTTCAAATATGATAGAATAAAGTAAAATCATTCACTAAATTAGCTGCATTTCTTATATTGTGAAATAGCAGTTGATCGACATAGCTTGACGCATTATTATGGTCATCGAAAAACATCTGTGTATTTGTAACAAATTGTGTACATCCGACTCCTCATACCTCGCTATAAGCAGAAGTGTCTAGTGCACCAGAAACGCCTTTTTGTATCATATGGTGAATTTTATCACACGTATAGAACACTTGTCCTGTTATCATATTATAACACATTATAGAAGATTGTGTCGTATATGTTGGTGCATGCAAACTTCAATAAACATGATATAGTGTGATGCAAACTTCAATAAACATGACCATGTGAATTTCACCATACAACATTTGCCTCCAGACTTTCTTTTTGGTGTCTAAAGACTATACAACACATCAAGTGCTGAGTCTAACCTTTATAAAATAATAGAAATGACAAATCAGATAGAACAGCTTCAACAGAATCTCCTTAATTCTGCTTTTTTGCATTTTCACAATTCCACATCTTCCACATCTAACCTTTTTTTGCATTTTCACAATTCCACATCTTCCAAATTCTGCTTCACTTTTCTCGGAAGGTGGAGAAAATTGTCCTTTATCCCTTTCTCTTGCATTGCCCTACAAAATCGTAGAATAAAGAAAATCGCATCATAGCTCAGTTGTTTTCGGGACGTAACTCAGTTGGTTTTCGAGTGGTATTTTACCCTTCAAAAAAAGCTCATCATCTTTCATTAGATCTATTGAAGGACAAGAACTAAAAATAAACAAACATAGTTCCCCCAAGATTTTGACCAGAAATTAAGAATAATTAAAGTTAATTTGGTGGCCTTAGTGATCTGATAATGTAATAACTATAACCGTACAGAATAATTCTATGGTGTCAGATACTCTGTCTTTTGGGCGTTAGTCTATTAAAAATAAGAAATGATCATTTGGTAGAACGGATGGATCCTCTCACCGCGTGGTGACTCATCCCTCTCTCCACAACGCGACATGTGGCAGTAGTGTAGGGTGGTGAAGCTGGATAAGGGTAACACTCATCAAGCCTCACCACACTTCTTTGCTGCCACGTGTCGCACGGTGACGAACTCGGTGAGGGAGTTTCGGTGAGGGGATCTCGTCGGATGGCCACTGTCGAATTGATTTAGGAGCAAATCCAATGACTTTCCATAAAATATCAACAGTTATCAAATTGTTTCTGCTTTACACAACACATATTTTAAGCATTAATTAGAATGATTAAGGGGTGCTAATGTGAGATCATGCTATGGAATTAGGACGCAATAATGGTTATCGGCCTTTATTATACAATAAAATAAACGAAATAAAACGACCAAGGTTTCAAACGGTTATTTTATTTTCTTTTACCTTGCAGAAACAATATTAATCTTTTGTAAGTCATATGTGAAAAAGGGATCAAGTCAGGTAAATCTTTTGTAAGTCATATGTGGACACAGTAGGTTTTGATACAACCGTATTGTACACCTCGGTTCTGTTAAAACCGTGTTGTGTCCATAACCAAAGTGGCACACCTCGGTCTCCATCAAGGGTCTGCTTTGAGCCCATTTCTTTTTGCAGTTGTCCTGGACGAGTTGTCAAAGTCGATACAGGAGGCAGTGCCGTGGTGTATGCTTTTTGCTGACGATATTGTATTAGTCGCAGAAAGTAGACATACTCTGAGTATGAGAGTAGAGCAGTGGAGAGGGGTTTTAGAGAGAAAAGGCTTAAAGATTAGCCGTTCTAAGACCGAGTATCTGCACTGCGACTTCAGCGGCGTAGTAGACAGTGAGGATAGCCAGCTCACCATCGATGGTCAAGTGGTACCACAAGTAAGTAAGTTTAAGTACCTAGGATCATTTATGCAGCAGAATGGCGACATAGATAATGATGTAGCACATCGAGTTCAAGCAGGCTGGTGTAGATGGAGGGCGGCATCAGGGGTGCTGTGTGACAAAAATTTCCCAACTAAATTAAAGGAAAAATTTTATAGGGTGGCAGTGCGACCGACAATGCTATATGGGACAGATTGCTGGGCCATCAAGAGGTCACAATTACAGAAGATGGAAGTGGCAGAGATGAAAATGTTAAGATGGATGTGTGGGCATACAAGGCTAGACCGGATCCGAAACGAGGTATTTCGAGAAAAGTTAGGCGTGACTAGTATAGCCGACAAGATAAGGGAGGGAAGATTGAGGTGGTTTGGCCATGTCATGCGGAGACAGACAACGGCGTCAGTCAGAGCAATTGAAAGTCTCATTATAGAGGGAAACAAGAGTAAAGGCAGGCCCAAACTAACTTGGGATGAGCAGATAAGGCACGACTTACTAGATTTGCACCTCTCTGAGGACATGGTCCAGGATAGGAGTTCATGGAGACATAAGATTAAGGTAACGAGGTATAGGTCATATATAGAGACACTTTATAGTATCTTTAGAGACATAGATAGGCGTAGATACTATCTATGCTTTAGGATGATTTTCCACTTGGTGGCGTATGTTATACCGTTGTTTTACATTACATGTACATATATAAGTGATGTGTATTTTAATATCGAAAAGCCTTTCTTTGTATTTTCTGAATTCCTTCACTAACACACTAGCACAACATATCTTTATTATCATGTCATTTATGCAGGTAGAGCCGGGGGTCTCACTGGAAGCAGACTCTCTATCCCTTGGGATAGGGGTATTGTCTGCCTGCCACTTACCCTCCCCAGACCCTAATGATAACTTTTGCTGTCGTTGGGATATACTGGGTCTGGATGATGATGATGATGATCCCTTAGAATTGGTCAACAATTAAACATCCTACTCATGGAAGTTTATAAAAATGTATTTCCACAAAAACACGGTCATGAGCATGTGTGGAAAATCTGACCTCTCCTTTTCACACTTGTTTTTGTTTCCATATATATTCCCCTGACTCCACCCTGCTTCTTCCTCGAACCTCCATCATCAATCCACAGAAAATACTCCAAAATTTCTCACTCACTTCCATGATCTTCACTTTTGGAAACTGAACTCTTTCACTCCTCTCCTTATAATCACTGTCCCTTTATGTTATTAACCACTCAAACCTTCAAATCAACCATCTTTTTGATCTCATTTGTTTATATTTCTTGTGGGCTTGCCCTTTTATTTCTTTTGTTCTTGAATTGATTTCTGGGATCAATCACAATTGTTGTAAGGCGAGAATAATGAATATTGCAGCTGTGCAAGAGACACTAACTCAGGGTATTGAGCTGACAACTCAGCTGAGTCAACCTGACGTTTTGGAGTCCAAGGAGGCTCGTGAAGCATTGTTCGATCAGATATTTGCTAAATATGATAAAGCAATTTCACTGTTGAATTCCACGGGTTTAAACAAAGGAGTTGATCGGTTAGAGACATTTCGTCAGTCACCTGGTGGGCGTGCCAAACGGGTTTCGAAGGATCAAGATTTCCAAAACCATGTCTCGAAGAAGAGGTAAACCAATCAGTCCCAATGTATGCTTGTTGTATCGTGATGATTCGTGGTTCAAGAGCGGAAACTTGTAATTAATAATATCTACGTTATAAAAATATTTTCACACATTATCAAACGAGAAGTTATTCAGACACTATTTAAAATAAAGTTGTCAAATTATTTTACACATTGGGTAAAACTGGTCCTAAAAGATCTGATACTATTTCAATACTTATAAATTTTGGTTTTTTTTGATCAATTATTTGTTTGAGTGTAACAATGTTTTTGGTATTGAAAGAGTAGTTATTTTCTTATTATATAAGTTATTAATAATTTTGTTTGACTGTAACAACGTAGGAAATGTTACGTGATATGGTAATTGTGTTTCAAAACAGAAAAATTACTAATTATGTAGTATTTTTAGATAAAGTAATTAGCTTCAGCATTTTAGAATTGAGGGATTATTCAGCAGTTGTCAGAATCAGTCTAATTTTGTGGGATTTGGGAATGATTTGTTTTTGGTGGGGGGGGGGGGTGCAGGAAGACGAAGGCACAAGGGAACGAAGAAGTGCGTGTGAGCTCAGGCGCCGGACCGGAAAGTTTAAGGATTGATGGGCACAGTTGGAGAAAATATGGGCAGAAAAATATTTTGGGGGCTAAATTTCCTAGGTAAGAAAAGGACACCCACCTTTCAGCTTTAATTCTTGTCCTTCAATTGAAAAAAAATCTACTTTTGTTTCTCAAAGGATAAGGTGTGCGGTACAACAATAAATAAGGGATTTGCACTAATGAAAACTAAGTGGCATATTTAATATTTATTCACATTACAGATCATCATCATCATCCTTATCCAGTATATTCTAAAAACAGCAAAAGCTATCGTTAGAGTCTGGAGATGATAAGTGTTAGGCAGACAATACCTCTGTCTCAAAGGATGGAGAGTCGATAAAATAATTTCATTAGTATTTTTATTTAATGAAAACAACTTTTTTTTTTTTTTTTGCCTTAGCTTATTTTTGACGCGCTTAAGTGTGTCAAGTCTTACGTATGCTATAGAGTGAATGTGACGATGGCAAGAATTGCATCATGGATGATGGATGTACATAATTATTTTATAAGTTCAGTTTTGATTTTTTCTAGATCCACCAAAATTGTTTTTAAAAAAAAATTGGAAAAAAATATCAAACTCCCTAGAAATTAAAAAAAATAGTAATCAACCGATATTTAAAGGTTTTTCATGACCTTATACATCCAAGTTGACCCTTCATTATTTAACTTCATCATAATTGGTTGCCCCAATCTAATCCATCTAATGACCCACGTTTTATTTCGCCAACAAGTTTGACTACTTTTTAGCATCTAATTTTCTTTTTCTAAAAAACAATTTAATTTACAAATATATTGACTAACCTAAAAGATTTGTAACATTCTGGTCTGCTTTTCCCTGTATTTCTATTATGAAATTATGATAAGTCATTGTCTTTGGATCATAATAATAAATCAGTGTTCAAACTTGATTCAGATTTTTTTCCCCTTTCTAATGTCTCTCTTATTTGAGTGTCTAATATAAAACGACATTGTTTTCCTCTTACGAATGAATGAATGAGACAATAAATCAACAAGGATGAATGCACTTTCAATCTGAGGTATACTTGTCAAATGTCTATTTTGTATACATAATTGTAATTAGAAAATTCGTTAAACAATGAAAGTAGACATGATATATGATTACAATTTTTGCGTATCTATAATTGTAATTAGAAAAACTGATAACCAATGAAAATAGATATCATAGACATTATGCATGAAACAATTTACACTATTTTTGTGTTTGGTTAAAGCATATGTAGTTAACCATTTTATGTTGGAAAAATTTTAAAATTTTTCTAAATTTCAATAAGAATATGTTGTTTCTTAACCAATGTTAATAATTAACCATACGCATTCTGTTGTTGTAAATGCAGGGCGTATTACCGATGCACTCATCAGAATACTCTAGGATGTCCGGCCGTGAAGCAAGTCCAAAAAACCGATGACTCTTTGTATCAGATTACCTACATAGGACACCACACTTGCATTCAATCCACGAATTCCTCCTCTTCCAAGAAGTTCTCCGACCAAAACTCGCCGTCTTTGTCTTCCTCAGAAAACCATATGCACGACCTGACCACCTCTCAATTTGAACTACCGGATGGCTTGTGCAATATTCAGGAGGGAATTACAGAGGAGAATGATCAAATCATGAACTCCAAGGAGGAGATATTCGGCTCAATTTGCTTTGGTCCTTGGGGCCAGGTTGAATTGGCAGATGGTTTTTCGCCGGCGTTTTTCTCTCCGGCAACGTCTGATTCTGATTACTTTCCGTTCGAGTGGCAGATGGAAAGTTACGGATACGACAGTGTTTTGCAGAATTCGGATTCTGAGTTTACGGCAGATATTGTTTCAACTCCGATTTCAGCTATTGATTCTCCGTTTAGATATTTGGACGAGGCACTTAGCTAATATATGTTTACATGGCATTCTGTGTTTACTATTTGAGATTTATGTGAGCGTCTTGTTGTATTTTCTCATGTACTCGTAGAATAATGTAGTTCACATTTGGTGATTGGAATGCAAATTAAGCATATATACATATATATGCATATGTGTGTGTGTATATATATATCTATATGTGTGTATATAAAAGTTATGCCGTGTGGAGTGTTCCATCTTTTTATCCTTGTGTTTTAAGAGAATGAAAGATGAAGCATCCAACCAATTGTGATAACTCAAATAACCTTCGGTCTTGTGTAAGTGGACTATAAGATGCTTAGCTCTTATGAAGTATACTATCTGATTTGACATGAAAAGATGCATCCTAATGGTGTGTATGTAAGAACAACTCATTTGACGTATACATGTCATCGCTCAGTTACTACTCGGATTGGATTTGCTCTAAGAGATTAAGAGTTCGATTTTATAAACACGTACAGTGTGAGTGTTTTACTGCTTCGGCCTAGTTTGCCAGGGGACACCTTGTATGGGTCCTTGTATAAAATCCTCACTAACCCAGGAGGCCGCTGAGTCGCTAATTTGCATATTTGACAATGGTCATTGGCACTGAAGCGGTGTAAGCTCTCAGAACCAATGTATGACCTTTTGACACAAGAACATGTCATTATCACGTAAGTGAACAAATACTTTCTTTCTTTCTTTTTTCTTTTTCTTTTTTAACTTTCTTTCTTTCTTTTTTCTTTTTCTATTTTTTTTTAAAAAAAATATCTGTGTTCCATCCAACTCACTAATCAAAATCATTTTAGACGCGGAGAGTTTTTCATTCGGATGTCTTTATATCTTTCCATGAAATTAAAAGGAGATACATAGTCTAAAAATGTGATACATAAGAGGAAATTTACGTTAAAGATACTAAAATCAATCAGATATTTACACCCAAAAAGAATTGGTAATTGAGCCTAAAAGTACAATAATAACAAATGTAAAACAGGCAACAACAAAATTGTTCAGCTTGATAAAGGCAACAATGCGTTATGAATGGAGAAAGTAGATAATACCGTTCATTACTTAAAAGAGAAATGAGTAGAAGCATTGGAAGGCCTTGCATAATTGGTTCAAAGAGATCATGGATCTGCATCTTGTTGAATTCTTGCATATTTTCAGTTCCAGTTTCTTAACCTTGTTCATTCATGACGCCTAATTAGCTTGAAAGCGTACCTGCATTTTGGAGTTGATACGTTTGTGTATGTGAATATATATACATACACTCCGTTTTGTTTTTTCCATAAATTGAAGTATTGCCTTTTATGTATCATTTATTTTCTTCTATCCTAAACAAACTACCAAATGAAAATCAAGAAAGTCTAGCCCAAGTTGTTACAAATCAATTAATGTTTGATATAAACTTCTTTTTCCTCTAACAAGAATGTCCATGGCTTCAAGGAGTATAATATATTATTTTCCCTAAAAGGGCCTCTTACGTTTTAGACCCGCGTATAAATTGGTCAATTTTGGCCGACAGAATTTGGGTGGGACAAACGTGTATTCGTAAAAGGTCATATTTTGTTCTTGATAGTTTTTACCGTATCGATCTCAAAATTTTTTTTGTAAAAGATGTAAAGGGTGTAACCAACATCATCAAATAATGATGACGCTGCTGTGTCTGAAATGTTGGGTATCTCTTGGAGAATCCCAATGTCTTAAGTCAAAGACAATTACGATATTGGAAGAGTTCACCAAACGGTAGTTGGAATGATGCTTTGGTTACACAAGAATGTTTATTGCTTGGAAGACCTTGTGCATTGAATGTTGGAGAAATTGAGGTAAATTGGAAAAGTTAGGCAAATGGGTTTGTCAAAAGTTGACAACCACCATACTTTGAGCTTAATTATGATTAGTGTTCGTTAATCAAAAACGAAAACTAATAATTTCTAAATTATCTACGTGACAAGTAGATGACTTTAGGCTTTTGAATCACTCGATTCCGATACCGGGTGAATGAGAAATTAATGCTCAAAGTTGGAGTGAAATTGGAAGGAAATTGGAAAAAGTGGTGATGTGGCCTCTTGAGGAGTGAACACATCACCCTTTAAGTGGAATACCACATTGGTCACTTGAGATGAATAAGCCACCAAATATAGTTCAAAATGGAGCTTTCTAAAATGTGCCATTGGGCATGAGAAGTTTTCTGACGGAGTTAGGACGCAGCTCAGGCAAGGTTCACCACACACGCGCGCGCCGCCCGTCCGGCCGGCTCGTGGCTCTTATCTTTTTGGATAAATTTTCTTTTAAATTTTCCAAAAAAAAATAAATCAAGTGATCCAACGGTTGAAATAATTTTTGATCATAACCGTTGCAAGATCTAACGGTGTAGATCGTAGTCTACACGGATTATGATCTAACGGCTGAGATCGTATCTGGGAACAGTTTCTTCATCTAGATCTAACGGTTGTGGATCGTTGTCTACGCGGATCATTATCCAACGGTTGAGATCGTATCTGGGCAGCAGTTTTTCATCCGACGGTCTACGTTTAAAACTGCTGCAGTTGACGATCTAACGGCTGTGGATGAAAACCGTTTGATCCGACGGCTGCGGTTTAATCTGGAGATCAACCGCCATTTCCTTTCCGCCTATAAATAGCCTCCTTCTCCAGCCTTTCTACAGACTACACACTACACTCTGCACACTGCGATTTCACTGTATTTTCCTTCTTCCATTTTCGTTTTCAGCATACTACTGCACTGTTACGTTTTCAGTTCAAGAAATCAGAGCATCCCGCAGGTTCGCCGAGTTCTTTACGTTACTGTGCCGTTTCGTATGAACTGTACCCGTTGTGTCCTGGGAGACGTTTGCTGTTTTCGGTTGGGCACTTCGTACCGGAGCAAATCGTCTTAAGGACAGAGTCCTAAGACTCGCCTCGGTTCTGCTTGCATTTTGTCAGTTTACACAAACGCACACTGTACACTTTTATGATTACAGTTTCTAACATTGAAGAGGCACGAGATGGAGCACTATAAATAAAGGTGTTGTGTGGAATAACTGCAAGAAAACAAGAGAACAAGAAGAAAAATAAAAGACACAAATACAAGTGAGGAAGAGTGAAATTTCGTATGTGTTGGACAGCCTGCCAGCCTCCAGAAAAATTACATTTTTCGAGTAGTTCACCGTCAACAAATTTTGACAGATCGTTTCGAAGACACAGTAATACATTCTGAACAGTGGAGATGTGTTTTGCAGGTGTCTAGGTGAGTCCGATTGCTGCATTCCTAGACAAAAATTTTTAGCCTGAATATTTCAACTTTGTATTTTGTTCCTATCCTGTATCTAGTTGTATTCCAAGATTGTTTGGTTGATCTTGATGCGAATGAGATCCTCTAACCCCCCTCCCCGTGACCGCGACCCCCATCCAGCCTCACCACCCCCTTGCTGCCACGTGGCGGGCGGTCGCGAAGGGGGTGAGGGAGTGGGGGGTCAGGCGATCCTGACCCATCTTGATGATGTTGTATTCCTCTAGCTGAGTCTAGAGAGACTTCATTGTACCCATTATTAATTATAGTGGATATCATTTAAGTGGCCTACGGAGTCTGTGGTTTTTTACTTCTACTTTAGAAGGTTTTTCTACGCTAAAAATTATTAGTGTTCTTGTTCGTTTTTCCTTTGACTATTGCCCCATAATTGATGTATTTTGAAAGGACTTATTTCTTATTTTGCTGTACTATTCCGGATTGCTCCCGTCATGAAAGACATAGAACAGTGTTCGCATTTGCGCCTTTAAAGAAATCCTTTCTCCATTCCACGAGCAATGATTCAATGTGTGGAAGCCTGGAACCTTCTTGGCCAAAACATGTCTAATCGAAAAAGTATTTTGTTCTTTTTGCATTTAAAAAGTATTTTGCTTTTAAGATGTGAGCGGAGTAAAAGTATAATTCTAACACACTGTCAAGTCTAATATTGATATTTGATCATATGTCTTGATTCGCATATGATCTATATTAATGATCATTTGTACATTTAGACATAATTTATTAAAGCTCAAAAATTTCATCATTAACCACGGTTATCAACTAGATCCCAACATTTTCTATATTAGATAATATAATCTATATTAACGATCATTTGTACAATTTATAAAGCTCAAAAATTTCATCATTAACCACTGGTATCAATTGGATCCCAACATCATAGGTATTCAATCTATCACAGTATCAACTTTTAGGACTTCTCAAAGGTCATATGTGATCGTACGGGATCTTCTGACCCCTTCGCCCCTCACCCCCTTTGGGACCGTCTGCCACGTGGCACACGGGGGGTGGTGAGGGTCATCTGCACCCAGCTTTACCACCCCCTGTGTGCCACGTGACGGGTGGTCATTTAATACCCCTTTTAGGTGATCTGATTCCATATGTGATAGCATGCATATATATATATATATTCTTGATACTCTGATTTTTTTCATCAGAACTAGAGGGCTTTAGATTATATTGACATTATATATATGGTTTTTTAATTTTTACATAAATGTATTACAAAATAAAAGATCCTAAGCTTGTAGATCCTGGATTCAAACTGATTATCAGACTTGTAATATTTGTGATGTGCGCCTATTAGGCTCACGAAACGTGTGGATTTAAAGTGAAATAAAATATTTGGCTGGGCTTATTATTTACTCCAAAACTCTGGATTATTACTTTTTTAAACCCAGTCTTAACTTATTTTAGACGCGCTTAATTAAGCCATTATGTCATGTCTTACGTAGGCCCCCAAGTTTAAGGGACGACAGCAAAGATTGCATCATGGATGTACATAATTTGATAATTACATTATCATGGATTTATATAATTACTTAATTATTGCTTTGTGTCTTTATCAATATAAGTTAAAACATAAAAGTTCATTTTTTCTGATTCCATCTAATGACCCACTTACTTTTTACGAATATAAGTTTGATTAAAGTTTAGCTTCTGAGTTTCTTTTCTTTTGTTTTTTCTTTTGAAAAAACTTCTCAGTTTCAAAATTTATAAATACATTAAAGTGTCAAACCTAAAAGATATCTAACACCTTTTCTTTTCCTGGAGTAGTATTCTTTTCCCATGCTGTTTTCCTACCTTTATGTTTGATTGGAATATGCTTTAGGAGTTACTAATGACGAACAGAAATGCAGTGGTAAAAAATGACAACATCCTGTTTTGACCGTTATGATATAGCAACTTGTGAAAAATATTCATAGAATAATACATCATGCATTCTAAATTGTTAGTCACTTATTTATTTTACAAGTGTCCTAAAAACGTGTCTACTCTAACATATAAAACATTAAATGATCTTTCAAAATTATCGTTACTAGTGTTAAAAAACAAACTAACTATCAATATAACCAAGAAAATATTAGAAGTTGTTGGAGTTTTGATGGTCATACAACATATCAAGTAATATCTCATAATAAGTTATTTAATCAAAATTGACGAACAATTTGGAGCATAAAAATTCTCCATAACTTACCTACTCCTATGATTGTATAAGGGGAAAAAAAGGCTTGATGCAAATACTGTAATGTTATACAAAAACTCGTTACACAACAAAGAACTTTTCTAGTACAAAAATATCAATGATAGCACTTTCAGAACTGAAGTCCAACTCATACACATCTTCACCAGGTCAATCCATCTGGATAAAGAGTATGCATAGACAGTGTAGCGCCCTAACCCGATGCCGTCATCGGTACCAGTGCATCCGCCGTAGTCTACTACAAGAACTAAGAAGCGTCAAAGCAGATCAAGCATACGTTATCTATGAGGTGAGATGAAATCAGCGGAAATGTCGTAACAATTTAAAACTTTGATGACAACAAATTTTCCAAGTGAAACACAGCGGAATTAAATGCGTCTGGTAAAATATCTAATTACAACCAACCACTAGTGAATCAATAGGTAACTATCCATTAAGGGCATTCCAAACTCCTACTCAACATCGATCATCCCAATAAGCCCACTCGACGTCGTCCTCTACGAATATCATCTCATATTCAGTTTCACCTGAAAATGATGAAACAATTGTTCTTAGCGAAACAACGGTAGCAAGTAACTCGTCTATACACCTTAAGGAATCACACATGACGAATGACCAAGGTTCATATAAAAACAATGCCCAAAATAAGGTGCTCGGGTTAGCAAATACTCGTTTATAAACATGAGTCGAAGTCAGGTAAGCCACATAGCTAACACACCAAAAATGAAAATCAGCATGTAGATAATTATACGCAAATACATCAACATACACAGGCTAAGACATCCATTATAAATCAAAATTATGCTTCGTGTAACATGATGCATGCTCTTTCTTCAAGACACCCATTAACTAACAACAACAAACATGTACCTCTTTCATAAATCTTGTCATGCATAACTTTTTCATAAACTTTTCACAATGCTTCTTATCTTATTCTTCGTGTAGCAGAACTTTATACCGTGTGGATGATCAGTCTACAACAAACATAACTTTATACCCCGTGCTGATAGGTCCACGACCCCATAACGTATACTTTATGCCCTACTATTGATTCACATGTCACGCTTTTATACCCTGCTATTGCAGGCGTGACTTTTATACCCTGTGGTCAAAAGCAGCCATAACTTGTCTTTCACAAACTTTAAATTCTCTTTACAACACTCATAATCTTTCGCAAACAAAACGTATGTCAGATGTAGAATGCTTATGTCATGATGTACATGTTCATGTTACCTAATCACATGCTTCTAAACGCGTAAACAAGACTCTCCATTTCAAGAACAGTGTTACTAGCCTCAAAGACATCTCTCACGAAACTCACTAGCTTCCGAATGTCACCCAAAAGAACCCTCAAACCATCTAACCTTCATTCCCTAACATCTATGAGAACAAAGGTTACAAATCACAACACTGGCCACATCGATCGATCGATGTCCAGCCTCAAGGACTTCGATCAATCGATGTGGTCTATCTGATCGATCGATGTTCAGTCTCCTGGACATCGATTGATTGATGTCCCTCACTCAATCGACTGAAGTCCTCCAGAAATTTGAACCGCTTTCCAGGGCCACTTGGATCGATCGATGTCCATCTGGGATCGATCCAAGTCCCTGTTTCTGCAACTTTTTCCTATGTTTCACCTCAAAATCGACCCAATCTTCATCCACTTCCATTCCAAGCCTATAGAACACCTAAATTCAATCCTAAAACATAATTCCAACCTATACATCTCTTCACAAAATTGCTTTTCCAACCTAAACTCAAACTACAATTGGAACTCTACCCCTTCTTTAATCCACTCACTTACACACACCTCAAGTTCTTCCAATCCCACTCCAATCAACCCCTAAACCCCTTCACCCTTATCAAATCACCAACTATCAATCCCTTCCATCAACCATTATACCACAATCATGCAAGGTCGTCAACAAAGATATCATCACAAGGAAAATGATAATTTTAGGGCAATATTCATCGCAAAACGAATTTATTTCAACTAATCTTCAATATTGCCCAAAGATTGTATCTTCATCTCATCAACAGGGATATAAAACATATAAACACATAATTAACATAACAAATAGAAGTTATCAATGTATAATTCAATTTTTTCTTTGTGGAAGATAGGGCCTAAGAATCAAAATTACGTAAAACGTATAGAAAAGTTACTTGCCTTGGATTCTAGATAGTCTTACGGTATTCGAAGGGAGATTTGGAACGGGTTGCACCTAAGATCGGCCGCGATCTTTTCCTCTTTCTCTTTCTTTCTCCTTCTTCCTCCTCTCTTCTAGTAAAAAATATCAATGATAGCACTTTCAGAACTGAAGTCCAACTCATACACATCTTCACCAGGTCAATCTATCTGGATAAAGAGTATGCATAGACAGTGTAGCGTCCCAACCCGATGCCGTCATCGGTACCAGTGTACTCGATGTAATCTACTACGAGAACTACGAAGCGTCAAAGCAGATCAAGCATACGTCATCCATGACGTGAGATGAAATCAACGGAAACGTCGTAACAATTAAACCTTTGATGACAACAAATTTTCCAAGTGAAACACAACGGAATTAAATGCGTCTGGTAAAATATCTAATTACAACCAACCACTAGTGAATCAATAGGTAACTATCATTAAGGGCATTCCGAACTCCTACTCAACATCTATCATCCCAATGAGCCCACTCACCGTTGTCCTCTACGAATATATCTCATATTCACGTTCACCTGAAAAATATGAAACAATTGTTCTTAAAACAACACTAGCAAGTAACTCGTCTATACACCTTACGGAGTCACACATGACGAGTCACCGAGGTTCATATAAAAACAGTGCCCAAAATAAGGTGCTCGGGTTAGCAAATACTCGTTTATAAACATGAGTCGAAGTCAGGTAAGCCACATAGCTAACACACCAAAAAGGAAAATCAGCATGTACATAATTATACGCAACTACATCAACATACACAGGCTAAGAAATCCCTTGTAAATCAAAATTATACTTCGTGTAACATGATGCATGCTCTTTCTTCAAGACACCCATTAACTAACCATAGCAAACATGTACCTCTTTCATAAATCTTGTCATGCATAACTTTTTCACAAACTTTTCACAATGCTTCTTATCTTATTCTTCGCGTAGCAGAACTTTATACCCCGTGGGTGATCAGTCCATAGGAAACATAACTTTATACCCCGTGCTGATATGTCCACAGCCCCATAACGTATACTTTATGCCCTACTATTGATTCATATGTCACGCTTTTATACCATGCTATTGCAGGCGTGACTTTTATACCATGTGGTCAAAAGCAGCCATAACTTGTCTTTCGCAAACTTTAAATTCTGTTTGCATCACTCATAATCTTTCGCAAACAAAACGTATGTCGGATGCAGAATGCTTATGTCATGATGTACGTGTTCATGTTACCTAATCACGTGCTTCTAAACGCGTAAACAAGACTCTGGATTTCAAGAACAGTGTTACTAGCCTCAAAGACATCTCTCACGAAACTCACTAGCTTCCGAATGTCACCCAAAAGAACCCTCAAACCATCTAACGTTCATTCCCTAACATCTATGAGAACAAAGGTTACAAATTATAACACTGGCCACATCGATCGATCGATGTCCAGCCTCAAGGACTTCAATCGATCGATGTTTGGCTCCTGAGCGATCGTTGTCCTCCAGAAATATTTCAACCTTTCACCCTCAGGTTTTCGATCGATCTATGTACCTCTCCTGATCGATCGATGCCCGGCCCTCTGGACTTCGATCGATCGATGTCCAGCCCTCTGGACTTCGATTGATCGATGTCTTATTGCTGAGAGATCGATGTCTTCCAGAAACATTTCAGATCTGGATCACCAGGACTTCGATCGATTGATGTGGTCCATCTGATCGATCGATGTCCAGTCTCCTGGACATCGATCGATCGATATCCTTCAGTCAATCGACTGAAATCCTCCAGAAATGTTTGAAACGCTTCCCAGGGCCACTTGGATCGATCGATGTCCCTCTGGGATCGATCCAAGTCCCTATTTCTGCAACTTTTTCCTAGGCTTCACCCCAAAATCGACCCAATCTTCATTCACCTCCATTCCGAGCCTATAGAACACCTAAATTCAATCCTAAAACATAATTCCAACCTATGCATCTCTTCACAAAATTGCTTTTCCAACCTAAACTCAAACTACAATTGGAACTCTACCCCTTCTTCAATCCACTCACTTACACACACCTCAAGTTCTTCCAATCCCACTCCAATCAACCCCTAAACCCCTTCACCCTTATCAAATCACCAACTATCAATCCCTTCCATCAACCATTATACCACAATCATGCAAGGTCATCAACAAAGATATCATCACAAGGAAAATGATAATTTTAGGGCAATATTCATCGCAAAACGAATTTATTTCAACTAATCTTCAATATTGCCCAAAGATGGTATCTTTATCTCATCAACAAGGATATAAAACACATAAACAGATAATTAACATAACAAATAGAAGTTATCAATGTATGATTGAATTTTTTCTTTGTAGAAGATAGGGCCTAAGAATCAAAATTGCGTAAAACGTATAGAAAAGTTACTTACCTTGGATTCTAGATAGTCTTACGGTATTCGAAGGGAGATTTGGAACGGGTTGCACCTAAGATCGGCCGCGATCTCTTCCTCTTTCTCTTTCTTTCTCCTTGCTTCTTTATTTCTTCCTCTCTTCCTTTCTCTTTCTTTTGGTCGACTTCCCCCTCCCCTTTTTCCTTATAACCGACGGTCAATGGGAGAGAGTTATGTTAATTGTGTAACTCCCTCATTTTAATTAATTAAAGGGGTAGTTTTGGTATTTTGGGACCTAATCTTCTTAATTTCAACTTTTTAATTATTTTCTCGCCTACAATTCATTTAACTACACCTCATAAACCTATACAATCAATAAAATTATATTATAAAAGGGTTTTCGAATTATTCAATGCTAACTAAAAGAATTTCGGGGTATGAGAGATAGTCCATGATGAAGTTTCAATAAAATGTATATTTTTCATCTCTCATTCCCAAATAATTGTGTTCAACTACGGTGTATTTTTTTGTTTTATTTTAATATACCCAACAAAGACTATTTATGAACTTTCGTTATATAAAATTTCTTCATAATGTTTCTATTTATCGTTTTTTTCTTGACACCGTCCATATAGTGTCCCAATCACCCAGCACGGTGTGATTGTAATCGACACTATTCAATGTTCTAAATTCAGTTCAATTACGTCCACACCATTTAAATGGTATAAGAGGCACCGTCTTATGGTGTCTATTACATAAAATGTAAACTGTCACAACAACTACACAACGTCATCGTGGTGTTATATGCACCAAGATAATTCCAACCATTGCTTAAAGACATCGTTGTGTGTGGTGTTTTATTGACTTAATAGTTTATCGGATTGCAATGCATACCTTACGCATCCATCTTGCTTTATATCTTTACTAAGCGAGTCAGAGTATTTTCGTAAAAAATAGCAAAGTGCAGTACCCACGAGCAAATTAATTTAGGACATACGCTGGACAATGCATTTCTTGGTTAGAATTTGCTCCATGTCCCACCAATTCGAACAAAAACAATAATACTCTTATAGTACAAATGCCACTTTGTAATTTTTATGAAAAAAATCTTTTACAAATACATACCGAGTTTCCGTGCATAATACGTCGTTATACACACCGTGATGTTAGTGTGTAGTAAATCAATGTTTGGATTCTTACCAAATTCTAAATTGGATTTATTACACCATGATAAGTTGTCATACAAACTAAGATCCCGATATATAGATACACAAAAAATAGTCACGTATTGCCAAATAAAGAACATTATCTTAATATCTCTATCTAACTATTGAAATAGTGACTTTATTACGTCACTAGTTCTAAATCCAGTCTTTTATCGAGAAAAGCATGTTGGATTTCCGAAAATTGATTCTTAGAGGAAGTCAACTTCTTTTCTTCTGTCGACTTTATGTATGAATAAACATTTTCACAAAAAAAAAAACATCAAAGCGTGTATTACGGCACAAATACAATTGGAATCCGAAAAATTTTGACTCAACAATATATGGTTGAATGCAATTTACCCAACTAATTTTATCTCCAAAGTCTGGATCAATTTTCCTCCAATACTATGTATTTGGGAGTAATATACCCATAAGTTTTTACCGAACCCAAATTTATGTATAGAGGCCCTTTCGTACAGAGGTAGGTCACAAAATATTCATCAATAGACAAAGGAGATCGAAAAAAAGAAAAGAAAAAAAAGAGATCGAATCAAAATCAAACAACAAGAATCGGATTAAGATCCCCTCAACATAAAAGCCTCACCACACGATACGTATTAGTAGGGGGTGGTGAGGTTAGATGAGAGTCACTCGCATCTAATCTCATCACCTCTGCTGACACGTATCATACGGTGTGGTGAGAGGAAAATAGGACAATGAAATCCCATCCCACAAGAATCCTATCTCATGACACATATATGCTGTACCTGTTATCACATTGGACTTAACAGTGAGGCCCAAGCCCATTTCAGAATTCCTACATTCCTCGACGATCCGAATTTGATTCGGAGCAAATCCCGAACGCATCAGAGGCAAAGCAATCGAGAGGGGAAAGAAGAGAGAGATGATACACAGGAAGTGGAGTCTGCTCACCGGTCCGGTGGCTATATTGGGCGGGATCGTCGGCTCAGTTGTTGTTGCCAACTTCCTCTTCGTCCAGAATGTAAGCCTCTTCGTTTTGTTCTTTGAAACTCGTGTCAGTAATCGCGTGAAACGCCAAATTAATCTTTTTCTTTTTTCCTTCTATTTGTTGTTAAATGATATTGATCTGCCCCTTTGTTTGCTGATTTGAGTGTATCAAATTCGAAGAGATATTTGGTATTTTTCCAATACATTGTCGTGTTTTTTTTTTCTTTCCGAAAGTCTATATGTTCTTGGTTGAAAATGAAAATGGGAAAAAGGAAAAGAAGATATATTGATGTCCCTTTTTTTGCTTTTAAAGACTTTTGACGCCAATGATGTTCATAATTTCAATGAAATCAGAAAATAAGATAAATTCAAGCTCTTTATTGCTTTTACTGAATTATGGTTCCATTGGTATTCGAAAGAAACTTTTATTTTTTGTAAGATGTTGATGTGCTACTTGCGGATGGGACGTTTCTGCAATTTTCGCATACCCAGAGCCTGGACGCTTGATTTTCCATTTTTTAAACGATAAGCTCTTGAAGTTTTTTTTTTCTCTCTGTTATTTTGTTCTTTTGTTTTATTTCTGTTGTTGGTTAACATTTTGGTTTGTAGCGGTAGTTGTGTAATCCTTGAAGAGCTTGTTGGAGATCGAACAGTGTTATTGTCAACGTTTACGGTTGAATATACTGCTTGTCTTGAGCAGTTAAGGTAGCCATCCGTATGAAAAGTGCTTAGGTCTGGAATCGAATTTCAGAAGGCAGTTATCCATATTTTTGATGGAGTGAAGTTGCCACTAGTACCACCGCAAATTTTGATCTCTTTCCATGTCAAAGTACAAAATTTTATGGGCAAAGCCCTTGTATGCGTGCTCAGTGCTGATTTTTAGAATGAGAAGAGTTTGATTAACTCTATGTGAGTTTTCATAACGAATATTTGGAACTTCTATTGTATGTCTGTTTGGTGCCGTCTATAACTTTTCCGCGATGATATGGTCATGTATGGTGTGTGGATTTCCTTGTAGTTTTGAGGGTTAGCTGCATTTAAGTTGTATACATGATGTGTTTGTAGTAGTTCACAGGTTGGGGTAAGGCATTGAAGAGTACGAGGATTGGTGTTCAAAGATTAATCATGCATGAAGGATAGAGATATTTAATTTGAAAAAAAAAGTCACAGTATATTTGTTATGCTGCATTTTCGTGTGGGTGGGTTGACCCATTCCATGTGTGACTATTACTGTGAATTTACCTGATATAGGAATTTGGTGTCTTACATGAATGAGGTGGTAGAAGAAAGCTACGGAGATATATTTGATGTTTTCAGTATGCTAGATAACTATATTCTAACTTTCAGAGAAATCGGAAAGAAGGCTGGCCTATTTGAAAATTTAGATCTACACAGTGAAGAGAAACAAATTGCATATTGTGAATTTCGGGTTGTACTTAGGTCAAGGAATCCTTCCTTTATGGAGGGCACAGTTCTTTGCTGTAGAACCTCAAAATGGAGCTTAAGGGAAGAACCTCAAAATGGAGTTTCAGGAAAAAAAGATTGTAGTAAATGCTGGAGTATGTTTTTTCCATCTGTGTAATCCTCCTGATGTATTCTTTTGTCGCATTTTAAGGAAGCACATCTTCAATTGTCTGAGTGAGCTCTAATAGGTGGTGTTGAGGCACGTAAATATAAGATGGTTCATCTGAAAAATTGATAACTGGTGTTGTTATGACCTATCTATGTGGCTGTCCTAGTTATAATGAATAAATAGGCAAGTGTTACTTCTGGAAGAGCATATTTTGGTAAGATATTATTTCACTGTTTGTTTAGTCTTGAAAGTTGAAATTGTATCTTATTGCCGGCTTGCGTCACGTACATACTGCATCCTAGCGATGCTTTAGAAGAGAAACTAGTGCAGGATTGCATGAACTCCTTTACGTTTAATCTGAAGATCTGCATTTAATCTTTATTTTAGTGAGGTGCTTGACCTTCTTGCCCTTAACAAATCTTCGCACGTGCCAAACATCCTTCGCACGCGCCAAACATCCCGTTCATCTGTGATCCATTCAATAATGCATACCTTAATCAGTTGGTGTTTTTTCTTAAAGAGCTACTAAGTTAGCAATGGGTTGGGAGGTATTTCCTTTTCCACTTTATTGTGTTCGTCTTTATTGTCTCAATGATTTAACATACTCTAGATTTCCTTTGATGAACTGACACGCTGATTCTGCGTGAAGTAGGCTTTCAAAATATTAGCACATTGTTCTCATAGGAGGCGTCATTTAGCAATAGTTTAATAAGCTCTTTAACGAATATGTAGCTGAGCGACTTAAATGCTGTCTCATTTTCTAGGAAAGAGTATTCGTTAATGGTTTGTGCTAACAGTAGCTGAATATGTGTGCTTATAGTGGGCTGACTTTGGAAAGAACGAGTAGTTGAGTTCCTTGGGATCAAGCCTTCCATGGCATAAGAGTAGCTTAGTTCTTTGGCATTCGAGACACCAGCAAAATCAATCTGCAAAGCATAATTATCTGAACTCGAATTTGGGAAGCTGAGATAGTGGGTTTGTGACCTAAGAGTCTTGATTGTTTCTCTCTCCTTTTGTCCATTTTTAATTGGATTTAGCTGCTGTCACAGCAGGGTAGAATGTAATCCACTTGAGCTGTTTCCTTTGATTGTTGGACAGAATTCTTATGCTTGCCGTTCTCTTTAGTAACATAGCTCTATTCGTTGCACTTCTGTAATTTGTTTCGTTTTGCGTATCTCTGTAATGCAGGACTGGTTAGTCAAAACTCAGGCGAAGAAACCAGAAACTGTACCTCCATCATCCGAGTGATCAGCTAGGAAGAACATCATGACGCATCCTGAATGTACCGTCTCATGGCATCTTCTTTTGTTCTTTTTTTAAGTTCTTTTCCCCCTTCTGTCAAATGTTGGGGACAACTGCCTGTACTTGGTTTGTAATTACGAGCATCACTTGTAATAAATAGCTTTTGGAACTTGAACTGGGGCTATTTATAGAGGAGAATGGCTTGCTGGTTTAAGAGCTGCATGTCTGAATAAAGGACTGATCAAGCATTAACTGTTACAAATGAAGGGGGAGGAGGGGACTATAATGATTCATTGATAATGTTCCTTCTCCTTTATGTTGGGATCATATTGAATTTGACTACCAAGATACGAAAGATAAGCTTATTGGATAATACATTTAAGATGTTACAGGTAACGAGGAATTTGAAACATGACATTTAAAGCATATGCTGTATTTGCAGTGGTATCACTAAGTTTTTTTTGGGGGTGTGGTATGACAAAGTTAGGTGTCTTGTTTATTATATGATAGTTATGTAGGAGAAGGGGTTGAAGGGTGAGAAGAGCTTCTACAAACAGGGCATGTCCCCTTCCTTCTTATCCATTCATCAATACATTCAGCATGAAAGCAATGTTGGCATTCAGGTATGCACTTCACTGTTTCTTTTGGTAAATAATCCGTCAAGCAAATTGGGCAAGTTATATGATTAGGCCCCGGCAGACGGCGGCTTTCTCCCACCACAACTTTTGTGTATGACTCAATGGTGGAAGCGTGAGGACATTGACAGCCGTGGTGGAGGGTACCTGTGGTAGTGGTGGTGTGACCACATTTTGAACGTGGTGGTTGCGCCATCGCCGGGTGGCGACGCAGAGGAAACATGCCGTAGCTATGAGTGAACTGACGGCTGGAATCGTCAAGGACATTGCTAGGATTCTGAATGTATGTATACCTCCTGAATTTTCTGTCGATCAAATTCACATATCATCGTATATGGAAGGAAGGAAATCAATAACTCAGAAGAATTAATACTGTTTTTCCCCCCTCATGAAATTATAACGCGACAGGACGAATGAAATGAAATTGATTAAGAGTATTTTTGCACTGTTTTTGTTTTATGTATTAATCCACACCATTTGGGATCTTATTTTTACAATGAAATCAAGGCATTCTTAAAGAATTCTAGAGGTCCAAGGGAGGCTGTATATATACATACATACATACATACATATACATATGCATATATGTACACACACATATATGTATATACACAATCTCTTCCTTTAAAAGACAATTTGCAACAATTCTTGACAATCTCACCAACTATGTTGGCCTCAGTTCTTCCCTGTGCTGAGCTCAGCTGTATTAGACTTGACATTATTTCACCACCAACTTTCAAGGGCAACAACACTGGGTGTTAGCCTGGAAACTAGAATGCCTCAAGAGTCCTCAATACTTCATTCAGTAGGATGCATGTAACCATTTTAGGTAAAAACATAGCCACATAAAATAAGAACAGGCTGGACAATGCTAAAAACTCGAGTTTACCGGCTTTTCATAGACAGTCTAATTAAAACGCCTATATTTGTGATTAAGTCAGATGTTTGTCATCTCCTATAACAGCTAAAATGGATCAAGATCCAGTATGTTGCAGGTTAGAACACAGACGTATTGTCCTTTGGTGTCCCTGGATTCTCAAAAACTCAAGATATCGAAGAAAGATCTCCAATTGATTCTACGAAGACTTGCTTGCTATGGCTGGTAGGTTATGCGCCAAAATGGAGCAGATCAACCAGAAATTGTGCAACTCTGACAACAAAAACACGCAACTATGATTCCAAGAAGAGCGCCAGCAATGACCTGGGATGGAGTGTGTCCCAGAAGCTCCTTAAGCTTTCTTTGACTAATTGGATGACCTTGAAATAAGTCTTGAATAATCACATTCAGAACCTGGACATCACATTTACCTTCAGCTCAAAGACTAACTTGTTTGTATAACACTATAGCTGCACGCTTTAAATTTCGAAAGGACCACATCAATTCACAGGATTCTATTACATGACATTCAGCATAGTAATATCACATAAGAGATAACACTTCCCCTGACTATATCTTAAAATCCTTGTACAGGTCACATTACAACACCACTCTCTTTTTTTCTTTGTAAATATTGCAGACTACCTTTTGCTTTCCACTATCAACATATTTGCCAACAAACATAGGGGAACAAGAGTATGATATAGAATCCTGGATTCATGTCAGAGAATTTGATTTGATCTCTATTTCACCGATGACAAGGCAATGCTGATTTTGATTGTTATATCCTTCAAGCAAATCACTTCATCAATGACTAGCTTGCTTCTATAAAGAACAGTAAGACGCTTGACTTAAGCTTAAAAAGGTCCAGAAGAAAATCCTCAGCATCATAAACTGGTAGATGCACAAAACTCCTCATTTCCAGTCTGTAGTACATAACATCTTCGACTAGGCTAAGCACATTTTAGATTATTTCACCTTGTAGCACTGAAAGTTGCAAAAGTTCGGAGAGAGAAGCACTAATATCTAAGGAATTAACCATATACCCACATGATTAAACCAGATAGGAAACTTCCATAGATCCACCCCAGAGAAGCTAAGCACATATGAGATCAACGATGAAGAAATAGACAAAACTATCCTCTAATTAAGATTACTGCAAGAATATGAAAGGCATCCACAACTAAGCAAAATGAATCTGAAAGGTATGAAGGGTGACCTAAGTTAGCAGAAATTACTATCACAGTTCAACAGTTGGCTTCGATTTTTCATCATTAGCCTGAAAACAGAGTACAAAATCCTACTTTTTCTGAAATTGTGGTTCAGGTTCGTGAAAAGTTGAAGACAAGTTTCTACCACGCTAAATTTGCACATCCAACTAAAAACATATTTACAGTGTTTCCTTAAGGTAGTAATCAGCTTCTTTATAAACAAAATGCATCTTCGGCAGGAAATTTTATATATATAATGCAATTGAACATGTAAGTGCACTTGAACAACTCTTCATATCTACACCAGTAACATGAGTAGTAGACTAGCATTAACACTTTAGAGAGAAAACAGATACAGGAACTACCACCACTACTCCTGAATGTACTGTTTAACCACAAAAGAGGAAATAAAAAACCAACAATTTGACATAGGAAGCAAAAAAGACACGAACTTTGCCAAATTTATCATTTGAAAAGGAAAGAGAATCACCTCTGCTTGCATTCCAGCATGTCTTCTTACACCAATGGCATCATACATGACAATTGAACTAAAACCCAAACAAACTGGAAACAAAGAATCCGCCACTCCATGGCAAAGTGCCACTGAGGTAGTCAATGCCGTACAGATAGCAGAGTGAGAAGAAGGCATTCCCCCAGAAGCCAAAAATAACCTGAAATCCCATTTCCTCTCTACCCAGAAATTCAACAGCACTTTAAGAAATTGCGCTATAACCCCAGCAAAAAGACCCGAAACAAAGGTTGGGTTAGCAGCTAATGTTGCCACAAAAGGGCTTATTTTAACCTTTGCTGTAGAAGTTACACTCAGAAGAGCCATGCCAAAGGATCCATTTTGCAAACATTTTCCTTCAATTTCACCGCCCGAATAGAAATTATCCCTACTGCTACAGAAAGCAGATACCCATACCCACTTGCTTGTTGAAGCTTCCAAAGCGAAAGCTTTAACCTTTTTAACAATTGGAACAAGAACTGAAGCAGGTCTCACGCTTGAGCTGTATGTGCGCCATTTCAAGTTGGGATTTTTTTTATTCGAAGAATTGATCAACATATCAGATATTTTATGCTTCTTGGAGCAGTTACAACTGAAAACTGGATTAAAGGAGTGATGATTAAAGGCTAAAGGTTGAAGATTGGAGTTAGGTAGGTTAAAGCTTAAGGATGCAAATGGGTATCTTGTCAAAAGAGTGTCCATGAACACGAAAGGCAGTCGTATCTCTCGACTCCAGTGTGCATCTAATTGATTGAGGGGCAAGGGGAATTGGGGATTGGTTAGCTAAAGGGGCTAATAAGCCATGGGGAGCCTAGTGATTAGTGCACAAGAATACAACTGATCCCGTTCTTTCTTGGACGCTATTCCGTGCTGATGGGCCTGATGTTTCACGATTTCACCCGAAGATGCCATTTTAAGCTCACCTGAGGAAGGAATATGCTTTGTCCAATTTGGACTTGGTTCCCCCAGCCCCATTTTCAAGTTACCACTTTTTATTACTCCATTTATACTAAAAATTCATATTGTCATAGTTTATTTTGTAGATACTTCCTTTTAAGTTACCTAAAAAGTCAAATATAACAATGATATTTTTAAAACAATACTTTAGTATAACATTATTTAAATATCAGCTCTCGGTTTTGGCTGTGTCATCTAGTTAGTTAACTATCACTGCTTACCCCTGTTTAAGTTTAATCAATGTGTGTGTCAACTTATCTGATTGTGACTTGCTTCCCAAGATTCAAAACCAAACAAGATATATAAAACTGACTTGATTAGCCGTCATCAATTTCTTTGATTGCCTTATCGAGTAAAAAGTCGTGTTATTTTTGATCTCGCTTACGTATCTATGCGGTGAAATTAAATACTCTCTGAGCATATGGAATACCAATGAAGGTCTAAAAGCGCGTAAATAGCTTATCAGAGAACACAACAATTTTACTGGGAGATCAAACATGGTAGGTTATATAATATTTTTTAGACTAATATATCGCCAAAAGTGAGACTAAGGTGGTCTAAACTGTGCCATCTTCTGATCATGATCGACCAAATGGAAAGTCACAGAGAGAAATTCGCTCGAAACTAATTAACAATTCCAGTTCAAGGAAAAAAATAAATCAATCAATCGAAGGAAGCATCAGGGCGACAAGTAATTGGTAGCTATGTTGTTAAGCCAATGGTAGTCATGAGCGCAAATTTTTAAGTCCCACCTGATTACAATGTACCGTTTAGGTTTTTTGAGCCGTTGAATATAATGATAAAACATTCAATGTTACGTTAAAAAATGGACATACATGCAACTTGAACAGTATGTAAGTTTTATTGAATAGCATGTAGGTTTTTACGTATAGCAAATAGGCACTTAGTAAGTAGGACACTGTTTTTTGCATCTAAGCGGAATCTAAAAATTCTTCATTAACGAGACAGTATTTTAAGACACACCGTTAAGCCCATAATGGTCAAGACATACGCTGTTAATTAAGGCAGTAATGTCAAAGAGAATTAAAGAAAGTATATTTTTTTTTCTCATACGGAGGAGACAACCTGCCTCAATCTTCAGCAATATTGGAGCACCACGTAAAGAATTTGTCTCATTTGATCTGATGGGGTTTTACGTTTTGAGTTGATTTTTATAAATCAGTCGTTAATAGTATTTCTATCATCAGTTACAAAGTGCAAGAAATCAGAGAAAACATCACTGAAGGTTTTCTAACTACAATGGATAGAAAAGATCAAAGAAAAATTCATGAAGTTCATTTCATGCATCCGAATTTAGGTCAAATCCTAACATTCAATACCAATTCTTGCTACATGATAGAAAACATAGATTTGTGAATGAGAATCAATTTTCTTCATTGACCCCAACGTTGGTGTAAGGTGTACATAAATAGAGTTACAATCATCCTCATCTATGGTAAATCCCTTGATTTGTGGGATTTGATCCTAATCACAACCAATTACAAAATCAATCACAATGATTACAAATCAAATCAAATATTTCTTTATTCTTTATCTTTTCTAACACTCTCTCTCAAGTTGGTCATTAGAGTCTTCTATTCCCAACTTGCATAGTACTTCATGGAAAACCCTTCCAGTAACAGATTTCGTGAGTATGTCGGCAAGCTGATCCTCGGACCTTACAAATGGTAACTCAATGACTCCTTCTTCGAGTTTCTCTTTTATAAAATGTCTATCCACCTCAATATGTTTAGTTTGATCATGCTGGACTGGGTTTCAGATATGCTGATTGCTGCCTTATTATCACATAACAACCTTACTGGTTGACTCAATGGTAGTCCTAATTCAACCATCAACTTTTTAGCTACAAGATCTCTACAACTCCTTTAGCGATTCCTCGGAACTCAGCTTCCGCACTGGATAGCGCCACAACCTTCTGTTTCTTATTTTTCCAAGTAACCAAATTGCCTCCAACAAAGGCGAAGTAGCCGGATGTAGATCGACGATCATTCGGATCTCCCGCCCAGTCTGCATCAGTGAACACCTCCATCCTCAAATGTCCGTGACTCTTGAATAGAATCCCATGTCCTGTCGTTCCTTTCAGATACCTCATAATCCTTTTCACTGCCACCATATGCTCTTCTTGAGGATGATGCATGAACTGACTGACAACCCCCACTGCATATGCTATATCTGGTCGCGTATGAGACAAATAGATCTGTTAGGTGCAGCAATTGTTCCGTGGCGTAGGCCGGTGGGCGTAGGCCGTGTGGTCCAATCACAGTCGAATGCCGTGGGCGCTTGTGTGTTGAATGCATTATAAGACTAGGGTATGCGCATCTCCTGTCACCAATTGGTTTTGGGAGAGATGGTAGCGCTTGAGGTCCTACAAGTGGTATCAGAGCGAGGTCACGAGTTCGATTCCCAGCAGGAGCAATTGCTGAGGGGAAGATTGTTAGGTGCAGCAATTGTCCTGTGGTGTAGGCCGGTGGGCGTAGGCCGTGTGGGCCAAGTTACAGTCGAATGCCGTGGGCGCTTGTGTGCTGAATGCGCTATAAGGCTAGGGTATGTGCATCTCCTGTCACCAATTGGTTTTGGGAGAGATGGTAGCGCCTGAGGTCCTACAAGATCAACCGTCCGACTAGACACTGGTATAGTTCTTTGTTTACTGCCGGAGCACCTTTATCAATATGTAATTTCTGGTTTACCGCCATTGGAGTTGCAGCAGGCTTACACTCAAGCATCCCTGTTTCAGTTAACATGTCAAGTATGTATTTTTGCTGAGAGATCAAAATACCTTGGTTCGACCGAGCAACTTTTATTCCCAAGAAGTACTTCAGAATCCCTAAATCTTTCATCTCGAACTCAGCAAACAACCTTTCTCGTAGCCGTGTTATCTCCTCTGCGTTATCTCCAGTAATAATCATATCATCGACATAAATAATAAGACATGTTACCTTTCCTTCCCTTTTTCTGAAGAAGAGCGTATGATCAGCATTACTCTGCTGAAAACCGATTTTTTTCATGGCTACCGTAAACCTCCCAAACCATGCACGTGGGCTTTGTTTGAGACCATATAGAGCTTTCTTTAGTCTGCATACCTCTCCTTCTTTGAAGTCATTCGAGAAACCTGGAGGAGCCTTCATATATACTTCCTCTCTTAAATCACCATGAAGAAACGCATTTTTCACATCAAATTGATATAAAGGTCAATCTTTGTTTGCAGCTAAAGAAAACATTACCCGGATTGTATCTATCTTTGCAACAGGTGAGAAAGTTTCCGCGTAGTCGATACCATATGTCTGCGTATATCTTTTAGCTACCAGTCTGGCCTTATATCTTTCGATCGATCCATCAGCTTTATACTTGATAGTGAACACCCATTTGCACCCTACTGGTTTCTTTCCTGCTGGAAGTGCGCACTTGTCCCAAGTTTCATTTTTCAGTAAGGCCTCCATCTCAATTTCCATAGCTTTCTGCCATTCTCTGCTCTTTTTGGCCTCTTGTATTGTCCGGGGAATTGGTTCTGAATGGGTTAACAAGACCTGACCCTGATTAACAGGATATTTGGTAGATCTCCGGCTCTGTTCTGGAGAATATCATTCTGGTGGAATCCCCCTATTCCATCGTGGTGGAAGTACCTGCTCCTGTCTTTCATCGATATTTTGATTATCAGATATGGCAGGTGAAGAATTGTCGGAAGGAGAAGCACTTACCTCTTGGAGAGCATACTCCAAAGTAGATGTTTCGGGAACGAACACTGTCGCTTCGGTTTCTACTTCGTTGATTGAGGTCAGCTCGGTGGCGCCACTCGCCTGCTCATGTTGGCCAACTTTTCGACAATCAAGGCTATGTAACCACTCGAAGGAGGATGGCTCACCCGTACCCGTATTCTCCCCCTGAGACCCGACTCGAGGTGTAAAGTAATAGTCAGACTCTAGGAAGGTACAGTCCATAGTCACATAAAGTTTTCGAGTAGAGGGATTGTAACACCGGTATCCTTTTTGATGGATGGCATACCCGACAAACACACATTTTTCAGCACACGAGTCTAGTTTGGACCGTTCAGTTTTGGGTATATGTACATAAACAATACAACCAAAAATTCGAGGAGAGAGAGTAGGAACCGGTGGAATAGAAGCATGGGCGGAGAGAACTTGAAGTGGTGTTTGGTGGTCTAATGCTTTAGTGGGGAGGCGATTGAGAAGGTAGACAACGGTCCCAACTGCATCAGGCCACAAATATTTAGGAGCATGGGCTTCTAATAACATTGCCCGAGTCATTTCAAGAATTATGCGATTCTTACGTTCAGCTACACCATTTTGCTCAGGGGTATGTGGGCATGTAGTCTGGTGAATAACTCCATGCTGTTGGAAAAATGGTGTGAGGGGAAGATATTCGGTGCCATTGTCAGAGCGAAGAGTTTTGATTGTTGCATTATACTGAGTTTGAACAAGATTAAAGAAATGTATGAATTTTTTAGGTACCTCAGATTTGTGCCGAAGAAAATATACCCAAGTCATGCGGGAGTAGTCATCAATAAATAACACAAAATATCGAAATTGATGATGATTTGAAACATTTGCAGGACCCCATACATCAGAATGAACTAAAGAAAACAATGTGTCAACGCGAGTATTATTTGGATGATAGGTAGTACGATGTTGTTTAGCCTGGATACAGGACTCACACTGAAAAAAATACAAGATTATTCGGAAACAACTGAGGAAACAAAAAACGTAAATAACTTATCGAGGGGTGACCCAACCGGCGGTGCCATAGCCATAATTGTCGGTCAACTGTCCGGCGAGCAAGCTTGGACTGACCCTGTTGAGCAACTTCATCAATGTAGTATAGGCCACCGCGTTCAGTGCCACGCCCAATAATCTTCTTCGTATGTATGTCCTGCAAGAGGCATAAATGTGGATATATGAGGGCAACACAATTAAGTTCTTTAGTCACATGACTCAGAGATAGTAATTTCGAGGATAATGTGGGCACACATAAACAATTTGACAAACTCATATGTGGAAAAATTTGAACAGTGCCTCCTCCTTGAACAGGTATTAGTTCACCACTGGCAGTCTCTATATGAGTTTTGGACGGATTAGAGAGATATAAAATCATGAGGGTCGTTAGTCATTGTATCCGTAGCTCCACAATCAAAGATCCAAACGGTAGAGGGAGAGGCAGTTGTTGACACATTTAGGGCTGATGTGAACATTTGGACAACCTTAGGGACTAAGGGTGTTATTTGAGAAGCTGTAGGGGCTTTGTTTGCTACTGAGCTAAGTTGGAGGGTTGGATTTGGGCCGTTTAGAAGTTCAGGGACTGAAGACGATTGCTCCGGAACAATAAGGCCTGCTGGTAAATTATCAGGAAAAAGGAAGGGGGTAGGGCATAATTTTTCCTTGCCTGCTGTATTTAAGGAAGTGGGGTTGGGATTTCTCCCAACCCTAATACTTGCCGCCGCACTCTCTTGAGTCTCCAACCTTCTGGAGCCTTCTTCTCCCCCTTCTTCTTCCTTCGACCCTGGTCTGTAAGCTGCTCCTTTGTCTAAATCGCTGCTGCTGGTGGCTGTATTGCTGCCCACGGCGATTGCACTCTTGCCAGTGGTTGTGCTGCCGTCCCTTCGAGTGCCCCACCAGTCTGGAAATCCCACTAGAAGGAAGCAGGAATCCTTCGTGTGTTTTCTCTTCTCACAGTGAGTGCATTTTAGGTGGTTTTTGTCTTCTCCAGCTCGCAATGATGATTGCTCTGAGCGTTGCTGCCGCTGCATTGGTGTCCCTCGTCCCTTACTGCCTCCACTTCGTGTGGCCAGGCCTGACCCCAATGATGTTTCTACTGAGGGGTCTACTCTTAAAATCTGCATTCTTGCCTCCTCCCTTCGGATTAATCCATAAGCCACTTCCACAGATGGAAGTGGTTCCCTTTTGAGAAGCTCGCGTTTAGCAGCTTCAAAATGGTCATCTATGGCTGTTAAGAACTGAAACAACCGCTGTTCCTGCATTTTGTTTTGAAAGATTCGTATATCCTCCGGATCCTTCATTGGATTTGGTTCTTTAATGTCAATCGTCATCCATATTGACTGTAACTTGTTCCACACTTCTTCCAGCGTGTGGGAACCTTGTCGAAGAGAATTAGCACGTTTATGAAGATCAAATACTTGAAGGGAATCAGTCCCTGATCCATAGGTGATTAGGAGACCGTCCCAGGGAGCTTTTGCTGTAGGGTACTGTGATACATTAGCCACTAGATGGGGCTCAATGTTTTGGATTAGCCAGGTGAAAACACATTCATCATTTTGTTCCCACCCACTGAATCTGGGGTCATCTGGTGGTGGTGGAGGAGGTAATCCCGTAAGGTGACCACTCCTTCCACGGCCGCCAATGGCCTTTCTGATAAGTGTTGCCCATAGTGAGTAGTTGTCTCCATTCAACTTGACTCCAATGGACAAGTTTTCGGTGTTGGTTTGTGCTCCAAGGCTCTGTCTCAGGAGGTTAGTGGCCATTGGCCTCCAAGCACCAAACACATGGCAGGGCTTAAACCCTTACCCCTCCATTGTATCTACTCTGAGTTTGCACTTTGTTCGCATGAAAACGAATTCAAACAGTATTGGAAAGTGCATGCCTCTTTTTTTTCCTTTTAATTTCAACAGGAAAAACCACATTTAGAATTTTGATCACCAAAAGCCATTAATCGTATTAAGTACAATAGCGTATTTATCACAGTGGATGAAGATCCTCTATTCAATTTCTCTCTTTTAAATTCTTCTTCTTTAAAAGGTACGCACTTGAGTGTTTAGTATATTGGTGCACATATGAGTCTATGATGACATACTCAAGTATACGTCTTATGTAAAATATTTTTGTTTAGAAGAAGGGTTAGAGAAAAAAACATTTTAGGAAAATTATCTCTACCATGCGCAGTTGGCAAATATTTTGCATAACCTTTTTAGTCGTTCTTTTTAGTACATGACAACTAAATGAAAAGCAGATCATCGGAGAACTATCAAAATCAAGAAGCCTTAAAGCAGATAGAAAGCTTCCATAGCTCCATGCTAGTGAACTTTTAAGCGTTCAAGACTAAGAACACTAAAAGAATATGAAAAGCTAATCTAGCAAATCTGATTAACGAATTAGTGATAAGAAAATCATGTGTTTGATCTTCATGTCCATGATCTCATTCCTCTTCCTCTTCTGGTAGATCGCTTCCCCTCTCAACATCATATTCTCCAACTACTCTCTCGTAAACAAATGGTCCCTTTTTTGATGGTGGGAACATAACAATTCTTGTGGGGCTTTAACACAAAGACCAAGAATCATCAAAAGAATATATAAATGTTACATAAACATAAATAACCATATAGAGACATAAGCCACAAAACATATAGAGACATACATTACCATCCAAACATAGAACTTTTTTTAGCATACATACTAACATACATAAGATGCAAAGGTAAACGTAATTTATAACATACAAAAGAGAGGCTACGTGTCATGCCAAAGTATCAAAAGAATGTGGCTGTTAGTAAGGCTTCTCCCCAGTAGTATTTAGGTATGTTCATTGTAAACATAATAGTTATAATTACTTCAAGCAGGTGTCTATTTTTCCTTTCAGCCACACCATTCTGTTGTAGAGTACAAGTACAGAAAATCTGATGGTATATACCATTTTCATACATAAATTTTTGCACTATACTATCTAAGTATTTCGGCCTATCATCTAATTTTAATGTTTTAATAGTGCAGCCGAATTGATTTTTAATAAGTGTAAAGTAACTCATAAATATTAGTCCGACCTCAGTTTTACTCCTAAGCAAGTAGACTCAAGTTATACTGGTGTGATCATCTACAAAGGGTATAAACCATCTCACACCATTGATAGTAGTTGTTCTAAATGGACCTCAAATATCAGAGTGAACAATATTAGAAGGTGCATATGACTTGTATACTTTAGCAAGATAACTTTTTCTTTGTGTATTTAGCTAATTAACAAGTTTCACTCGTCATATTTTTAAGGTCAACAGTGTTGAATAATTTTGGCATTAAACGTTTAAGGCATAGAAAATTAGGATGATCCAGTCTGTTATGCTGTAACAAAATATCAGCTATACACGATTTTCTGCGGTACTTCATTGTACTAATGGTATCCTGATCATCCGGCTACTCTGTTGTGCTTAAGGATCTGTTTTCAGATTCTAGTAGGAACAAACACGTTGTATTCTTAGCACTGCCAATCATCCTCGTAACTTTGTTTTCTTGAAAACAATGTTTTTAGGATGAGAAGCAAGCTATACTATTACTGTCCCTAGTTAGTTTTCCAACTGATAATAGATTGAAGCTTAAGTTAGGAATATGCAGAACATCTTGTAGCAAGATCTTATAATTTATCATGCAGAGCCTATTCTACTAACCTCTAGAGAAGTACCAATAGCTACTTTTACTTTCTTAGGAACTAAAAATGTATAGTAGGAGTTCAGAAGGTTACCATTACTTGTCATGTGGTCTGTAGCCCTATAGTCTATAATCCACGAAATGTTTGTGTACTACTGAACCTAACCTACCATTGTAGCTTGAATAGATTCAGCCCAGTCCGTTGTTTGCTCATAAATTCGACCAGTGTTGTAATCTGATCCTTTGTAGGGATATCTGTTTCAGCTATCAAAGCTGAGTCAAGTTGTGTTGTGCTTTGCCGAGCTGCACTAGGCTGCAGTGTGTTGCCGACCTGATGTGCAGCAATATATCCAGCAATGAAAGGCTCTGAATGTGGTCTCTAAGGAGTACTGTTCGGCTTTAGTGGTAGTTTACCTTCCCGTGATAGATTGGCTTGGAGTTTCTAACGGACATCGACAATATGACCTTTCTTTTTGTAGTATCTACAAACCGTACTCTCTCCAGGAGTGTAATGTCGCTTAACAGCCAAGCCTGACACTTCTGTTGGTTGTTCACTGAGTAAGGCAGATGTCTCTATATTTAGGCTTACTCCCATCATGACATTCTTACGGCTTTCTTTGTGTTTGATCTTGGCAAAGGAAGCCATTAGACTCATAAACGATTTAGTGTTAATAATTCAACTTCGTGCACTATCAAATTCTGGATTAATCAAGTAAGAAACCAAAATAAGCGTTTCCATTAATCTTTATAAATAGCAGAATCAGTGATACATGACTACTGATGTGTTTCAAAAGTAACTATTTGCTGTCATTTGGTCAATAAAGTGTAGTATTTCTGCACATCGAGATTCTCTTGTTTAAGCTCATGAAGATGAGCTTCAATTTCGTGCAGTTCAGATATGTTGCCTTGTTTAGAATACATATTGTTTACTGCAGCACAAATTTTTGCTGTAGTGTTATACATCATAAAACCGTCAGAGATTTGGGTTGCATAGAGCGTATCAGCCATGAAATTATCATACTATTTTTTGACTTCCGTGGTCAATAATCGGAATCAGTTTCTACAGGAATAGTAACTATTCCACATAAGTAACCTTTCTTGCCTTTACCCGTGACGAACATTTCCATCCCTCGAGACTATAAGAGATAGTTATCTCCATTTAATTTGTGCTGGTAATGAAAATAGAAGAGTCATCAGATTTTTGTGGACCACAGACTACCTGATACTTGATCAGAAGCAGAGGTGGCATCAGTATATTCAGCTGCACTGAAAGAAGTAGTCATTTGAAATAATTCAAAGTAGTGGAATAAGGTATAATGTAGTTAAATTTGAACAAAAGAATTAGATTGCCTCTGATACCATATTGAGATTGAAGGAATATAAGATATATTCAAGTTAATTCAATGTACATGGGGTGTTTATCCATTTATAGGAGTTTACATGGCCTCCAACTGCTTTATTTTTCCTACAGTATCTTGATTTGATGTCTATAACAGCTATAATGCTAACAACAAGTTACCTGCTCAGCTTAGACATATGTATAGTTAAGATTCTAAGCTACTATATTTACATGTAAAATATTAAGTGTCGTATCTCGGGCTTCAGTTTTGTTGCCTAACTGGTTTTGTCTTCACCTCGTCACCTCGGTTCTGCACACCTGTATCATGGCTCTTTTTCTCCCCTCTTCTTCATCTCAGTCATTCATAGTTCTGTGATGCTCTTTACCTCAACTCTTTATTTCTTTACCTTGGTACTCTCGGCTCGCTCGTATTACTTCATCTGCTCGTTACAGCTTCATATCTGCAGCATATTTTTCTTGATTCTCCATCATGGCTGTTACTATATTTAGCTCAGAACGATAAGGCTGAGTTCGGCTGGGCTTATAATTATACAGCCACTTAGAGTCCTTCAAAGTTAGTGGTGATATAGTAGGTTAACCAATGAGTTGGTATTGAATTATGAAGCATTTGAATAGTTAGCATTAGTATGTAAATTTCTAATCTCCTACTTTCTTGTTAGCGGGAAGTTTTGGGGTGTGTGTATACATATATGCATGAGGTTCATATTATTTGACGGATGCACCTCTGTGATGTTATGCCCGTGCCCCTTAAAGGAAAAGAAAATAATAAAAAAATAGGACATAAATCCTAAACTAAATAGGATTTGGAAAATAGGATATACTCTACATGGAATCTAAATACTACACTAACTAGGGAATTTTGATTTAGGGAATTAAATCCTAACCAACTGGGAATATACCTTTTATACGTATCCTACTTATCTCTTAATTCTTATTTAATTACCGTAATCTACCCAAGTAATACCCAGCCGGCCCTTTCTGCAGCAAGCAATAAAACGAAAAAAAATATAATGAAAGCTCAAAACCTTACCTTCACTTTTGGCCACCATTAGCAACAAAGAAGGATTTTTGTTGCAAGGACCCCTCAGTTGTCGCCTACACCAGAGAAGGAAAAGGAAAAAAATGATTGTCCAAACCCTCCCCAGCAACCCTGGCAGCCGAGGGTGATATGGAGGGAAAAGGAAAAGAGTTTTGCTCCAATTCAATCTTAAGTTGCGATATACAGTATATTATAGCAATCGAAGTAAGTATCCTTTCTATACTTATTATGAATTTGTGAAGTCCGTATTTATATTTTCGTACAAAATCATGGATCATAAATAAGTAGATGTGATTGCATAAGTTGATGTATATATATGTATGGTTGTTGTCAATATATGTATATAAGCTGTAAGTTTGCAAATGGCAAAACATTTTTAATATATTAAAGGTTTCAGTTGTACCACTGATAGTGAGAATAATATGTGAGAAAAAAAATATATTGAATTATGTATGGATTTGTAAAGGGTCGAAATTGTTTTTTTTTGTTGAAAATTGTAGGTGCAGCCGAATATAGGTATGCTGCATTAATGGTATATTATGTATAAAAAAAGTATATACCTGATTTCATATATTCAATGTAAAATATGTGATTATAAGTATAGTTATATATATTTGTCAGTTGCGGTAAATATCAAAATTGTCACTAGTGCTTGCACGTGAATAAGACCAATTACAGAATCTTCAATTTGGCCAAAGCTATATTCTAAAAGGTATTTATCTCATACTTTAATGTCTAAAACCTAAAGTATTTGAATATATATAAGTGTGTACATATGGACGTGGAAACTAGTACTTTCATATTTGGTGGCCGAAAATTTTGCAAGTACGAAAAAGGGGCTGAGATGTATTAATTTCAAACAGTGAACGGCCAGAATAATCGTGTCTTAGGTAAATATAAGTATTATACAAAGTAGTAGTTTGATTTATTAACGTAATTAAAATAAGTGTCATATCAAAATGTAAATTTTTCTTGAAGTAGTAGTTTCATTATTAGAGTTAATTTACATGTAAAACAGCTATAATGCTAACGACAAGTTACCTGCTCAGCTTAGACATATATATAGTTAAGATTCTAAGCTACTATATTTACATGTAAAACATTAAGTGTCGCATCTCGGGCTTCAGCTTTGTTGCCTAACTAGTTTTGTCTTTACCTCGTCACCTCGGTTCTGCACACCTGTATCATGGCTCTTTTTCTCCCCTCTTCTTCACCTCGGTCATTCATAGTTCTGTGATGCTCTTTACCTCGACTCTTTATTTCTTTACCTTGGTACTCTCGGCTCGCTCGTATTCCTTCATCTGCTCGTTACAGCTTCACATTTGCAGCATATTTTTCTTGATTCTCCATCATGGCTGTTACTATATTTAGCTCAGAACAATAAGGTTGAGTTCGGCTGGGCTTATAATTATACAGCCACTTAGAGTCCTTGAATGTTAGTGGCAATATAGTAGGTTAACCAATGAGTTGGTATTGAATTATGAAGCATTTGAATAGTTAGGTCTTGAGGCATATTGCGTGAGGTGGCCGTGTGTGGCCCTCACGCTCGCGCGTGGGCTCCCACGCACTGCTGCTCGGAAATTCGCTAATTATAGAAATAAAATAAAAAACTTCAACTTAATGGGTAGGCAGGCCAACGGGCCGGACCGAAGGCAGGCCGGTCCATTTACTACATTGAATAAAAATAAATAAAAATAAGTTGTAGGCCGCTGGCGGGCTGGGCTGGAGTAGCGAACGCGGGCCGGGCAGGAGAAATGGTTAGAGCAGGCCCGCCATGAAAGAAAAGGAGAGAAATAGAATTTAAGTAATTATTTAATAATTCTGAAAATTTAGAAATAGTAAATAAATGATTTTAAATTCTAGAAAAATATAATTAAATACCAGAAAATTATAAATAAATTTTTAAAAATATAAAAGGTTAAAATTAAATTAATTCTACTTAATTTCTGAATTTTGGTAAATGTAAGTAATTAAAAATAATTAGTAATAAATAGAATTAAATATGGAAAAAGTAGGAAAAAATTTAATAGAAAATTCTTAAAAATTAATACAAGCTAAGAAAAAATAAGGGGAATGATAAATAACAACTTTCTAATATTCTGAAAATTTACGAAATCAAATATTGAGTGTCGAAGAGGGTGATGATGGGTGTACGGGCCCTAGGCGACTTTGTTGTTGCATTGATGTCACACGCATTTGTATTTGGAATGGGTTGAGTTGTACGGGTCTCAAACGCTCGAGTAGAGTGGATCATGGTGGACGTGCCATGGGCATCGGTTATAGTGGATCGTGGTGTACGGGCCACGGGCATCGGTTAGGGTGGATTGTAGTATACGAGCTACAGACATCCAGTCAATCCCGGGATCATGCATTGCATATAGGTCTAGAGGCATATTGTGTGACATAATTTTTATTGCGTGTGACATGTGGATGGAACATGCATCACGTAGTTGCGCATTTTTATGTGGAGTGCTTTACTTACAGCATTTACTTTATCTTATGCATGCTATATTATATTTATATGTTATGTGGTTATATCATCTCGGCATGCACGTTTTGTATTGGTTTGAGGCGGGCATCTGCTGGGTGATTTTCTGTCACTCACCCCTACTTCCTAGGTGAGCCGGATGATGACTAGGAGCACATCTTCGTTGAGGACGAGACGGATATAGCAGAGTGGACTGGTTGATAGCTGCATCTAGGATACGAGGGGGCTTTGCAGCTGTTTATTCTTATTTATACTTTGGGGATTTTTCACAGACTTCTTTATTACTTTTATTATCAGAATTTTTATTCAGTAATGTAATGACGATTATTGGAGTTAATTTAAGTTATGATTTACGTTTCCGCGATAAAAATTTCTACGTCATTTCTGACATGTAAGAGATTGATTCGACGCTTTGTATTCTCCTTAGCGAGGTACGGCAGATGCACAATTCCCGATGCTAGGGCTCGGGAGCAGGGCGCTACATCTGGTGCCCTGGTTTGACATGGACTAGGATCTTAACATGTTCATTCTTTAATGGTGGATGAACTTGAATTGACTTACAGACTAAATATGTTGTCTTTCTATGTCCATGGAGGCAGAGTGCTGTGGAGAGCTTTCATATGTCCATAGACTTTGATGTCTGAATGGAGGAGCCTAATTTTGAAGTAGAAACGCCATTGTGAAATCATCCCTTCTGAATTCTACCATTGATTTAAGCTGCAGATTTTGTTCTGCCAAACATGGGGTGGATGGGGGTGGTTTGCTAGCATTGGTCTATGGATTAGAAAGTGGGGAATTTTGCCCGGGTGAGATCAGATGAGGTTGGAAATGAGGCAAAATATGAGGCTTCCAATCACGTCCCGCCACGTGTAAAAAAATTGTCTTTTTTTTAAAAAAAAATTTAAATATGGTGGGACCACTGACAATGTTTTTTACACGTGACGGGACGTGATTGGAGGCCTCATATTTTGCCTCCTTTCTAACCTCCTCAGATCTCACCCCAATTTTGCCATCACTATGCGGAGTATTATAACACCTATGACAGCGGTCATTATAAATAGTGTTAAAAAATGCGTTGAAATCTGAGAGTCCTGTCAATTCCTCAATACAAGTAACGACTGTGAACAAAAATAGCCACACTGTAATGAAGAAAAGGACATGACTATGTTGTCCCACTAGTTAATAGCTACATTGCGGAAGTTGCCATCAATGTGCTTGATTATCTTTAAAGTAAGAATAAATAGCGAAGCCAGGAAATCATACAACAACATTATTTTATTAATTTAGAGGTTGTCGTCTATGTTAGAGTAAAAAAGGATCAGATGTACGCAACCATACACATGCATTAGAAACACATAGATGTTTCCGGATGACCCATAATGAAAATTGCGTCAAACTGTTTCGATCAACTGCTACTTCACAATATAAGAAGCGTATCCAATTTAGTGATTCATTTTGCTTTATTACATCATATTCCAAAGTCAATAAAGATTTTGTTTTTGACTCTATTGGAAATGGAACAAAAAACGAGGAAAGCATATTTTGATCATTTTGAAGGGAAAATGACCCTTCTACCCTTTATTTTACACTTTTCTTTTGTCTTTTGGTGATAAAGTATTTTCTTATTTTGATGCTAGATTGTAGCATTTCAGGTCCTCACCGACCCCCTCTGTTTATTATTTTTCTTGTGCGGAATTTTTTTCACCAGATATTGCAACAGTGTTGGAGCTTGGATCATGTTGTCAATTTCGACTTATAACCATACTAATTTGAGTCTACACTATTCAACCTATCTAATTGATCACTTAATATATTATTTACATTATCTTGGATGCTCCATTAGACTTAAACGGTAGAAACATTCAAATTTGAGTCTCAATTTTGTACAACCAAAAATGAATTGTTTAAACACAATGAATAGGTTGATGTGACATATCTCTCTACCGAAGTTTAAATCAATCAATGGACAAATAGGGTAGGTCCCTTAATTTAAGCATACCAATTTTATGTGTTCACTTAACAAAGTGATAAATTAATAACACAAGGGTCTCCCTGTCTTGTAAGATTTTGCAATCGAAAAATGTTTTATAATAAACAACATCCTATGCTTCTAGCCTAGTTTTACTAGAAAATCTACAAGTGATTCAAATCAAAGTCACTTACAAAATTCGAATAATAGAGATCTCATAAATAATAAATTATATACTTTTGTTTCGAATAATAGAGATCTCATAAATAATAAATTACATACTTTTGTTTTTGTAGCGTGCACAAAATATATTGTGTTTTTCTAATAAAACAACATAGTTTTACGCTTTATGATGGTTTTATAGAAGAATTCTTGATAGAATGATCTCGACTTGGTATCCTTACATTATAAATATCATGACAAGTTATGTCTTATGATAGTTTTAAAAGAGAAACTTTTATAAAATGATGTGACTTAGTATTGCTACCTTGTAAATGTCAGTACAAGTACTTTCTGTTGGTCACACCCGCTTATTTTTGATTATTTTTGTTTACGTATTGCATATAAATACTATATATAAAATTATTTTTCAGCCTTTTAATATAATGTAGGGAAAAAAATTGCGTTATCCCATTTGCCGAGTCATCGCCGGTGTGGATGTTGGGGAAAATGGGAGAAGCGAAATACAGTAAGCAGTGAGGCGGGCATGATGAATAGATTAGATAGAAGAATAAAAAAATTCACAAGTCAAAAAGTCAGCACAGGAAAGCCTACGGAGTCGGAAAAGTCACGGACAATTTCTCCGAAACTTCTCTCCTTTCTCCATCTCCACCTACACCGGTGGCAATCAATTCCAAAGACTGAAATGGGAATTCCTTTTGCTGACCAGTTCCTCCGCCAAACACGCTCCTCCTCTTCCAGATGATGCTCTGATTTTGCTTTCTTCTATAAATCACTTGCCTTCTCCACCTCTTTCCTTTGGTTCTTGCTCCCCTCGGTAAGAATCCACCTTCTGAGCTTTCTCTGCTGTATCTACTTATTATTAGTCATGCTACATTACTGATTTCACAATTTCCTTCATGGAAGCGCTATTTCTTGATACCTTTTGATTTATTATCTGTATATTCATCAATTTCGTCTCAGTAAACCAGCCATGACTGGTTAGCCTTTGAGAATGCTTCGTTTCCCTCTGCAAGGGGGGATTTTTCGCACCGATTTGATTTTTGTTGTTGTTGTTGTTGTACATAGAACGATCCTTTGGTGCAGGAAGGTATTTTCTTTTCTAAAGTATTAGGTTATTTCGTTTTTATAATTTGTTTGATTCCTAGGGTTCGATTGACTCTGGGAATTTTAGGCTTTGATATTCTAAATTAGAAGAAGATGTCTGCTGCCGCTGTGGTTGCCATTAATTCAGTTTCCGAAGAGCCTCTTCCCAGAACCCTTCTGTTGTCACCTGTGGTTGACAGTCGTGAGTCGATTTTGATATACGTGGCTGTTTCGGGGTCAATGGTGCCAATGAGAGTCCTGGAGTCTGATTCCATTCAGTCTGTTAAGCTCAAGATTCAGAACTGTCAAGGTTTTGTGGTCAAAAAGCAGAAATTGGTTTGTGGTGGCCGAGAACTTGCAAGGAGCAATTCGCTTGTTCGAGATTATGGAGTCTCTGACGGGAACGTTCTACACCTTGTTCTCCGCCTCTCGGATCTCCTGCTCATTAATGTGAACACTTCATGTGGAAAAGAGTTCACCTTTCATGTTGACAGGAACCGTGATGTTGGTTATGTTAAGCGTCAGGTATCGAAAGCTAAAAACAATGACTTAGAAGATCTCGAGGAGCAAGAGGTATTGTGTGAAGGTGAGGAGCTTGAAGATGAGAGACTCATCAATGATATATGTAAGCATAATGACGCTGTCATTCACTTGTTTGTTAGGAGATCTGCAAAAATTAGGACCAAACCAGTTGCGAAGAAGCTTGAGTTGTCCATCGTAACTACTAAAGTGGATGATGCGAGAGAGTATGATGTGGATAAGGAAAATAAATGTGAAAAGGAAACAGAAGAAAGTCTTTCTGTTCCCAGTAAGCCTTCATATATAGATAGCCCGCTGGAACCTGTGATTGTTAATCCAAAGATTGAGTTACCGGGTGCTCTTAAGGATTTGGTAACTTCTACCTTGGAAGGGCTGCAAAAAGGGCAAGTGCCAGTAAGGTCTTCAGAGGGAACAGGAGGAACATATTTTATGCTCGATGCATCAGGAACTAAGTATGTGTCAGTGTTTAAGCCCATTGATGAGGAGCCTATGGCTATAAACAATCCAAGAGGTTTGCCGTTGTCTGTAGATGCCGAAGGCTTGAAGAAAGGAACAATCGTTGGAGAAGGTGCATTTAGGGAATGTGCTGCATACATCTTGGATCATCCAAAGAGTGGTCGCCGATCCTTTTCTGGAAAAGATGAAGGCTTTGCTGGTGTTCCACCTACCCTCTTGGTTAAGTGCCTGCACAGCGGTTTTAATCATCCAGGGAATGTAAATACGAAGCTTGGATCCCTGCAGCTGTATATAGAGAATAGTGGAAGTTGTGAGGATATTGGTCCTTCTGCTTTCCCAGTGGAGGAAGTGCACAAAATTTCTGTCCTGGATATCAGGATGGCAAATGCTGATAGGCATGCTGGGAATATCTTGTTTAAAAGGGATGAAGATGGCACGAGTGTTTTGATTCCAATTGATCATGGTTACTGCTTGCCTGAGAGTGTAAGTTCTCTCTCTGTCCCGCACTATATTTGGGCACTCTTGTTACATCTGAAAATAAAACAAATAAATTGCTGCCCTGGTATCCGTTGCAACATGCTTTATTGTTCTTATTATTATTTTGGCAAATGAGATTTGTCTCTACCAAATTTTGGACTGGTGTTTTCTTATGTAAATGTTCAAATACATGCCTGAAAAAAAAGGGGATTTGTAAATCTTTAATTTTTGACGCTTTCTTTTCACTGATGTTGTTTCTTTACAACCATCATTTAGTACAGCGTTCATAGGCTCTTGAGGTTTCCACTATGTTTATGCAGCAACCTGGTTTTACTTTGCTTCTTGTTTAACAGCAGGGTAACTTGTTTAGTTTATAAGTATTTTACCAAGAATTTGGGCAGGAATGCATTTTTAGTAACTTCTATATGAATGCAATTCCTACCTGATGCTATTTTGATTTCCACTGTGGAGCTATTTTTCATCAATTCATGCCAGCAGGACAACTGTTTCCATGTTACCCTTTAAAGAAACATGACTAGTATTCAAACGTCAATCAGCTTGCTTATCTTTCTTATCTTTTGTTGTTTTTTTATGCAGTTTGAAGATTGCACATTTGACTGGGTATACTGGCCTCAATCTCGCCAACCTTTCAGCACTGACATACTTGAGTACATCAAAACGCTAGATGCCGAAGAAGATATTGCCTTGTTGAAGTTCTATGGGTGGGAACTATCTCCTGAATGTGCACGTGTTTTTCGCATATCCACCATGCTTCTCAAGAAAGGAGCTGAAAGAGGTCTCACTCCATTTACTATAGGCAGCATCATGTGCAGAGAAAATTTGAACAAGGAAGCAATGATTGAGGAAATTGTCCAAGATGCTCTGGACTCTGTGCTGCCAGGTTGCAGTGAAGCTGCATTCCTGGAGACTGTCTCCTCAATTATGGATAGCCGCCTTGATGAGATTGCCTCTGGTGGCCATGAAAAATGTTAGGTACTCCAAGTGAGACTATATGGATACATCATCAGTACATAGTTACACATATCTGTTAATATTGGATATTCTTAGTCTATAAGCCTTTCTGACAAGTATATTCTGTTCCATTCTTTCTTATTTACAATTCGTTCAACAGTTCAATTGGAATGGCCCAAGTTCTTAAATAATCTGGGGCTTTTAGACTTCATTTCAGAAGTGTAGCTCTTTTATTCTCTCTCTTGGATATAAAATCCCATTTGTTTGAAGGGGATCGTGCTACTATTTGATGCTTATATTCCTTGCTTATTTGATGGGTTTTGCATTTTTTAAAGTGTGAAGGCTGATATGACTATATAATGACCATGTTTAGTCCTTGCCACTGTACTGTTTCCTGAAGGTAAACAATATGGTAGATTGTTAATAGAATCTGTGGTATCATAATCACCATGTTGCTCGGATGGATGTTTGTGCCAGCTGCCTAACCGTGAAACAGTGTGCACCCAAGTAACATGATGGTGTGTTTCACGCTCAAGTTTTCTTAATTTGCTTGAATATCTGTTTTCTACCTGTAATTTAGTTAGGTGCATTTGGGGCTTTAGGGGATCCCATCAAACGGCTCCTCTAGGATATCCGCAATGTTAAACGGAATGAGAAAAATATGGAATTGAGCAGAGTGACTTAAGGAGACCAGCATCTGGAGTTGGATGCTTATTTATCAGTATTTTCTGATGTTTCAAATCCCAGATGCCCTTTCGTTGCTTTTTGGAATTGGATAGAAATAACCAAATTGCTGATACTAGTTGCAGATTTTTAGCTACTACCTTACAAAAATGGCGGATGATAATTCAAATCTGATTTTCTGTCAGTGTTTACTTTCCTGGGTCGTTTGGTGGTTGTGGTCGATCTTTATTCTGGCTTCCATCTCTGCGGAAACAGACCTGGCGACCATTTTAGGCATATTATTATGAGTTGTCGCCTGCACACATTTTCTTTGAGCAGAGTGAGCAAAACTGAATGTTAGACAGTCAATTATGAAGATGAACAAAGAATGCAAGTGATAAAAATGAAAATGTTAAGATATATTTGTAGAAATACAAAGAAGGATAAAATAAGAAATGAACATATAAGGAAAAAGGTTGGATGACTCTTATAGATGAGAAGATAAGGTCCTAGAGATGAGAAGATCAAGAAGTCAAGAGATGAGAAGGTGGGAGGAGAGTAAGGGATGAGATGGTATGGACATGTATAAATGCATTTGGTAGATGCATATGTTAGACGGTGTGAGAAAATAAACAAGATGCATGTTAAACGTAAGAGAGACACCAAAGAAGAAATGAAGAAAAACAATAATAAAATATGACTTATATGACAATTGTAGAGCATATGGTCAGAGTGATAAAGCACAGTCGAGACAGTTGATTCATGTAGCCGATGCCATGTAGAGGATATAAGATTTAAGTGATTACGACTTTCATATGCACTAATCTTTGTTTAATATTTGGCAAGTTGCCTACTCTTTCTCTTGTTCTGACACTGAATTCTTGTACTATAGATTTACCAAGGAACACTTACCCTAAAGAAGCAGATTTAGCTGGTATGATACCACCTGGTATTAGAAAACAGAAACAGCGATAGTGTTTCTCGGCAAGTAATTGTTGAACTCTAAGAACACAATATACATAAGTAGATTTTTAAACATTTTATGTCGCTGACAACATTAGCGCTTCAAAAGTCAGCAAGTGAAAAAACACACACAAAAGAATCATGTGATGGACATGAGCAACTCCTTTTCAGGGTTCTGTTGCTCCTTCCCTATCCTCCCTGTCACGCGAAGCCTAAGCTCTTTCCTATCTCCATTTCCACCAGAGAAGAAAAGCGCCATGTTGCGTTGGATGATTAGTCCATCATGGCTGTCTCTGACTTTCTTGTGGTGATCCCTTATGCTTCGTGGGTTGCCTTCTTAGATAAGTTTCCGCCCATTGCCTCCCACCTCTAAACTGTAGTTATGCTGCCGAGCTTCCATCTCATCGCCCATTAAACGAAGGACCGTCACATAATCAGGGGCATCCCAAGTTGAAATGCTTCGAAATGAAGGCAGAAGTATTGACCAAAACAGTTGAATACCTAAAGCAAAGCAGAATACGTGTCATATTACGCCAGGAAGACTAGAGGGGAAGCAGGGTACTGGGAAGAAAATTAGCAGATCATGTTTATTTCCTCCTCTAATCTTCCTTTCATTTTCCCAAGGAGGTGTGATGGGTTGAGGGGCAGATATTCTATTTGCAAGATATGACAGTCAAGTTCAAGATCTTGATCATTCCTCACACAAGAGCTAACATTCTAAGTGCAATATCTTGAACATAAGCGGCACTAGTTCCTTCTCCAGGAATCCTTAGTAAAACTCGACTACTGGCATCCTTTCTTTTTCTTTTTGGTAACTACGACTATTAATATCCAGAAGATTAGATTTAGTATTTGCTTTCATTAAACTAGCAGGACAAAGAAAGAGCTCATGGGGGAAAATTTTGAACGAAATCTACTGCAGTAAAACGTAATGAACACATGTAACATTAAGTAAGAAGAATGATGTGTATTTTTATGCATTGGACGTTTATACATATAAGACTATTTACAGCTTTTGAGTGAAGGTTTTAACATCTATCAGATCACGAGATCTGTACATGGAAACGATTTAAATGTGAAATCAATTGCATCTCAATAATTAAGGAATATAAGAATCAAACATCACTTTTAATTCATTCTGATTTCTAAGATATCATGTACTTTTTTATAAGTTAAATTTCATAGATATTAAAATAAGCATACAAGGTAGCCATTATAATAGGCGGTATCACTATCAATTGCTCAAGTTGTTTTTAAACCATGAATAGGCTAAGCCTATTTATAGGGAGCAATTCAAAATCCTATCAAAAGGGAGACCAAAACTATTGCTTTGTTCTCATTTTTTTACTCATACCTCTACAATTTTGCTTAACAGCCTTAGTGCCAGTGCTCTTCGTTAAGTCGACCCATTGCATCAGGCTGTTGAATTTGTTGTTTGATCTCGGACTCCTTAACATGAGAGTATGGGAGGAACATGTTCATGTTCAATTTCCACCATATCAAAATTTTCATTTCCTACTTCATTGAAGCGTTCTTTCACTTTACCTATTTGGTTCTTCTCCTTTGGCTTGGCTTCCATACCTTGAGAACTTTGTTTTTTAATTTCATCTCCTCTGCTTCACTATATTTACTTATTTTATTTTTGTGGTATCTTTTTACAAGCTTTCCTCCAAAGGTATCAGTTTCAGCTGAAATCACTTCCATTTGTTGGGTGCTATTATCTTCCAGTTGTGTGTTATGCTTTTTTTTTCCTTTCTTCTCAGCCATCTTTCGAGAATTTTTTTTCTTTTCTTCTTTCTAAGGCTTACGTTCTTTAGCTTTATATTCTAAAGAAGCCAGTTCTTCTTCAAAGTAACAACCCGAAGCATGATCATCCTCACACACCAAATTCAAATTTATTTTCGAAATCAGTTTCTCAAGCTGTTTCTCTGTTATTTCCTCATGGGACAGAGCATTTACCTTTGAGGAATGCCTGCTAGCACTGGCAACCACCTGATTTGGCTTCTTGCTAATCTTATGTTTGTGCTTGTCTGTGGAGATCACTCCAAGTTGATCGTTAACTTTAAACTTTAGCTGGGCAAGCTGGGGAGGATGCTTGACATCATCGAGCTTATTTTCTTTAGAGACAGCAGCATTAACCTGCACTTTTCCCTTTTTTTTCTTTCCTTGGTTGGTCAGTTATTTTATGCAATTGGTTCAGGCTTTGTGTCAACCAAGTGTTTGGATGGCATTCTGTCGTTTCCACAGCATCACAAGAGTGACCAAAAGATTTATAAATGTAGCATTGAATAGGCATCCATTCGAGAAATTTCTTAAAGAACTTTTGCTCTGTATTCATCCATGAACTTCACCTCCTTAGGGAGAGTTTTTCCAGCCTTGATTTGTACACAAATTATAGAAAAAAGCAACTCGAGTCTGAGCACTTGTGGCCTTGTCTACGAAGAGAGGTTCTCCAAAGAGAATCTCAATTCTACTCAGTGTGTTCTTGTTGAAATATTTGAGCATCAAAGAATATAGTATACTAAACAGGAATGACATTGAGTTTTAGCTTTCCAATTTTCTTGTTAAGAGTCCAAGGCTATAAGAAGAAGACCTTGTTGCCAAATGACATTGGAGAGAGTGCTAGGATTTCATTTTTCAATCTTCGGGTTGGAATCTGAAAACAAATCGGCCTTCTGGCATTTCTTGAGTTTCCATTAGCCCTTTGCTATTCCATTTAGCTTTTGGAGAATTTTTGAGATTGGAAAAGGATGCTTTGTTGTCCATTACTTGGCCAATGATCGAGGAGCCCTATTTTTTCTTAGCACTAGTGACTTCATTCGAAGAAATCGCAAATGATTTTCACCTTTACCAACATCGAAGCTGAAGAAGGGAAGGGTAGCAGTCTCTTCTAGTCTGAAATCGTCATTAAGCAGGCTTGTTCAAGTCGATTTAGCATGTATTAAGCTTCGAATGCTTAGATCAAGTTTGATTCAAGCAAGGAAAGCATTTTCAGAAGAGGAAGAGTGGGTCTTGTTTGTCGAAGATGTACGTTTTTACTGAAATAGTCAGAGGAGGCTTGGTAAAGCACCTCGGTGCTTAGAGCAACTTGGGATCAATTGAATCTAGGCATTTCAGAAGAGGAAAAGTTAAATTGTTGTTTCTCGATTATGTGTGGCAGCGACTGGAGTGGCCAGAGAGGGCTGAGGAAGCTTCACCGACTTTGGTTACCTTCATGAGAGGTGGAGCGATATGTGTGGAGGGATGAGATGAGAGGTAGTGTTATGACCCGAATTTCCAGATCAATGAAAATGAAATAATACAATGAAAAATGGAACGCAAATACGATGTCAATAAAATTTCGATGGAATTTAAATTTTATTTAGGATTAATAAAGACATCAACATTATATATCGAGGTTAGAAACACTCGGAAAAATAACCAAATGGTAAGTTATCAGATATAACGAGATTTCACGGGACTAGATAACGAACATTTCGGACATGCGATACGATTTAAATAAATTAGTCTGTAGCAACCTAAGTCGGTAGATATAAATCAAACCAAATAAAAATACCCGATAGGATAATTCTAATACACACTTTTATCACATTTTCTCTCACTTTACCCTACATGGCACAAAAACAAACTTTCTCCCTCTCCAAACCCCCTATGGCCGCCTCTTACCCCTCTCACAAGTCAACATCCGCTTTTCTTTTTCTTACACCCTCGCTTACACATCTCACACCCCACATCATACTTTACACCTAATACCACCAAAAACCCCACAAACTTTTCTTCTTTTTTTCCCCTCCCTCTCCCTCACGTCAATTTCCCCCTTTCTCTCCCCATCCCTCAGCCGAAAGTTGCAATCAAAATGAGAAGAAAAATCTTCTCATTTATCCACTCTTTTACTCCATCTCTTACACTTTCAACCACTACCATTCTTTCTTCCTCTTTTCTCTCTTTCCCCCATCATTTCCAAACCTCCTAAATTCTTTCTTCTTCCCTCACAAATATTCCCTTCTTTCTCTCTCCCCCTTTCATTTTTATTTTTCAACTTCTCTCATCTTCTACCTCTTACCTTCTTACATTCTCTTTCCTTCTCCAAACAACAAGTCTTCCATCTTCTCTTTCTCTTCATCTTGGCCGAGAATACAATGAAGAATAAAGGAGAAGATTTCTTCTTTTTCATTCTATAGTACAATATATTCATTTCCAACAAAACCCCCTCTCTCTTCCAAGAAACAAACAAAGTCCTCCAACACCATTTTTTTATTCATGGCCGTGTGTTCAAACATAGCCAAGGAGAGACTTTTCTTCTCTTTTCATCATCTACACCCATCCAAGACTAAGTTCCAACATCCTCTTTCGTTCCAAATAGGTTGGCCGGATTTTTAAGGTTTAAAAACCAAGGAGTAGCAAGGTAAGAACACTATCTAAGATAGGTTACATTTCCTCCATTTATTTAGCTTCACAAGTTGTACACTAACTCTATTTTTTTCCCTTCAAACCGTGACCTACAAGGAGGAAGGAGAAGAAGTTTTCTTCCAATCTAAGTAAAGAGAGCTTCACTTTAAAGTGTAAGAAAAGTGGTAAAAGCAAGTAATCTTCCTAGATCCTACATGGATTTTCAAATGTTTATATATATGTTGTATCAAAGTTGGATCATCAAGTAGTATGTTCAAGATCTCTCCACAAGAATATGTAAAATCTAGATTTCATGAGATATACATATGTATATACATACTATGTATACACACGGCCTTAGGTCAATTTAAATGATGATAAAGTGAATTGAGTATATATATATATACATAAATGTACTTGCATATGTTATAAAAGGATATGTATATATGTATATTTGTATTTGTATATGTTATCGATGCAAGGACAACTACAGGTTGTCATTCCCCATGTAATCAGCTGGAACATATGGAAAGAATACACAGGTATTACTTTTGGCCAGGAAACATATAGCTACCGCAGACCTGGTGAGCGGATTCGCATGGATGTATACAATTGGTGTGCAGCAGTATCTGGAAAGCGCTTTGCTTCCACGTTGCCAAGTTTGGTGTCTCTTGGTTTGTCTCCGCCTATGCGATCACGCAGACTAATAATAGTGCGATGGCATCCGCCACCATCGGGCATATTAAAACTGAATATTGATGCCTCGGCTGGAAGGACAAAAGCGGCAGCAGGGGCCATTCTGCGTAATTCTTCGGGTACACTACAAGAGGCAATAGCGTTTACGCTGCCTAAATTAACGCCTTTGAGAGCAGAGTTGCAAGATATACTGTATTCGATTATATATTTCTCTTTTAGTCATACGTGCCTTCTTATTGAGACAGACTGCATATCCGTAACACATATGTTAGGCAATCGTGCCATACATACAGGAGACCTGGGAAAAGAATTGCAACAACTACATATATTCTTGCACATTACGAATTCTGCCGTATCTTACATTCCACTGGAATCAAATTCAGTAGCACATCACCTTGCAGCGTATGCTATGCAAAACCCCAGTTTCAACCGTTTCACTGCTTTAAGCGACCTCCCACCAGTGGCTAGAGGCTGCCTTATCACTGACTTCTCCACGCCATATTTGCGAGATGGAAACAGCTAACTTTTACATAACTGCCTGTATCATCTCCATGATACAGGCAGTACGGGTACACTACTCTATTTTTTATATCTCAGTTTCTTCTTGCTTCACATCCTTTTTACGTCATGCATGTAATGGGCTGACAATGTTGCGAGGCACTTCAGCTATGGAGTATTATCCTGCTGGAATATTTTGGACTCTAATGATACTGCTCATCATCGCTGGGTGGATGGCGCGAGGCTGCCTATCACTGACTACTCCACTTCATATTTGCGGGATGGACATGGCTAACGCTTCTATAACTGCCTGTATCTTCTCCATGATACAGGCAGTACGGGTACGCTACTCTATTCTTTATATTTCAAGTTCGTCCTGCTCCACATCATTTGATCGTCATGCATGTAATGGGCTGACAATGTTGCGAGGCACTTCTGCTATGGCGTATTATCTTGCTGGCCTATATTGGACACTCATGATCCTGCTCATCATCTCTGGGTGGTTGTCTGTATTCAGCACGAATACAGGCAACGTCGGTATGTTCTTCTTGTACATGCTTCCTCCTTCACATCGGCTGCTATTCACCAATTCTAATCCTTGATTTTCGTTTACTTGCCAAATATTTCAAACTCGGCGGAGGGCCACTAATGGCAAACACAACAATGGACGTGGAAATGCATTGAAGACACAACACTGGCGCACACTAGCTCAAGAAGACTTTTATGCAGCGACATCCGGCTCTAGCATTCATTTTTATATGTATCTTACACTATACCAACGTTCTAATCATATAAATATGTACGCTTTTTCTTTAGCCAAGGTTTTATCCACAAGGGTGGTTTTACTTGGCAAGGTTTTAATGCGGCATATCATATATGATTGGAGGTTGGACATTATATCTTTTTTTGTACCCAAATTTTTCATTCGATGACTTTATCATGTAATATGGTCTTCTTTCTCCACCATAAGTGAGGAGTCTTTTAATAAAATTTTGCCTTCAGATAAAAAAACGTATACTTGTATATGTTATAAAAGGATATATATGAAATTATATATAAATAAATATATATATATATATATATATATATGTATGTATGTATGTATGTATACATATGCATATCATATACATACACGGCCTTAGGCCTCTTAAATGGAAATAAAATAATTTTGTATATGTTACATATGTATATACGTGTATTAATATGTACAATATATAATAAGATACATAGGATAATTAAATATGTGTTGATTACAAATATATATACACAAACGGCCAATAAGGCCTTTATGTACTAAAAATAGTTTTATCTTATTCTATAAATACATATATGTAAAAGGTAAAATAGGTATATATGAATATACACATACACATACATTTCGGCCATAAGGCCATTTCATGCTAAAATATGACTTAGTATGTTATATATATATATATATATATTATGTATAATATATACATTAAGGTGTGAAAACAAATCAATTTTGGATGTTACATAATATATAAAAAAATTGATTATATATATGTATACATACTATATATTTCGGCCATATGGCCCTTTTTTAATAAATGATTTATTTATATTGTATATATATATGTGTGTGTGTGTGTGTTTATGTGTATAATATATATGCTAAGATATGAAAATAATATATCGTAAAATGATTTTATATATATATATATACAATATATATATATATATATATATATATATATATATGTTAAGATATGAAAATGCATAAGTTTTGAATATTATATAATATATCATAAAATGACTTTATACGTGTATACACAATATACATAAATCAGCCATTAGGCCTATTAGGATTAAATGATTTTATTATATTGTATAATTGTGTACATATGCATGATATAAATGTTAAAAATATGAAAAGAATGACCTTATTATGTTGTATATATATTTATGACATGTGATAATATATATGTATATATATATATACTTTATTGTAACTATATACACTTAAAGAGCACTCATATGTATGGAAGTATATATTTTACATATAAATATATATATTACACATTCAAATACGATGTTATGACATAAATGATTTTATTTCATGTTATTTACATTCATATGTGCAATAAATGATAATATGTAAATCATGATATAAGCTTGGAAATTCCTAGATGGTATATTATAGTAATTAGGAGTTATATGTTCTATGTACTTAAGTTATGAATTATGAAATATATGTGTAATTTAGATATTAAGAAAATATGGTTACGTATTTTCTTAAGTTATGATAAGTAGGCTGTAAGTAAGTAAGTGATGTTACTTCATGAATTTAAAGTTTGAAAAGTGATTTTATCGCATTACATGTTTAAAAGTTCATATGCGTGTGAATAATAAACGCGAGACGATTGATTCCATCGACACACGATATGTTATCATTACGATTATATTATGTTCGCCAGTGTGACATGGGTACCAGAGTGGTAGGTGTCAGGGGCATATGGCCATGTGTAACACCGGGTCTGGGACACGGGATCCCCGTCATAGCGCGTCACCGGTAGCACATGTACATATGTTTATGATGTTTTATGTTGTACATGTACTACATGGGGAATCAATCGGTTCCTCATGCGTTATTATTCCTAGAAAGTGCTATAGCCATCATGAAATGTTATGTTTTCGGGTTATGAAATGCAAGTCATGTTATGATTTATGAAACGCCAAGTTATGTATGTTTTCAGAAGAAAATGATGATATGTTTTCAAAAAGTCATGTTTTATACCTCATGTCAGGAAATTTTTATGAAAGCCATGTTTTATGCATCATGTCATGATCATGTCACCTTAGGGTTATGATTAAGAATTTTTTAAGTCTATGAAGGCACAACAATGGTCAATGTAGTGTTTATGCATGAAAGTGTAGTACATGTAAGATATGCGAGGATAGTATTAAGTTATGGATTAGAAGTTAAGTGTGGATATTATATGATGTTACGGATTAAGCAGAACGAGATGTTGCTATGTTATGTTGAGAAATTTTCCTTATTTATCTGCTTTCAATTTAAAGTTATGCTATGGTACTTTACTTGTTAAAATGGAGACATGCACATTATATTCGATATTTATGAGTATTATGATTTGTCAACCTGTCTCCCCATGCATGATCCACATGTCGTATATAATAGGACCACTTGCTAAGCGATTAAAAGTTGGCTATCGCTCATACTTGCCTTATCACTTTACAAATAATAGGTATCATTATACAGGCTTTTTGAGGACAGGTCAGGTAGCCACTGGTAATGACGAAGTGTGCCGCGAGATTAGCCTTGAGAATGTAGGTTTTGGTTCATGATGTAATTTAGAAGATTTCAGTACTCTGTATCTTATAACTTGTACGGATTTAACGACGAAATGTATTGCATGTCGGTTATGATTTGTTTATATTATGATCCTTCCGCTTATCGATTCATTATTCATGTCGACATGCACATGTATAGTATCGACGCCTTGTACTCCTCGTAGCATAGTACGGCGGGTGCACCGAGTCGGAACTCTGGTTTCGGGCGGGACGCTACAGGTGGAGAAGAAGTTGAGAGGTTTTTTTAGAGAGAGGAGAGAAAAGAAGTTAGAGAGAGGATTAAGCAAAATCAAGTGCCACAAAATTAGATATTATGTATTTAATCACATTAACGTTGAATTATTCTTATTCTCCAATCTTTATACTCCACACACACTTAATTTTCACACATATCCTCAAGCTTGGTTGTAGATATTAATACAACCAAAATTGGACAATAATGCTTCAAAAACCTAGATGGAAATGGATTTGATGAGTATGTTAGCGAGCTGCGTTTTTGTAGGAATATGCTCCATGTTTATAGTTTTGTTCTCTAGCTTATCCTTTATAAAGCATGTATCAATCTCCACATGCTTGGGTTTATCATGTTGAACTAGATTTTATGCCATGTGAATAGCATATATATTATCACAATACACTTGAATTGGCTTGTATAGTTTATGTCCAATATCATTTAAGAGCCTCTTAAGCCATAGTCCTGCACATAAGCCCAATGTCAAAGCTCTTAGCTCAGCTTCTGAACTGCTCATTGCCATAACTGCTTGCTTCTTACTCCTCCACGTGGTCAGATTACCTCATACATAAGTGTAGTACCCACTGGTTGGCCTCCTATCTGTTTGGACCTAGTCTAGTTAGTATTTGTATAAACAGTATTGTGTTTGTCTTCAATCTTCCTAAATGTAAGTCATAACCTGGTGACTCCTTCAAATACTTGAGGATTCTCATAGCAGCTTTATAATGTTCATTATTAGGTTCATGCATAAACTGGCTAACAAAATTTAATGCATAACAAATGTAAGGTCTAGTATGTGACAAGTAAATTAGTTTTCCTACTAATTTCTGAAATATAAGTTTATCCATAGGTTTTTTTAAACAAAGAAATTCTTTTATTTCATAAAATCCAAGATTGTTACAAAGAATGCTATTGGGCTTCAGTATCCTTCGACCTGTTTGTGAGAAAGCTCCTAGAAGCATCTAGTATCATAAAATTACAATTGAGTAGTCTAGGACATCTTATGTCTCTTCTTTTCCGTCTGTCTCCCCCTTTTCTGTTTTTCGCCGAGTATTCTTGCTGCTTCTGTTGGCTTCGGATGGTTGTTGCATTTTTGCTTGTGCCTTTTATTTTTGTCTCAGTACTGCTATTGTTTTGTCTGTTATCATGCACCCTTTCACATATGGTGGAAGACTTTTTTCCTCTGTGAAGGTTGTGAGTTTGTTTTCCATCATTCTGAATTGTGCTAGATTGTGTGCTGTTGTGTTGGTCTCCCTTGGGCAGTATTTTATTTTTACCTCATTTTCCTCCATCAATTTCTTCGTATGAGCTATGATTTCTTCGAATTGAATCCTTGCTTCCCTCGATTCTATTTTGAGTTCTTCCTGTGTGTTCTGTAGTCTTCTGACCACCGCTTTGCAGTCCGTTTCCATTTCAACTTCTTTTAGTTCATATCTCAATTTCTCTTTGTTGAAGCTGAAATATATTAGGGATAGCATTACCGCTTCTGCTTCTGCTATTATTGGGTTTGTCACCGGTAGATGAAATAAGATTGAATGTCGCATTTCTGCATTTGAATCTCTCATTATTGCTCCTCCTGCAGCTAATCTGCCCCCGATTGCTGCGTCTGTTTTTATTTTGAGTTTTCCCATGGGTGGATGCTCCTATTTTAGGATTTTTGCTGCTTTTTTTTGCAGTCTTGGCGTGATTACTGCTTCGATTAGTGGTTGTGAGTTGCATGCCATCTTTGCTCCATTTAGCATAAGACACCATTCTTTGATATCCTCTTTGATTTTTTCCTGTGTCCTTCCATATGTTCCACATTATTATCCTCGGTACTATTCTCTTGAGTATTCCTTACATTGTCTTTTCTGATCCTTGCATCCACCATGCTAGAAAGTATTGTCTGATTTGTCAGTTTTCTGGTATAGGCCCGTTCAGTATTTTTGCATAGTATGTCCAGATAGCTTTGGTTTCTGGGCATTTTAGGAATATGTGTTGCTGTGTTTCTTTGTTTTGCTTGCATATGGGGCATCTTGTGGGGTGAATGGCAATGAACTTTGATAGATTGTCTGCAATCGGCAGTGCTCCATTTAGTAGTTTCCACAGGAAGATCTTTACACCCCCTCTCTGTTCGTTATTCCACAGTATCTTGTGGGATATCATCGTTGGTTTTGGTGTTCTGTTGTCTTCGTATGCTTCCTTGAGTGTTATTTTCTCTTTATCTGCATATCTTTCTTTACAGAATGTTTCCGTCGAACATATTCTCTTCTATCCTTGAGTGTCATATGGTTGAATTGTCTTTTCCTCTCTTCTTCCATATTTGCTGTTCATGTATCTGGCCCATAGACTTGTGTTGTTTTGGTATTTTTTCCATATTTTGCAAGAATATGCTTTTTGTATGTTTTCTAGGCTTCTAATGCCTAGTCCTCCTTCTTTTGTTGGCGTGGTAAGCGTTTTCCACTTTTTCCAGTGATTTTTTCCTGGCCCCCATATAAATGTTGCCATTCTCTTTTCCATTGCTCTTATTATCCCTTTTGGTATCTGCTCCGCTGGTAGTGTGTGTAGTGGTATTGTGGCTAGTACGTGCTTGATGAGTATTAGTCTTTCTGCTGTGTTCAGGTACTTGTTGCTCCACGCGTTTAGGCGTTTATCAAAATGTTGTAGTATATGCTGGGAATACTTTGCTGTGTTGATTCCTTTATGTAGATTGCATCATAGATATTTCATTGTCTGCTTTGTCTGGGTCATTTCTAGGATTGTCTTGATGTTGTGTAGTCTTTTTGATGTCACCTTTGTGTTAATCTGAAATTGGCTTTTTTTGTAGTTGATATTCTGTCCTGATGCTTTTCGATATGCCTCCAGGAAATTCTTGAACCTCTTTAGGTTTGGTGCAGCCCCATTTATGAAGATTAGTAGATCATCTGCGTATCCCAAGTGTGTTGGTATGTTCTGCACTCTTCCTACTGAGTAGCCTTCTATTATCTTCTCTTGATTTAGTGCTTTTATTCCTCTGCTGAATCCTTCTGATGCTATTATGAACAATAGCAGGGACAGTGGGTCCCCTTGCTTTACTCCTCTTGTTGGTTTAAAATATGGAGTCTGTGTTCCGTTTATGAGAATCGATAGTTGTGTTGTCTCCAAATGGTTGAATATTAGTTTTAGGAAGAATTGGGAAAAACCAAATCCCTTCATAATTTTCTTTAGGTAGCTCCAATCCACTCTATCAAATGCTTTTATCATGTCTAATTTGATTATTATATTTGATCCCCTGCATTTTCTGTCAATGTGTTGCATTAGTTCAAAAGCTAGCATTATTTGGTCAGATATTTCCTTACCTTTCATGAAGTCCCCTTGTTCTTCTGAGATGATTTTTGGTAGTATTTTGTTTAGTCTTGTGGCTATGATTCTGGTGTTGATCTTGCTCATGAAGTTTGACAGTGATATTGGTCTAAAGTCAGCAAAGGTCTTTGTGTTTTCCGTCTTTGGTATCAATGTTATTGTTGTACTTGCCATTGCCTTTGTTGGGGGGAATCTCAAAAAATATTCTTGTGATGCTTTTAGTACATCTAGTTTGATGACTTCCCAGAACTGTTTGTAGAAAAAACCATTAAATCCATCTGGGCCAGCTGCACTGTTTGGGTCTAGATCCCATACTGCTGTTTTTTACTTCTTCTAGCATTGGTTGTTGAGTAAGCATGATGTTGCCTTCTGTGTTTAGTACTTTTGGAATGTTTCTGGTGATGAATTCTTGATTGTCTGTTATTTCTTTTGTGAATAAATTTGAGAAGTATTCCGTGGCTGCTTCCTTGAGTTCTGTCTCTGTGGAACATTTGACTCCCTCATTATTCTTGAGCTCTCTTATTTTCTGCTTTCGTGTTCTTTTTTGTACTTTGCTATTGAAGTATTTTGTATTTGCTTCTCCTTCTTTTAACCATTTTATATGGGCTTTCTGCCTCCAGTAACATTTTGCCTTTTTGTTCTCTGTTCTGAGCTGAGCTTGCGCTAATGAGTATTTCATTCTGTTTTCTTCCGTTGGCTCTGCTTCATATTCTGTTTCCTTCCTGTCTACTTCTTTTTCAGCTTTTCTAGCTGAATCGAAAATGCTCCCATATATCTGTTTGTTCCATTTTTTGAGTTCCCTGGTTATCCGGTGTAGTTTGTTGTATAGTCCTCTCATTCCGCCTATTGTTTCGTATTTGTTCCATATTGAAGTGACAAAATTGTTGAAATCCTCGTGAAGGGTCCAAGCATTTATGAATCTGAATGATGCTTGCCTTTTGTGTGTTTTCATATGTCCCTTTAGTAATAGTGGCGCATGGTCTGAGGTTGTTCTGTTTAAGTGTTTTACCATTGTGTCTTCAAGTTTTTCTTGTAATTTTTCATTTATGAAGAATCTGTCCAGCCTTCTCAATAGCCTTCCTAGTTTTCTGCTGTCTGACCAAGTAAATGTTGATCCTTGATATGAGACTTATATAAGGTTGCATTGGTTAATGCAGTCTTGAAAGTCTTGTATTGATTCCAACGATGGTGTGTAATTTCCTTTATGTTCCTCTATTCTTAGGAAGGTGTTGAAGTCTCCTCCCAGTATCCATGGATCTTCCATGCTGTTCCTTTTTTCAATCAAATTTCTCCATAATTCCCCCATCTCTCTTATTGTGTCATCTCTCTTATTGTGTGCTTGTCATATATTGCAGTATACTATATTGTCTCGTTGTGTTCTATCCAGTGAAACTGTATGTGCGCTGCTTGTTCTGTGTCTTGTCTTGTTTGTAGTCTGGATGTGTCTTGGTTCCATATCACCCATACTTTTCCTTCACAACTGATTATCATGTCTGAGTATCCAAATTTGAGCTGGTATTGTATTGCTTTGTTCTCACTCTGTTTTGGTTCTATGATTGTCATTATTTGCACCTTGTGCTTCTTGATTAGGTGTTGGACTCTTGTATCTGAGGTATTGATCCCTCTTATATTCCATGATAGCATTATCATTCCTTTTCTTTGTTTTTCCGCTTTTGTTTGATTTTTTGCTTTTCGGAATCTAGTTTTGCCCCAATTCTGACCTTTTGGATGTCCTTCTTGTAGCCATCCACATTGGAGCTGGTGGAGGTTTTTTGTATCTTTTCTTCTTATGAGTTCCTGTTATGTATCCCTTTTTCTGCTCTTCTTTATTCCTTTCCATTATTTCATCGATGTCCTCTTCTGCTTTTGTTTTTCTTTTCCCCGTTCTTTGTTCTATCTTTATTGCAGCTTCTATCCATTCGTTTAAGGAGTATTGTTTTCTTCTTTTTCTAGGGATGACATCTGATTCTGAGTAATGGGCATATGAGTCTTCTTCCAGGTGCTGTGTTATTGTTCGTTCCTCATGCTTTATATTTAATCTTGATATGTCTTGTACCTCAGTTAGCCCCTTCATCTCTGTTTGTACGTCATCTTCTTGTTGCCTTTTTGATTTCTTTTCTTCCTTTTGTCTTTTTTCCTCTTCTGTTTGATCCAGTTTTTCTGTTCTTGATGGTGTTCTGTGTTTTGGTATCCATAGCTTTTGTGTTTCCTTCTCCTTTTTTTATTTCATTCCTATTTTTTGGCTGTTCTTTGGTTTGTGTCTTTCTTGGTTGTTGCCATTCTCTATTTGCTTCTGAGGTCCTTTCCTTTCTCTGTCCATTGCAGTTTTGTGTCGTATGTCCGATCGCTTTGTACCTTTGACAGTATTCTAGCAATCTCTCATATGTTACATTTTGCATTAGACTTGTCTTGCCACATTAGGTATGTATTTTGCTTGGAAGATCTTTTGATACATCTATTTCTATACAGATTCTTGCAACTGATGGCCGAAGTAAGTTCATTGTTGAGTTGTCTATTTTGATTGGTTCTCCAATCAGTTTTGCAATTCCCCATAGCACATCTTGTTCTTGTAGATGTATTGGTAATCCTGGTAACGTTACCCATATTGGAATTATTGGCACATCTTCATCAGGGCTGTAATCTGCAGCCCACTTTGTTATTTTCATATTGTAGCCCATTATATTCCAATGTCCTCTATAGAAGCATCTGTGGTGATCATCCTCTCTTTGGAAGCGAATTATTATATGAGTATCGTCTAGTAAAGCCACTTGGCATATTCCTTTAAATCCAATTGTCTCTATTGCCTTGCGAGTGTCGTTCATTGTGGGCCTACCTCTCCAGAAATTTCCAATCAGTCTATATTTGAATCTTGCTGATAGCTCTATGATTTCCTCTTCTGTGAAAATAATGGAGGGCACTCCTTTGAATCTATGTGGTTCCTTGTATTGGTATTTTCTTTTTTCGGTATTGTTTCTGACTCCACTCCTTCTCCTTTTTCAGGCTGGATGGATTTTTTCACCATCTCTGCTTATGTGCAGTACTCCATCTGTTTTCAGTGTGCGAATTGTCAGTAATTCGCTGTACGGATTGATTGTTATTCTTGTATGTATTGCGTATGTACGGATTGATTGTCAGTAACTCGCTTTTCTGTAAGATTCGGAATTCACAGTGGAATTTGGACTTTTTTTTTTGAAGTTCTTGATGTTCTTGGAGAGAAATCGCAGTGGAATTTTTATTTGTTTAAGTGTCAAGTTTATCCATAGGTTTTTTATCATATAACTTCATAGGTTTGTAGCCTCGTTCCATAGGGTTGGACCAAGTCTACAACCTAGCATTTATGTTTCTTTTAGTAAGTCAAGTATATACCTTCGGTAAATGCTCATCCCTTCATTATTTCGGTCTACTTCCATACTAAGGAAGTACTTCGGTTGCTCAAGGTCTTTGACTTCACATTGTCTTAACAATTTCTCCTTGGTTTGCTTAATGCACTCTAAATTATCACGTGTAATTCGTATACCTCGACATAAACAATCAAAAGTGTAATTTTTTCCTTCCATAGATGTGTGAATAATATGTGATCACTAATACTGCAATGACCTTGCTCTTTTACTGCGCTTGTAAATTTTTATAACCAAGCTCTAGGAAACTCTTTTAGGGCACAATGTTGGGGCGGTGGAAGCCGCCAGTGAATGTAATTGTAAATTGTTATATAAGTATGAAATAAATGAATGTCCACATGCTCCTGTTCACAAGCATGTTTATGGAAGATTAGTATATTACTGCGTATGTACTTGGTCGTCATAATGATCCTTCAAGATTGACTGTGAGACCGGGCCAGCTTTCTTGGCATTGTTTAGTTTTATCTTTTTTGTCAATAAGCTCATAATTTTCGAGCTTGCTTTGCTTGAGAAGGGATTGGCAGATCTTAAACACAAAATTTATTTAAAAAATTTGATATATTTATGTTCTCACACTTCAGTAGTAACCCCAGGCCCTCATGTCCCCCGCTATCAAAAGACACGGATGAGATCTGAGGATGCCTCGTATGAGGCAAAATATGAGGTCTCCAATCACGCGATGTCACGTGTACAAAAGGTCCGCTGTTTACTTTTTTCTTTTTTTTTAAAAAAAAAGCTCTTTTGTACACATAGCATCGCGTGATTGGAGGCCTCATATTTTGCTTCATATGAGACCTCGTGTGATTCCAGGGACACGTACAGTGTGAGTATTCTACTGCTGTTACGCCGAAGACCTGGTTTACGGAAGAACACATTGTGTGTGTCACTGCGCTAGTCCTCACCCAAGCTAGAAGACCGTTGGACTCCTAATTTGCATCCTCAACAATATGCGGTAGGGCTCTCAGCCAAGTGATGGCCTTTGGAGGCCTTTGCTCCAAGTATAGATAAAGTAATTGTAAATAAGTATGAAAATAAATGAATGCCCACATGCTCCTCCTGTTCATAAGCATGTTTGCGGAATATTAGTATATTACTGCGTATGTACTGGTCATCATAATGATACTTCAAGATTGATTGTGAGACAGGGCCAGCTTTCTTGGCATTATTTTGCTTTATTTTTATTGTCAATAAGCTCGTAATTTTCGAGCTTGCTTTGCTGGAAAAGGGATTGGTAGATCTTGGACACAAAATTTGTTAAAATTTTTGATATATTTATGTTCTCACACTTCAGTATTAACCCAAGGCCCTCATGTTCCCCGTTATCAAAAGACAAAGGTCAACATCATCTCCATGTGCGTTTTTTTTTTTAAAACTTTTTTTTACCGCAATCGTCGGGCCTCGACCCCCTAGATTTGCGTATTTGTTGGACTATTTTCAAATGGTTATGTCACTATGTCTTTTAAACAAACAATTACTGACAAGTTGGGTGTGAAAGACAGACATTGCACTGTGCAACAAAAATCTAGACATCTAAGATAATAGTATAATGGCTCATTTAATATTTCATGTAATACGACTTCACATTAATTTCAGAATGGTTGAACTCTTATTTCTAAAAGACCCCCTAGCCTCTAGAGATAAATAGAGAACATAAATCGATATCGCATTCGAAATAGTATTTATTGGATCTTATTTTCTTTCTAGTAAACCCACAAAAAGACTTAAATCTAAACTAGTGTTGATGACAGGACTTGAACATCACCTTATAGTCTACGGAACTTGACCGTCTTTAGATCTGTTGGAAGCAGTGTTGAAACTAGAGCTTACATGTGGTGAGGTCTATATCCACTCAAAAACCTTAAGGCAATGGATGGTAGTACCTTATCCTCATATAAGCCATGTATTTTTTCTCAAATTAGCTAATGTGAAATTCTCAACAAGCAGAAAACAACAGCAGCAACAGCAAGAAGTAGGTAGCAAACAAAGAGGAACGTGCAGCAGCTAGTTGTGATGAGGGAGCAGTGGGAAAGGTTCAAGAAACAAGTGAAAATCATCTGCTGTGAACTCAGAGATACAGGAGTGAAGAAGTATACGATCACAGCTCCTGCATTGAGCTTGTCACCTCGGCAGAAGACGGATACAAATCTTACAGTGTAGGAGGAAGCTTAGAGACTAAGATAGTTACATTCAAATATAGCACGTGTGTACTAGAGATTACAACTTGTGTGTGTGTGTGTATATATATATATATATATATATATATATATATATATATATATATATATATATATATATGACACCAGTACAGGACGTAATGAATTCAATTAACGGATTCAGTTTCTTCAAAGACTTCATTCCTCAGTTGTTTCAGTTGGCTTTCTGTAGCGCCCCGCTCCCGAACGCTAACATCGGGAACGGTGCACCCGCCGTATCTCGCTGAGGAGAATACAAAGCGTCGAGTCAATTTCCAACATGTCCAAAAAGACGTAGAAATGTTTCGCGCGGAAACGAAATACAATAACATAAAACTTTCTTGATAAATAACAATTCCTTAATACAATAATAAACCAAATCCTGACAACAACATAAGCCCGAAAATCTAACAAAGTAATGTCTGGTGGGATCCCAATAAAATAAAGACAAACAGACGTTGTGTCTTCTTGTATCCTAAGCGCGACCATTAGTCTGTCCACTCCACTGTATCAGCCCCGCCCTCAACAAAGACGTATTCATAAGTCTCTTCCTGCTCATCTGGTGGGAGGGGGGAAGAGTAGGGGTGAGTGACTGGGAAATCACTCAGTAGGCACCCGCCTCCGAGTAGTACAAGTCAAACATACAATAATGGTATAGCACATAGCACATAGAACATAATATCACATAAGCATATGAAAGCGGAAAAGTAATTCACTCCAGATAAAGAATGCGCAACGTCGTGATGCATGTCCTATTATGCATGTCACACGCAACAAAGTCATGTCACTCAAAATGCCGATATCTCCACCATGCAATGCATGAACCCGGGTCCTAACTGAGTGGCTGTGGGTCGTACCCACCCACAGTCACCATCCTGAGTGTACTTGGCCCCGCCACCGTACACCATCCTGAGCGCCCGTGACCCGTACGTCACGACCCACCATCATGCAAATGCACGTGCCATGAATGCAAACAACACAACGCCTGAGGCCCCTGGCCCATCCTCACCATCCTCCGGCACTCAAATCTAGGTTCATTTATACTGCAAATACTGATTTAATATTGTTTGAGGTCAAAATTATTATTCCATGGCTTATATATATTTATTGTGCATTTTCTATATTTTTCTCTATTTGTTCTTAATTTATTTCTATTTATTACCTAATTAGCCAAATTAAATAAATTATCATAATTACTGAATTTTAGTGGAAATAATTTAACTTCAGCATTTTATAATTTCTGGAATTTATTTATAATTTTCTGATATTTATTTACATTTTTCTTATAATCATTACTATTTATTTATTTATTTATTTTTAATTAATTAACAATAAATAAAGGAAATAACAAAAAAATAAACAAAGCCCCATTCCAAACTTGGGCTGGCCTCTCGCCAGCCCTGTTTCTCTCCTTGCCAGGCCCGGACTCGCCCAGCGTTCCGGCCTGCTGTTAATTATATTTTTTTTTATTTAATCGAGTTATTGGGCCGGCTAGTGACTGGCCCGGTCCGTTGGCCATTCGGCCCGGTCCGCCACACAGCCTGACCCCTTTTTTTTTTAAACTGAAAGCTAAATAGGCTGGTCCTGCAGCAGCAGACCGCGGCCCACTAAGGGCAGGCCTGGTCTGCGCGCTGGCAGGCCGGCCCTAACCCTTTTTTTTTAATATTGTGTGTATATCGCGCTGCAATTTCAGCAGGCGCGTGCAGCCCACGCGCTGCCGCTTCCGGCGGCGCGTGTGGCGGTCCGGCGACCTCCGGCGACCGTTTTTCGACCCCGATCCATATCCCCACATATTTCCAGTCTATGGGAAACTATTCTAAGGCCAAAGCAAATTGAAAATCTCTAAAGATACTAAAGTTTTACTATTTCGATTATCAAAGTTTTTCCTAAAATCAAAACTGATCACGCAATACACAGTAAGCGCATACCACAGTCTCCAACTTTCATGCTTTTCACGGATTAACAATCATGCTATTAAACTCACAATTAACACAACAAAAACACATAAAATACCACTAGAGCATGCTTGAAATTGCACCAAATGGAGGGGAAAAGGAACTTACCTGGATGCAGACAATTACACGATTATATGCCACCGTGGATAGGTTGAGACGCTTGGATCTCTATTCTCTTCTCTCTTTCTCTTTCTTCTCTTTTCTTCTTTCCCCCTTTCCCTGCTGCTGTCGCCCCTCCCCAATATTTATAATTGGTTTATTATTTTTATTTTTTTTTTCAATTTATGTTGCTGTAACCGATTCCCCTCTACCCTTTATTGATTTGCGTGCCTAAATTTGGGGGAAACGGTTTTCCCCCTTAACTTCTACTTTATCCCCTTTTTTTTTAAAAATTACTTTATTCCTATTTTCTACTTATCTTATTTATCATTATGTTTTGTTTTGTGTTTTTTTTAAACTATCCTACGGTCCATTAATCATAATATTAACATTATGGTTATTTTATATTATTTCATCTACTTTCCTTTATTGTTGCTCGATTTTACATAACATTACATATATAAATATATGTATACACACCTATAGCTAATTCCGAAATCACCTGGACATAAACGATACACTATAGTTAATTTAGTTCGGCTACTTCAATTTTAAAATTAATGTGTAACGGCTAGTTCGGAAATTTCGCGGGCGTAACATCCTACCCACCTTACAAGAAGTTTCGTCCTCGAAACTTGACATACGTTGTACTAAAAGGTAGGAGTAGCACTCCCGGATCTGATTCTCCAGGTCCCATGTCGTTTCATCATTTTTTTTTCCTCGTGGTTGGTCCGTTGCACCTTGTCACATGGAATGATTCTTATTCCCAGTTCTTGGTCTTTGCAGCCCATGATTTGGACAGAATTTCTTCCTATTATGGGTCCGGGCCCTATTCTTGAAGGCGGTGCATCTAATACGCAGCTCAGATTCGGAATGTACCCTTTTCAGCTGATTAACATGGAATACACCGTGTACTTGGGCCCGCACCGGAGGTAGCGTCATACAGTAAATTAACGAACCAATCATTTCGAGTATCTCTTAAGGCCCCACTGTATCGTGACCTTAGTTTCACTTCATACCAACGTACCACACCTTCTATAGGTGACACTTTCAAGTAAACATTGTCTCTGCCCGCAACTCCAAAGAACGCCTCTTTAAGCCTGCCCAACTCTTGCTTTTGTCTTGGGCAACCTTAAGCCTTGCTCGATTCAACTTTACCTTTCTCCTAGGTCTGCCCAACTAGTTCTGGACCGGTAATAGTATGCTCTCCAACTTCGTCTCAGTGGACAGGGGCCTACACTACTGTCCGTAGAGCGCCTCAAATGGTGCCATGCCGGTGGCGTCATGGTAGCTATTGTTGTAGGCAGACTCGATCAAGTTGATCATACCATTCCAGTTTCTTCTGACGTCCAGTGCGCAAGCCTTCAACATGTCCTCTGGAGTTTGCATCGTCCTCTCCGACTGCTCATCGGGTTGCGGATGGAATGCAATGCTCAACGTAGTTTCGTCTACTATATCAACATACGCCAGTTTTAACATGTGTCGTCGTTTTAATTGTTAAATTGTTAAACATATTTGGTATAGATATATATTGTATGTTGTGTATCCTTATGTCATACGCATGTATGACTTGCGTATCATACGCAGCTCATGAATTCACAATCGTTACCTGCAGTCTGTCACGTGTGTTATGTTTATATTGTTTGCTAGTTGAGTTTTTTAAAGAGTATACACATTATGCGTGTTCATTTTAGTCTTGGTTTATCGCGATCTCATTTGTACATATGTTAGTCGTTAATATTTATTTACTTATTTATTTAATTATCACTATTGTTTCCTTGTCGGTACTCTATATTTTTCGTACTAGTTTGTCTTATTGTTGTATAATTGTCTTTATATATATCATTCCGAAGAAGATACATATTTGCATCGATTTTTTTTTAGTCTAGATATATAATTCATTTAGATGTTCAAGTACATTATATATATGTGTTTATATATATATACACATAATACTGTTTGTTCTTTTTTTTTATATGTCATGTTATTAAGTTATTTACACTTTAATCTATTTCTATGTTGTCATGCCATGTTGTGTCGTTCCTAACTCGTAATTAACACACTTACTTCAATTGTATATGTTAATGATCTGTTTTAAAAAAAAACTTGTAAATATTTGCCTATATCGTAACCCATGTCTTATATGAAAATATTTGTGCTCATTGTATTCTTTGTAATTGTGTTGTTTCTTGTTATTAGATATTACGATGTTTATCACTGTTTTGGGTGCATTAATTATATTTCGGTGTCATTGAAATAGCGGTGTATATACTTGTGCTATTTACTTAGCATCGTTTAGTTACTTCTGTTTTATGTATCTATTTGTATGTTATATTATGAATGTTGTAGCAATTTGTGCTTGTCTATATGCCTCCTTACTGTTGTAAGAGACTAGTTTTCTTTTTCTTTTTTTTTCCTTTTTTTTGTATGGGTCATTTAACACGTGTACTCCTGTCTTATCATATATCTTTTGTACGTGTGCTACTTCCACTTTAGTATCTTATCCTACGTTGTTATCTTATATGTATTGTGAGCTTTTATCTATTGCTTTGTAGTTCCATATTGGTCACTTTGTATGTATAGGTATATCTGTATATAAACATTTATTATTTGTCTTTCGCACTTTGTGGTGTTTATTGTTCATGTTGTACTTGAGTTGGTAAATTTTATTAGGCATGGAGGGGTGTATGTGTTGATGGGGCAAGTTGTTAGTTTTTTTTTATATCGTGTTACGTTTCCTTGTGTAGTTATGTTGGATTTTGTATGGTCGATGTTCTAGTATGTGGTAACAAGTCGTTAAGGTATATTGCGTTGATCAGTATGTATAGATATAGTTAATTAGCAAAAATTGTGTACTATGATCTGGTGTTTAAGGTTTTATTATTATTATTATTTTTTTTTGGTTCAACGAACCTTGTGGATATCAACGGTCAACTCGGATTTCGCCTTATTCTGCTTTCGGCTGCTCCAGGACACCAATATTGACGAAAATCCTTCAACTACTTTCATGTAGTAGCTGGTCCAACCAAGAAACTCCTTACTTCAGTCTCTTGGTCGATCAGTGCTACTCAGCAGTATCCTTAATCTTCTTCGCATCCATTGAGGTTCACTCTTCTGATCTTACGTGACTCAAGGAGGCCACGCTTCTGCTGCACAACTCCGATTATTTATTTCTGACTAACATCATCTGTACTGATGATAAGTTATTGAGACATGGTCGTCGACAGTTGGACTCTGCCACTCTGTTACCAGCCTCCCGGATGTCCGCATCAGTCATCACGTGGATCTGGATACTGATCTTTGCTTCCCTTTATGTTGTAACTGACTCTGTTGTGGTGGCGTCCGCCTCTGTTCAGTGTTCTCTTTCATAAAACGTCCCGGTTGTTGCACTGATAATTGCATAGTCCCCCCACTGACCATAGTGTGGCATCCACATTGAGCACTTGGTGGCGGCAGTAGCCCTGCACTACTCCGCGAATGTACTTTCGTCGCGGCGGTCCTGTGATCGTTAGCGGCCATGTTGCATATTTCTGCCTCCTCGGTGAAGGGTGTTTCTAAACATCGCATTCCGGACGTCTTGCATTACCATGTAGTAGGACCTCAGATCTGGTGGTGGAACCGGGGAAGACGCTAGTTCAACTGCTATTGGCACTGCATAGTTTACAGTCGCCGTTGCGCCAAGTGGTGGCCATGGTGTAGGCCAACGCTTGGAGGATGACCCCTTGATCCTGGGAGTCGTTACCATAACCACCGTTGCCTCCTTTGCCATATATTATTTATTTTTTTTACGACGTGACGATAATTTCTTGGATTTTGCACAAACCTTGACGAGAATCCGGATTGAACGGAAGTGATAGAGGGATATGAGCATTTATGGGCCTAGTACGAAAGTTCAAAGGTACAGCGGTAATGAAATAAAGAAAGCTCACCATCGGCACACACCTCCCTTAACCCGATCATAACTTAGGTCTACTTCATTTATTAGGGTCATTATCGTTCTAGGAAAAGGTCATAGCTTATGTCTAGGTGATCTAGTTAATCCTGCGTTCCCAAGGCGGATCTGAAGCCTCGGCTCTGATACCACCTGTAGCGCCCCGCTCCCGAACGCTAACATCGGGAACGGTGCACCCGCCGTATCTCGCTGAGGAGAATACAAAGCGTCGAGTCAATTTCTAACATGTCCAAAAAGACGTAGAAATGTTTCGCGCGGAAACGAAATACAATAACATAAAACTTTCTTGATAAATAACAATTCCTTAATACAATAATAAACCAAATCCTGACAACAACATAAGCCCGAAAATCTAACAAAGTAATGTCTGGTGGGATCCCAATAAAATAAAGACAAACAGACGTTGTGTCTTCTTGTATCCTAAGCGCGACCATCAGTCTGTCTACTCCACTGTATCAGCCCCGCCCTCAACAAAGACGTATTCATAAGTCTCTTCCTGCTCATCTGGTGGGGGGGGGGAAGAGTAGGGGTGAGTGACTGGGAAATCACTCAGTAGGCACCCGCCTCCGAGTAGTACAAGTCAAACATACAATAATGGTATAGCACATAGCACATAGAACATAATATCACATAAGCATATGAAAGCGGAAAAGTAATTCACTCCAGATAAAGAATGCGCAACGTCGTGATGCATGTCCTATTATGCATGTCACACGCAACAAAGTCATGTCACTCAAAATGCCGATATCTCCACCATGCAATGCATGAACCCGGGTCCTAACTGAGTGGCTGTGGGTCGTACCCACCCACAGTCACCATCCTGAGTGTACTTGGCCCCGCCACCGTACACCATCCTGAGCGCCCGTGACCCGTACGTCACGATCCACCATCATGCAAATGCACGTGCCATGAATGCAAACAACACAACGCCTGAGGCCCCTGGCCCATCCTCACCATCCTCCGGCACTCAAATCTAGGTTCATTTATACTGCAAATACTGATTTAATATTGTTTGAGGTCAAAATTATTATTCCATGGCTTATATATATTTATTGTGCATTTTCTATATTTTTCTCTATTTGTTCTTAATTTATTTCTATTTATTACCTAATTAGCCAAATTAAATAAATTATCATAATTACTGAATTTTAGTGGAAATAATTTAACTTCAGCATTTTATAATTTCTGGAATTTATTTATAATTTTCTGATATTTATTTACATTTTTCTTATAATCATTACTATTTATTTATTTATTTATTTTTAATTAATTAACAATAAATAAAGGAAATAACAAAAAAATAAACAAAGCCCCATTCCAAACTTGGGCTGGCCTCTCGCCAGCCCTGTTTCTCTCCTTGCCAGACCCGGACTCGTCCAGCGGTCCGGCCTGCTGTTAATTATATTTTTTTATTTAATCGAGTTATTGGGCCGGCTAGTGACTGGCCCGGTCCGTTGGCCATTCGGCCCGGTCCGCCACACAGCCTGACCCTTTTTTTTTAAAACTGAAAGCTAAATGGGCTGGTCCTGCAGCAGCAGACCGCGGCCCACTAAGGGCAGGCCTGGTCTGTGCGCTGGCAGGCCGGCCCTAACCCTTTTTTTTTTAATATTGTGTGTATATCGCGCTGCAATTTCAGCAGGCGCGTGCAGCCCACGCGCTGCCGCTTCCGGCGGCGCGTGTGGCGGTCCGGCGACCTCCGGCGACCGTTTTTCGACCCTGATCCATATCCCCACATATTTCCAGTCTATGGGAAACTATTCTAAGGCCAAAGCAAATTGAAAATCTCTAAAGATACTAAAGTTTTACTATTTCGATTATCAAAGTTTTCCCTAAAATCAAAACTGATCACGCAATACACAGTAAGCGCATACCACAGTCTCCAACTTTCATGCTTTTCACGGATTAACAATCATGCTATTAAACTCACAATTAACACAACAAAAACACATAAAATACCACTAGAGCATGCTTGAAATTGCACCAAATGGAGGGGAAAAGGAACCTACCTGGATGCAGACAATTACACGATTATATGCCACCGTGGATAGGTTGAGACGCTTGGATCTCTATTCTCTTCTCTCTTTCTCTTTCTTCTCTTTTCTTCTTTCCCCCTTTCCCTGCTGCTGTCGCCCCTCCCCAATATTTATAATTGGTTTATTTTTTTTTTCAATTTATGTTGCTGTAACCGATTCCCTTCTACCCTTTATTGATTTGTGTTTATTTTCTACTTATCTTATTTATCATTATGTTTTGTTTTGTGTTTTTTTTAAAACTATCCTACGGTCCATTAATCATAATATTAACATTATGGTTATTTTATATTATTTCATCTACTTTCCTTTATTGTTGCTCGATTTTACATAACATTACATATATAAATATATGTATACACACCTATAGCTAATTCCGAAATCACCTGGACATAAACGATACACTATAGTAATTTAGTTCGGCTACTTCAATTTTAAAATTAATGTGTAACAGCTAGTTCGGAAATTTCGCGGGCGTAACACTTTCTTCTACATTTTTCTCTCATCTCTCTTCCTCTTTGTTTCTCTATTGCTACAGCATTAATTAGCTTGCAGACTCATTTTTACATTCGTTTGGATTGTGCATTTGTTTGGCTCATTATTATACTTGATCAATAGTTATGATTTTATACACTTTTGATGCCAAATTCAGTGGAATGGCGTTTCTTAGGAGAAGACCTTATACTTCGAAAAAGTTTTGCATCGAGCTATATACTTCATCAGTATTTATAGATAGGGATTCATGAATAGTGACTCTTATATCTTGTGCAACAGAAAAAGGACATAAACGACCCAGTCCATTAATTTCTATGAATTAAATAAAACTCATACGTAGATGGAACCCTCTGAATATAAGAGGCTAACCGACTCTCAGTACGTAATTTAATTGGGTCTAAGGTAACAGATTAGACTCAAAAACACATGTTTAATTAATAACTGCTGCAATATAAGAGGAAAAGACACGTTTAATTCATAAAAGTTATAGTATAGGAGATTGAAATATGTCTTTGAATTTGATTATAGACTTTTTCTATGTACTTGTGTGTTGTTTCTCTTATCTGATACACCATTAGATACATGATTTACATCTTTTACAAAATGTTCATATGTTATTTCTCTTAGCTATTAAATCATTAGATACATGATGTATATCTTTTCCGCCGTGTTAATAAAACAAAACAATAAAAAATCTGGAGGTTAGAATACAGCTAACCACTTGAGACAAGAAAAAAAAGGAAATATTCAGGCTTCGGCCCGAGCGGTCTCAACTAACCAGAGCACTAACATCGTCTTCGGGCAAGGACAAAATCAAATGACGTAGTTAATGTCCTCTCATCCATATTCTTTTCGTCTTCTTACTCTCATATCTACCCAAACCATTATTGTCCGATTTTCACTGCAGTACTTCATGCTTAGTTTTTCTCCACTCACACATGCCCCAACTTCTTTCTTGAATTTTCAAGATCAAATTTATTACGAAACATGTTTTATCGCGTAGTCACTATGCCAACTAATCTTTGTTTTTACTATAAAGTATCAAGGACAAATATTCCCGTACCCACGTACTTCAAGAATATATTTTAACAATAGAAAAGAATATATTTTAACAATAGAACAAGACGTTTTCACGTTCTCTAAACATATAAAAATTTTAAAAGCTTTTTTGCAATCTCTGCATTCACAACTTGATCAAAAAAAAAAAAAAAAATTAGCACCACATTTCACGTTCCCATCTGTGGATTTTCCCCTATTAAATCAAAATAAACAAGGAAAATACATCAGCGGTCAGCCCCCACCATCTTTTCCAACAAACCTTTTCTGTCTTCCATCTCTTACCTCCGTGAACATTTTCCTTCACTTTTTTGCTTTTCCAGAAACAGCACCAAGAAAACAAAGGGCTTTCAATTTTCACCCTATTTACCATAAAAATTAAAAAGCACTCGAAAACTAAACAAAATTACATAAAATCAAGCACATCCTCCCGGGGCAAAGCCCACCCGAGAACCCGCCAAATCAAACACAACCCGAAAGCCCTGTTGCTGGATATTCCCTATAATCGACAACCCGCCCAACGTACCCGCAAACGCAAAGCAAAACCTCCCGTTGCTATCCACCGGTATCATATAATTCGACGCCGGCAACGACACATCCGCCCCCGCAAAATGGAACACCACCGTCGGCACTTTCACCTCCGTCTTCCCCGACAGATCGTAACACGTGTCGAATAATGAGAAATCCGGAGCCCGCTTCATATTCGAAGCCCCGGTACGGAAAGCATTCCTCAAAGCAATATAAACGGGTCGGGTCAAACGGGTCACTGAAGTTCCCGAGTCCACGATTACCCCACCGTTTCCAGCTGCATCCATCTTAAAAAGAGATCCGGTCACTCCGGGTACTCGAACTCCACCCACACTAAATCCGTTTAAACCGACGTAATAAAACGTATCCAATTTCGGGTTGTTTAAAAGTGGAGTAAAAACCGCCTTTCGGGAAACCGAAGACGGACCGAAAATAATAGACGATGGTTTAGAAGAAGCGGACCTGTCTACTAAACAATAAGAAAACTTCTGACCGAAGCTCCGCCCGGCTTGAACAGGGAAAGATAATCTTCCCCGGCCAAGTCCAAGCAAACCGGCGGCTCCGGCGAACAACCCTTCGTTATCATGGCCGCATCCTAAGGCGACGTTTTTGACACGCGTACGCCGGAAAGTGAGCGTTTCGGTGGAGAATTCGCCGAAAGTGAAAGAACCGTCGCCATATGAGACTTGATACAGGCATTTCTTTCGGTTATTACAGCCGGCCGAATCGAGACGGCGGCAAAGAGAGGACCCACAAGAAACAACGCGAAAGGTTGATGATCGGGACGGGTCGAATACCGGGTCGGTTTGGGTGTAACATTTCTTGCATGGATTGCACTGGATCCAGATGACGTCGCTTCCGGTATCGAGGACCATGTAAGAGTATTTCGGAGGCGTTCCGACTCCGATTCGAGTGAAGTACTCGCCGCTTCCCTGAGAAAGACCGGAAGTGATTGAGCTGCTGAAACCACCACCGGAGCTCCGATTCCGGTTGTCGGAAAGAGCGAAAATTAAGTTTACTCTCAAGGAATCTCGCTGGAGACGGATACGGAAAAGAGAGTCCGGGGTGATGTTAGAGGAGGATGGAGAGAGGGAATCCACGTGGTGGAGTTGTAAAGTAACGTCGGCGGAGGTAGAATCCGGGAGAGAATTAGGGAGGATTGTTTTAGAGGAATCTAGGGAGGTCCATGATAGGGAGGGAGCGGGTTTAGGGAGGGAATGGAGAATAAGAGTCTGGAATTGTGGTGGGGTGGAAGAGGAGACGGCAAGGGAAATGAAGAAGGAAAAAAGGGAGAAAATATGGAAAGCTAATCTACGGTCTTCCATCTGAGAAATGGGGAGATAGAGACAGTGAGATGAGGTTTTGGGGGGATAAATAATGGAAGAGAAGCGGTGGCGGCCGCCGGGACAGCGAATTGTGGAAGACTCACCGAAAATGGTAATTTTGGCAGTGAGTTGAAGCAGCTGGCGTGTGAGATTTCATGGAAATCGAAATAAGTGAAAAAAAGGCCAATAGTGTTTCTTCCCCCCCCCCCCCCCGGGGGGCCCAACAAAAGTTTTTGTTGCTTTCTTTTATTTATTTTTTTGCTATTAAAAAAAGGTTGTACTTGATTCATTCAAAATTTTAGTATGGTAGTGCTTGGTGTGTTTGTATCAGGATGGTTTGGTATTATAAGGATTATTGCTCCCATATGTTTTGGTGTGGAAAATTTTAAATCACAGGATTCAAAAGTGTTGATAAAATAATTCAATTCTTTAGTATGATATGGCTAATTATAACACATATAAATAATGTCATTATTTCATAAAAACTTCATTTTTAATGGTGAAAAATATAAGAGAGATGGTATTGACTGAAAATTTAAAATAAAGAATGTGTAGTTACTTTAAAAAATGGAGTTTGATGTTTGATTGACTGAAACAAACATATCCTGAACGTAATATCTTTAAAATTATTAAATATATTTACTGACGTAAAGAACGTTAAAAACATAAAATTCTTCCACTCTATGACTTCCATTTGAAAAAGGTTTAGTAATTGTTAAAGATTTCTTCAACGTTATGATCAACTAAGCCTTTAGGCATAAAAATGGTGCGTTAATATGACGTTAGATGATAACCGATGTCTAATTTAAATAATAAGTATCTGTAAGAGAAAAAAAACTAATATTGTGTTATTAACTTACACAAAATATAGATCCCAGATTTGTTGCTCTATTGGATCTTGATGTGCCATAACCCAATCATGTGATATATTTTCATTTTTGTCTTATTATCATTAAAGTAATTTTAATTGTTTACATTTAGTTTCAAACTTTCGGCATCAGTAGCATACCTTGGATTTTCAGTTTTAGTTGCAATAATTGATAGGAGACGTCATGATTTTTCCGTGCGACCATGTCTAAGGAAGATGGATGTAGGTAAGGAAAGGAAAAAGAAGATGGTCTAAGGATAGCCTCTTGGAATATAGGAACCTTAAGTGGTAAATTGTTGGAGGTTGTAGATATACTTAAGAGATGTAAGATAGATGTAGCATGCCTCCAAGAGACTAGGTGGAAAGGGAACAAAGTTAAAGAGTGTAATGGGTATAAGTTGTTGTATTCGTGGGCAGATGGGATCAAGAATGTGGTAGGATTTCTAGTAAAGTTAGAATCACACACGAACGTGATTGATGTGATTAGATATAATGATAGAATTATGGTGTTGAAGTTAGTACTAAATAAGGAGGCAGTGACAGTGATTTGCGCCTACGCACCCCAAGTGGGACTAGGATAACAGGAGAAGAAAGGGTTTTGGGATAGCTTAGATGTAGTGTTAAAGTCAATATCCAGGGAGGAACGAATTTGTATCGGATGTGATTTTAATGGACACATTGGAAGGGATAACGATGGTTTTTAGTCGGCACATGGCGGGTTTGGTTATGGAGATAGAAATGAACATGGTAGAGATCTGCTAGACCTAGCAGTGGCCCATGACCTAGGCATTATAAACTTGTTTTTAAAAAAAGAATCGCATTTGATCACTTTTAGCAACGGAGGACGTAACACGCAGATCGACTTTTTTTTGGTTCCAATAATAGGAAAACCACTCTTTCAGGTCACTTGATTAATAAATAATATGCCAAAAGAAGAAAAATAACAACATTATTGTATAGTCTTAGAAGCGTCCACCTCTAGCAGGATATTGGGAAGTCAGATGTACGCATCCGTATCTATGTGTTAAAACGCACTGAGGTTGCCAAAAGAAGAAAGATTTTGTCCAAACTTTAAAAGAAGTATATTCCTAAAAAACATACTCTTTTTTGGGTTACATATGTTATTTGTAGCCTGCTAATTCGCTTTGAATCAACGTACATTTTAATAATTTCCTGATTCTTTTCATAATTTACCTCTTATTTCATTCGCATATGAGAGTTTTAGATCATAAATTCATAACATGACACTAAATCTATATACCACACACGTTTGAGCCTTTTAAATTTATAGTTCATATACCCATATTCATATTCTTAGTTTTGCACGTTTCGGAAGTCAATTGTGTTTCAATGGTACATGAGGATTCTTGTAATATTCTTTTGTGATTAATGTGGGTTAAATTATAGAGGGATTTATATACGGTTATGCTTCCAAATTAGCACAAATTTTCAACAATAAAATATTAATATGATCTTTTTCTATTTTTCTACTAATATCAATAAATAATAGCTTATGCTATTGTTCCTACGAATCCCCTCATTTTTTTTATTATGCGTAAAACTTAGAGTAATAAAAGCATAAAAGGTTTGACAGAAAAAGAACATGAGGTAGATAAAATGATTTCGTAACAGTGAAACTTTAAGAGGCTCATTGAATTGTTCATTTGTTATTCTTTTTAATCTCAATAATGTTAACAGTAATTACCTATGTCTAGTGAGTGAAGGCGGAACTTGGATCAACTCGTAAAGCTGCTGTTTTGTGATTTTGAGGTCACGAGTTTAAACCACAGAAACAATATCTTGCATAGAAAAATGCACATTAATATTGCATACATCAGATACCAAAATGATCTGGGCACCCCTGAAAAAAAAAAATGCAAAACGCTACGGATGGGAACTTACCAGTAACGCTAATAACACATTGACCTTGTAATACTGTGCAAGTGACTTTCTGCTCCTTCCCGAAAAATAGTGACTTTCTGCACAATAAAATACTTACTACTCCTTACATATGTGTACATTGCTACTGCAAAAGCTCCATTGTAATTAAATAAATACATATTAGACAATAGATGTTTATTTCTTTTTTTTTTGGTGTCCTAATGTTTTAAATGGAGCCTTATATGTAATACATTGGCTCATCATCCTTTTCTAATATATGTTTGTGTAATTTGATGGATTACTTTATTAGTATTACTGTATTGATTTTATTAATTGTTTAAAAATCAAGTATAAGTTAATAAATTTATTACAATATTTACAATTTTTTAAGAAAATATTACAGTATGAAATTAGACCTAGGAAAAAGATATGCAAATGGGAAGAAAAAAACACTACATAAAAGATCTAAATCAGAAATTCAACATAGATAAAATATGGACAAATACACATAAAATGTATACTGCTGGACTAATGATTGATAAAGGTTATTAAACCAAACAAAATATAGTGTAATCACTACCGGTAATATTTTGTGGAACAAATATCTCGATTGGGAAATCCATTTTTGTTTATCCATAAGTTTTCCTGTATTTTCCCTTTTAGGGACAGCATTGTCGGAGCAAAGCAAAGTTGTGCGCTGTCTCCCATTGCCAGTGGAATCAGGACCACCTTCCCTACTTTAAATGCTGGATGCCCTTGATACTCGGGTTGGAGATTGCCAACAAGAAGTCATAAGTTCGAATCTAGGGACGAGCGCAGTGTTGTCAGGCCAAATGTCTGGTTTGTTGGAGGCACCTTGTGTAGATAACCATGTAAGATCTCATCCGATCTAGAAAGCTGTTGGACTCCTGATTTACATCCTGCTCTTTGGACCTGGAGCAGTAGAGACCCTTTTGGTTGGGGTTCAACCTTTTGCCAACAGGGCTGGATACCCTAAAATGAACTCGTTGATTGTACGATTGCATGACAGAATTTCACTTCTTGTAAGATTGAGTATCATATTAAATATATTATGCTTTCTATACACTAGGTATATTGTATTTAATCTATATTTTGAGTGATAATTAAAATGAAATACATCCAAGCATGATTAAATCGTGAATTATAATTGCGTTTCAAAGGTAGCTTACTCTCAAAATTATGAAAGAGTTAATGAAATGTGGATTATCTTGTTCAATTTTTCTCATTAGAGCATGTGTCTTTATTTTTTTTTCCTCCACAAAATATATCTTTCCAAAGAAAATAGAATAATCGTGATGCTTGAGTGGTTTCTTTCTTGAGTGGAAGCGATACAGGTAGTTTATCTTTGCTTTCTCAAAAGACAACTAAAGAGCTAAATAGAGACGCTGTTTTGCTACATGGCATAGTTAAATTAGTATTCGGATTAATACATTACATTAGAAAGACGCAAGTTTGAACCCATGACATTTGCAGCGTAGGTGTAACACTGCTATTTGGGTCAGTATTAGCTTAAAACATAGTATCCGTCTCAATTGGGTTAAAAAGTTGGGACATTACAATAGAAAGATGTAAGTGCGAAATAGGACACACGCAGCGTGGGTGCAACACTGCTATCTGGCTAATACTGGCTTATGCCATAATATCTGGTCCAACTGAGCAAAAAGATTGCTGGTCCAGTTTGTAATAGATATCTTGTGTAATTTGTCTGAAAAAAACCTCACAAATCTAAAAAGCCACTAAATTTCTGATATACTTCTTCTACGAAATTTTTTAAGATTGGAATATTGACGGTCTCTAAAATAAGGATATGACTTTTTATAAAAAAAAATGCCTTTTAAAAGGGGAAAAAAAGGAAGAGCTAAGCTGAAAAGTACTTCAAAATCCTTCTCACTTTTTTAACGTTGTATAACACTTTAGATATAAAGGTCTATTGGTTGGTGGAAGATTTGAAATATGACTGTGCTCATGGTGCGTTAGTTACTCTTTTTTTAGGTAAAGGGCTTAAAGTTGTCATACAAAAGCACCCCCTTTCAGAAAGTGTTATTTAAAGGGTTAATTACCTTTTACACCCTTCAAGTATTGCCTAATCTTCCTTTGCCCCCTAATGTTTGAAAATGCATCCTTAGCCGCCTTCAAGTTTGGATTAATGTGGGAAAATGCTTAAAACGTTGACACATGGCAAGGAATTTGACATGAGGCTGAAATGGCAAAATTGCCCCTTTTATAGTTGGTTAACTTACTGAATGAGCTATTCCACCTTTATGTCATCTCCTAAAAATGGAACGTTCATTATCTTAACTGCTTTTCAGTGACTTGGAGTTGAACTTGCTGCCATTATCCCAGAAGAAAAGAGTTCAACCATAAGAATTAACTGGATCATGGAAAGTGTTTGAGGTGAGTGCCACACCAATCTATGTCCATGACCTCATGACCGAGGAAAGTAGTGGTGCGCCATATTTGTACTTGTGCATGGAGACCTTAAAGAGAAGATACTTGCCTGAAAATGCACCCTACTTCGGTGAGAAAGAGATTGTGGACTCTCAGGATGTTACTATGCTCTGATTGCCTTTCGAATTTTCAGCAACTTCAGCATCAAACCAAGGTAGTAACGAAGCCCTCGAACTTTTGACTCACTTTTTGCAAAACTGAAAAGCAGAGGACTAAGGTATATACTCAGAACAATTGTCTAAGGAGAAATGCAGGTGGGCGGACTTGTACCGTCCAGTTTGCGCAGTCTTTGTATCCCTTTCCTTCTTCCGAATCGAAAGAATCTAAGACTTCACCCTACTGGAATAGAAATGAAGGCGCCTTCGTTACAGGAAGAGGTGGTGATTTGACTTTGAATGGACAGAAACTCCAGTTGCTTGACCTGGTTATCTCTGCCAAAGATGCAGTGGATTGCTAAAAGATCGATTGAAAGCCAAAAACCCAACTTTTTTAAAGTTTGATCGTTCAGGCTTGTTCAGGAAGACCATCTAATTCGGCGGAAAGAATCAATTGAAATCCTCTAATTGTTTATGCTAGCCCAACATATTTCACCGGAGAACCGGTAAATATTTTTGCTATACCACCACCATGACAGCAAGCTTGTTTTGGAAATAAAAGTTAACCACATAATTCCCTGAACATTATCAAGCCCCTCGAGAGGAATGGAGTAGATGTGAGTGAAAAAGGTGCTCCCATGTATTGTTAATGGAACCTCCCGGCAAATGTCGTGTACAGAGACATCAAGGTGCTTGTAGAAGAGAACGTTGAAGGGAAGGGTAAATTAGTCCACATTGTGTATAATTATGGAGGGAAGGATAATATGACCGTTGTTTGTGTTTTCATTGCCACGTGTCGATTTTTTAAGCCATTTCCCATATTAACCCAAACTTGAAGGTATCTAAGGGTGTATTTTAAAACGTTAGGGGGGCAAAGGGAGATTACGCTAAATAGGAAGGGTGTAAAAGGTAATTAACCCTTATTTAAAAGAAATTACCTATCTTTCAGTCTGTGCACAGTTAAAATGAAAAAAGCTTTTATTACTTTTTTGTTTCCATATTACAATGTTTTTGGCATTGGTAATCATACCATCATAATAATACTAGTGTTTTTGGTATTGGTAATCATACCATCATAATAATACTAGTTGTTTAGCTTCACGTTTTCATAACATTTCAAAATTACACTAATGAGAGTCAATGTACAGTTTAATACTTTCTTTTCATAACTCAGTCATTTGTATGCTTTCACAATTCCTAGACTAAAATCTTGAATGAACTACAACTTAGAACATACAAAAGATTTATATCAAGTACTAGCATAAACAAGTAACTTGAACTTAGAACATACAAAAGTTTCACTCATTTATGCTCTTGATTTTGCCACTATTTGTTCTTTATGTTTCATTCTATTTAAGTTCAAGTTACCGATCGAGTTATAAACAGGTGTCCGTAGACCCAATTATGCTCTTGATTTTGCTATTATTGTTCTTTACTTTTTATTTTACTTTTAAATTAAAATTACCATCGCACTCAATTTCGAGCTACAAATAGGTGTGCGTGTGTTTTGTTGATGAAAGTCGGCTGATTCTAAATTATTCTAATCTCATTGTCTAAAATTCTATGACACTTTTAACATATGATGATATTCCTAGCATGAGAATTTATACAATGATATATTATTAATATAATATAATAGGATCGAACGATTTTTTTTTGAAAAGAAGGATCCAACTGTCACATCTCTAATTTAATATCAGGGTATGATCGACAATGTCTCAATGATTCAATTACAAAAGAATATTTAGCCTCGTAAGACGTGTAACTAATCAGCAGAAGACGTATAAATTTTAAACTCACATAACATAATCCTAACAACAGCTCAAATTCCATCATCTCAATACGTAACATCTTCAAATTAATATAAATAATATCATCTCAATACGTAACAGCTTCAAATATAATACGTAATATAAATTCCATTTTGTTTCTTTCATTGTTACCTTACAACCATACACCACACCCTTATTTCATTTGTTCTTTCTTAATTATATGTATATACTCGTTCTGTCATTTACATAGTGTTTTATTAGGGTTTAAAGTATCTTTTCATTATATCACGACAAAATATTGTGCAAGACATGATTTATCGTTCCATTAGCTTAACGTTGAACACATCTTTGCACGAAATATATCATCTTTCTTTACATGTTAAAGCCCCTACCGTTACATGACATATTTTACTCAACATTCTTACACGTCAAAATCTATATCCTTGCATGACATTCGCTTCTTTTAGCTTCATACATGCAAGAGTTCATACCATTATATGACATTCATTAAGTCAGATGCCATACCGTTGGATGACAACTTACATTTAACATTTCTATATGTCAGATGCCATACCGTAACATGTTTTATATCAGAGGCTGTGCCGTTGCATAACACCAACCTTTCTCGTCACATAACCTTCAATTATTGGATTCACACATTCTTTCTCATCACATAACCTTCATTTATTGGACACATTCTTTCCAGGGACTTAGGATAATATGCATACATTTATCATAGACAATTCATCAACTAATAACAAACAAGTCAGGAACAAAGGAAGATGTTGCCTACACTTTTATTCATTCATTGTCGTACACCTCTTTAGTTGGTACATATATATTGTAAGAAACACAGTTATTTAAAAGCTTAAAACCCTTATTTTAACATGTTTTAACACTTAACTAAGAAGACAATTAGCATAATACAATCATATACATTACTTACTCTAGTATCATTAATTTAGCGTCACTACACATGCATACACCGAACTCTATATAGCAATAATTGTCTTATTGAAACCTATATAGCAATTAGAAAAAACATACATACTTTCTATAAATTTAGATATCAGAATGTTTCTATACGAGACACTATATTTTGTCTATACTCTTAAATCGTTTTCTTATTTCTCATATAAAGACATGTATCATGTCATTAAAAAAAAAAAAGAAATCAGTCCTCAACTAATAATGAATTCCCATTCTCCTCCGCATTTACTTACCCTTCAATCTCTCCTTACAAGATGGAAAAAAGGGCATACACACACAGAGACACACACACATATATTCTTCATTCATCTTCTTCTTTCTCCATGCCAATCACAATCAAGAACCTAACCTCGCTTTATTGACCAAACGATGGCAGCGCAGCTTGAATGTCAGACTAACAATATATACAATCAATCCCATATTTGACTACAGTGACTTATTGCTTTAGTTAGGTAGCCCTTCACCCCATCTTCAGCATTGAATCATGGTGAGCCATGCATGTGTGCCTAGCCATATTGATTGGTTCTTGCTGCATGATGGTACATGCCTTATAGGATCTTCGCATTGAATTTTGCTACACAAAAAGTAGTTAAATTATTGCGTACATGACTATGATTTAATGCACCCTTTCCCTTCCATTGGCCATATGGAAGTAAAAAGCTCAGAAACATAGAGGCCACCATCTATCTATCATATGTACAGTTCCAATTGGATGGAAATTTGATTTTCTGCCTCTACGAAGTAAGGAAAATTTATTGGAATCATTTAATGGCTCAACATAAGAACACCACTCTCCTTAGTCCTATTTTTATAACCAGTTTCGTACTTTTGACTTAGTTAGGCAATTTAATAATATTTTTATTTTAAAATGGTACTATTTCCGTGACCTCTTACTAAGTGCCACTGTGCAGAGAATTTGTTTTGTGCCTTATCATTTGTGCACGCAAAATTTTATTTAAAATTTCAATCTTACCATTATTCTTTATTACCCACCTAACATTTCAATGGCTACAGTATGAACAAGAGATATTATAGTCTTTATTCAAATGACACAATCATTTGTGGACATTCTTAATAAGTCTGTCAAAACCTTTAACAATGGCATTTAGAAAAGGAGAAGGTAGTAATATATTATTAGTCTGCCTTTTCTTTAGTTATTTGTTTGCCATCTAATACACTGTTTTCAATGCGAAGTAGGATAGTCATGAAGCCGGATCTTCACCAAGGGTCAAGATGACCTCAAATTAACGTCGTCAGCTGGTGAAAAGAAAGTAGCTGGAATAGCTTCTAATATATCATGCACAAGGAAGCACAGATCAGAGGTCCCGGGGGGTTGGCCCCGGGAAAAACCCTCCGACGCTCAAGTCAGTTTGGGCCATTTCTCACTGAGAATATAATTTAAATGGTGAGTTAAGTGTTTCTCACAGTATGAGCTGAAGAGCAAAGTGTATGAATTTGCTTTAGGATGTCAATGTTTGGATTTCGAATCCATTTCCTTGTCTGTATTGGCTTGGTTTTATTAATCTTTTCCCGCCCTTGGCCTATGATGGCGGATGAGATGTTTGCTTGGGGCAGAAAGCCTAGAACGCCGTAGGTCTGCTGATGTGACCAGTAGACTGGCTGATGTGACTAATAGGCCGGCTATTGTGACCTTGGCGTGTACAGGCTGAATAGCCAGCTGTAATCACTATATTTGAATTGCAATTCTGCCTGATGGTTCCTCGATGTAACGTTGTGCTTGATTCCTTTGCTGAAGTGCTCAACTAAGCTTTGCCGAAGTGCAATGTCGAATCTAGCCGAAGTAGTCTGAAGTGCGGCACTTGGACATAAGCTGAAGTTGGTGCCGAGGTGCAAACCTTGATATATTCTTCAATAATATAATGAGTGTTATGAAGCCCTACTGAAGTGCAGCCAAGGCTGAACAGCAATGCTTGAGCGCTGAACTGCTGAACAGCAATACTTGAGCGCTGAACTGCAGGAGTTGTACCGTTGACTGTTGCTGACTAACAGACGATTAGTTATGGTTTATCATTTGCCCCCAGATTTTGTGTGGCTGAGCTGAACTGTGAAGGCAGACAAATCTTGTTCTAATGAGTCTGTGACGTGTCTTTATTAACTGAACAGTTATCCCGTAGCTGCTCCATAGCTCCTGCTTTTAATGTAAGAGATAATTCCAACACTTCATCATTACTTTTTCCGGCGGTTTAATAATCGAGAAAAAGAAGCTGAATCATCACCCCCTTCTGAATTCCATCCAAAAGGTTGCAACTTTCGCCTTTCCGTCTTATAAATAGGGACAATTGCCTTAATTCCTTCTTTTCTTCTTCTTCTATTCTGCTCACCGCTTATTCTGCTGTATTGTTTCTGAAGATTCTCTCTATCCCCATTCCAGCACTTTTCATCTCAAGTCTCCAATCTTTTGTAAGCTTTTCTTCACCTTCCATTTTTCTTCCATGGCTTCTGTTATTTCTTCTTCTTTTTTAGTCGCCCCAGAGTCCATGATGCCTTCTTCAACGATGCAAAACTCAATGTGCACTTTAGAGGCTACTGATCTCCCTCTATTATGTCAATATTATAATGTTGATAGGAGCACCTTTCTCCCAATTTTCCCCTTCCTCATCAAACTGCTTATGACCCCCCAGCAGGGTATGAGGCAGTTTATGAGGAATACTTTAAGTCCGGTTTCAATCTCCCCATCCAGCCCCTTTACTCCAAATCCTGTTCTCTTATAAACTTAGGCTTCCCCAAATAACGCCTAATGGCCTTAAGGTTATTCTCAGTTACTTGCTCTATCTGAGAGCAGCTGAGAAAGCCTTTTCACTTGCAGTCTTTAGGAAAATATTTGAGTGTAAGCAGGAGGGTAGCTGGTACTATTTTGACAGGAGGCATCAAAATAGTGAAAGATTCTATGTCATAAACCTTCCTTCTTCTACCGAGGATTGGAAGGGATGTTTCTTCTTTGTTAAGAACATAGAATTACCCGAAGGGATCTTTTGGAATAATGGCAGCGCAAATAACAGGAGGCCAAGTGAGCAATTTCGCAATGAAGCCTCCCAATTGTTACACCTGCCCTTGGCTGTAGATTGGAAAAAAGTTGACAGGCCAGTTGTAAGGGTTGCTGACCTGGAACACTTGTGGCCGGAACATAACTTTCCACCCCTCATCCCAATTGCCTTGAGAATAGTTCGGGGTATGTAGCAATATTTTGGACATCTTTGACTTGTTCTGATATTGCATCTGTGTTTTGACTGTTTTATTCCTTGAATTCTACATGAATCATGGTGTCTGACACCCTTGCGAGGTTGCAAAGGTTGGTTCCTAAGAGGAAAAGGTCTGAAGAGCAACCTTCTTCCTCGAAGCGGGCCCATGCCAGCACTTCATTCGAAGTGCAGATAACTTCCGAGACTGCAATTCCAAGTAAGATTTTGCCTTGCGTTAGTCTTTGAGCATATTTTGTTTCCTTTTAATCATATGGACTTCTTCCTCTTCAGTTAGAACTCTTGATAACCTTGTTCAGGCTGAAGCTCAAATTTCTGTTCCAGCTTCAGCTCAACCAAGTGATGGGAGTGGAGGAATTGATGCCCCCATTTTAATTCCTTCCTCCCCAGTTGCCGAAGAGGAAGCTATGCCTCCGCCAAGGTGGATTTCTGATGAAGCTGTTTCTTCCTTTGAGCTTTTAGGAGAATCTTCTGAAGGAAATGCGCCGGAAGGAGAGCCTTCCTCCCGAAACTGCCGGGGTACGAGGACGCTGCAGTTCTCCTTTGCTGACACTGCTGCAGATCCTGATGTGGCTAGGAAAGTGACTAAAATGTCAATACTATCTAGTGATTGGCAGACATATGGCAGTCTGGACTAGGATACTGCCATGAATTCATTTGCAATAAACATGGCCGTGGTAAGATTTCCCGCTATTTTCCATCTTTTTCACTTGATCCCTTATGTTTTTTCTAACCAGTCTGACTCCTGCAGTACCGGGTCCAAGAATACAACATCCTCAAACGAGCTGAAGAGCTTCGTGTCAAATTCTGCCAACTCTCTGAGATCAATGCCAACCTCAGAAATGCCTATGACGGGTTAGCAGAGGTGGCAAGACCCAACAGTTTGAGGTTGAACCAGTTAGAAGCCCAGGTGAACAGCCTGAAATCTGAAGTGGCCGTCCTTATTGAAGAAAGTTCCAGACTTCGGGCAGGGAAACAAGATTCTGACATTAAGCTTGCTGCTGCAAAATCCCAAGTGATTGAACTGAAGGATGCATTGGCTAACACTGAGTTAGTTTCTTCTAAAGCCCAAGCTGAGCTGGAATTTTATCAGAAGGAGCTTAGCACTTTTGAGCATGAACTGTCCAATAGCAAGGCCGAACTGAACCAGCAATTGGAAGCAGAACGAAAAAGCAAAGCTGATCTCCTCCGTCAATTTGAACTTCAGGCCGAGGAGATCAAGAAAACTGCCGTTGCTCAGTTCAAGCAATCTGAATTTTTCACTGGTAACTTCTTGAAGATGTAAGGTTCAGCAATTGCTGTTGGACAGACTTGGGCAATCGATACTTGCTCTGAGGTCTGCCCAAGCCTGGATAAAAATCACCCTCAAATTGCTGAACTCTACAACCCCGAGGCTGGAAGCTTGCTTGAGAACCGAATTGCTCAGTTTCAAAGTGGGGCTGATCTCAGAGAAGATGAGGATGGTGAAGAGTAGAATATGATTTTTCCTTGTAACTTTTGTAGTTGTAATAGATATTCTTTTAAAGAAAACCCAACTTTCTTCAACTTGTGCTCTTCAGCTTGTTTCAACTTTCTTGACTTTGCCTTCTACATGTGAAGTTTTACTTGTTCTATTTCCATAGTTGATGCATTTGTCTTTGAGAATCTTTACTTGCTCTATTTTCATAGTTTGCAAGTATTTGTCTTCGAGAATCTTTACTTGCTCTATTTTCATAGTTTGCAAGTATTTGTCTTCGGTTTGAGAGACTTTACTTGCTCTATATTCATAGTTTGCAAGTATTCGTCTCCGGCTTAAGAGACTTTACTTGCTCTATGTTCGTAGTTTGCAAGTATTTGTCTTTTGTTCTGCCAAAAGAGTACTTTAATCTCTTCTACGTTGGCTCTTTCACAAGTGTTGGGCTTCAGCCTCCATTCTTGATTCTGCCAAAAATGTTAGGCTACTTGACTGAACTGCAGCTCTGCTGTGATTTAACAAATTTAAGATATAGGGAACCCTATACCCCAATGTTGAGTCCCGCTCAACCTTCTCAGCCCTGCTGAGTTAAAAGATATGGAAACTTGTCCCATTGTTGAGTCCTGCTCAAACGTCTTAAACCTGCTAAGTTTAAGTATAGGGAAGCCTGTCCCATTGTTGAGACCTGCTCAACCTCTCAGACCTGCTGAGGTGAAATATAGGGAAACCTGTCCCATTGTTGAGACCTGCTCAACCTCTCAGACTAGCTGAGTTGAAATATAGGGAAACCTATCCCATTGTTGAGACCTGCTCAACCTCTCAGACCTGCTGAGTTAGAATATAGGGAAACCTGTCCCAAATGTTGAGTCCTGCTCAACCTCTCAGACCTACTGAGATTAAATATAGGGAAACCTGTCCCATTGTTAAGACCTGCTCAACCTCTCAGACCTACTGAGGTGAAATATAGGGAAACCTGTCCCATTGTTGAGACCTGCTCAACCTCTCAGACCTGCTAAGTTGAAATATAGGGAAACCTGTCCCATTGTTGAGACCTGCTCAACCTCTCAGACCTGCTGAGTTAGAACATAGGGAAACCTGTCCCAAATGTTGAGTCCTGCTCAACCTCTCAGACCTGCTGGGTTAGAATATAGGGAAACCTGTCCCAAATGTTGTGTCCTGCTCAACCTCTCAGACCTGCTGAGGTGAAATATAGGAAAACCTGTCCCATTGTTGAGACCTACTCAACCTCTCAGACCTGCTGAGTTAGAATATAGGGAAACCTGTCCCATATGTTGAGTCCTGCTCAACCTCTCAGACCTGCTGAGGTATGCCCCCACTTTCGTTGCGGGTTATAGATAGGTATAAACTATCGCTTCATGCATCATATGGTGACTTAACTTTCCTGGCTGAATGCCAAAATAAGAATACTCAGCTGAATAGAACCAGACGGGAATCTTAGCAAAAGATTGATCCTTTGATAATATAAGGCTGAGCCGAAAGACACCGGACGAACACAAGAAGAAATAAATCCTGATTCATTTGAATCACGGACTTTTGCTGTTAAGTCAGCCTTGTACGTCCAGGAGTCTGTAACCCCTTCTCATCAGAATCTGAATCCTCATCACTTGGCAACCTATGATGAGGCCCAGGTTTACAACTCTCATCCGGAGGGAGTCTACAAAAGTCCAGCCCGTTGTAGAGCCTAGACCTCGGATTGTAAAAATGCTGTAGGTAATCAAGCTCGATAAGACGTCCAATCTCCTATCCGAGCTACCTACAGTCTTCTGTATCATACCCAATATCATGATGATAAAGGCAGTACAATCGACGGTCTCTTTTGTGGATCGGTCCAGCCAGGGGCTGAGGTTCCTTTGCTAGAGACTTCTTCCTCATATAGGAAAGGATATGGGCTTTTGAAGCCAACAGAGAATTCCTTTCTTTACCTCGGCCTCCTAATCGAATCTTGACAGAGCACCTTTCTTGCAGCGGGGCCTTGCCTTTATTGTCAACTTCTCTGCTATATTTGAATGGCAAAGATGCTTTCTGAGTGCGTTTTAAGCTCTGGTGGCTAGACTTTTGTTCTGAATGCCTTGCCTCAGCCATAAATTCGGCCTGACGCTTGGGGTGATAACCAGGCCGAGTTGGGGAGTACTCCAAGTGGTCTTGTGGGTGAGAGTTACTGGAATGGGACCCACTGGACCTTGCTGCAGAGGCTTTCCCTTTTATTTCCCTCACTACAGCTTGGAACACACTCGGGTTTTGAGCCACATAGCGTATGGCTCGCATATGCTCTTCATATGTGAAGGCGATGGTGGGAGTTAAGGATTCTTCCGGCTCTGTAGAACACTGTTCTGTTTGCTGTTGAGAAGATTTCTGACTTCTCTTAGATGTCATAGGTCGCTTGGACCCTTGTCCATCTTTTTTATCCATCTTTCTCTCGATAGCTTGGTAAGATCGAAATTAAGAAATCTTTGAGTAACTGTTTTACTAGGTTAGGGACTAGGGGCCCTCCTTCTAGTGCCAAATGATGAAGCCGAATCTTCACCAAGGGTCAAGATGACCTCAAATTAACGTCGTCAGCTGATGAAAAGAAGGTAGCTGGAATAGCTTCTAAAATATCCTGCACAAGGAAGCACATATCAGAGGTCCCGGGGGGTTGGCCCCGGGAAAAACCCTCCGACGCTCAAGTCAGTTTGGGCCATCCTCACTGAGAATATAATTTAAATGGTGAGTTAAGTGTTTCTCACAGTATGAGCTGAAGAGCAAAGTGTATGAATTTGCTTTAGGATGTCAATGTTTGGATTTCGGATCCCTTTCCTTGTCTGTATTGACTTGCTTTTATTAACCTTTTCCCGCCCTTGGCCTCTGATGGCGGATGAGATATTTGCTTGGGGCAGAAAGTCTAGGACGCCGTAGGTCTGCTGATGTGACCAGTAGACTGGCTGATGTGACTAATAGGCCGGCTGTTGTGACCTTGGCATGTACAGGCTGAATAGCCAGCTGTAATCACTATATTTGAATTGCACTTATGCCTGATGGTTCCTCGATGTAACGTTGTGCTTGATTCCTTTGCTGAAGTGCTCAACTAAGCTTTGCCGAAGTGCAAGGTCGAATCTAGCCGAAGTAGTCTGAAGTGCGGCACTTGGACATAAGATGAAGTTGGTGCCGAGGTGCAAACCTTGGTATATTCTTCAATAATATAATGAGTGTTATGCAGCCATGCTGAAGTGCAGCCAAGGCTGAACAGCAATGCTTGGACGCTGAACAGCAATACTTGAGCGCTGAACTGCAGGAGTTGTACCGTTGACTGTTGCTGACTAACAGACGATTAGTTATGGTTTATCAGTGTTCGAAGATAACATTAATTTATAAAGATAGAATGAGATATTGACATATTGTCTAAAAATTGTAAATCAAAACAATGGATTAATAAAATGAGACAAATAAAGTTATACACACACATATATGTATATGCGTGTGCATGTATGTGTATGTAAGTTTATATGTAAATATGTATGTGACCTTTTTTTAATTATCTTATTTCGGACCGCGTACTGATAAAAGAATATCATTCAATAGTTTAGTTAATAGTCAATCTTGTAGCTGCTGCTAATGGGCGCGAAACTAGTAGAAACTCAAAAGTGGGAAGGGCTGTGACCACCATTCCACCTTTATGTGGTTGTCTTTGCCCGTAAAAGAACCAAATTATTTGATGTATGATTTTAATACATATCACCACAAAGCAAAGATATATGATATTTTTCTGTTATAAAAATATTGTATTAACTTAACTTGTTTATATTTTAAATGATCTGTATCCAAATCAAACTAAAACAATACTTATAAGATAGAAAAATATACAATATATGATATTTACATGAAATAATCTAAAGAATACAAAGCATGCACGACATACTAAATTCATGTCAATTGAACATACCCATAAGGTAGAAAGAAAAACTACTATAAAAGTAAAAAAAAAAAAACTTGTATTGCATGCACTAGCACAGCTCAATGGAAAAAAAAAATCTCAGATGGCCAAAGGGAGTCACGTCCAACACACTATAGAGGGAGGGGGGGTTTCAAATTGTCAAATTTCCTCACACACATACACAATCACAACAAATTCGTAGAGCAATGAATAAGAAATAACAGAATTGAGAAGAGCAGAGATGATAACTAGAATGGAGACTCAGAATTGAAGATCAAAACTGAGAAGGAATGAGAAACTGTTATTCTTGTTACTAGGTAGCAGTTACATCGAATGCTTTAGAGCAAAGAAGAAGAAAGACTTGAAATTACAAGAATGTACAAACTATTGTTACTGAACAATTCATTAACCAGGGGCATATCAGTCATTTTCCTCATTTTAAACATTCCCGCCACTTCGCCGCATTCCTTATTCTTCCCTGCGCAATGCAGCTTCCGTGCTATGGCACGCTCCAGCCAAAATAACTGATTCCCATGTGCCAGACTCAGCTCGATCTATCAATTTCAATTCCACACGTCAATCCTAATTGCCTCATATCATTCAGCAACTTCATGTTTCCTCCAATCAGCTTGCAAGCAGGTGTTTATATTTTGCCCAAATATGCTCAACTAAATGCCAGCTGAACTTATCAGCTGCACTTCTTCTCCTCCTTCAACACCCCTCTTCAAGCCAGACTTGCCATATATATTGCATATCCGGAAAGTCTTAACCAAGCCTTTTAGCCTTCTCAAATCCAATGCTTTCGTGAAAACATCTGCTACCTGAAGTTCTATTCTGACAGGCATCAATTTGATTACCCCTCTCTGAATTTTCTGTCTAACGATATAACAATCAATTTCTATGTATTTTATCCTTTCATGGAATACTGGATTTTCTGCTATGTGCATTGCACTTTTGCTATCGCAAAAGACCTCAACGGGCTCCTGATCCTTCATTTGCAAATCCTTTGCTAGGTACACCAGCCACTGCACTTCACACACCAGGGATGCCAAAGCTCTATACTCAGCCTCTGCAGAAGACTTCGATACCGTTATCTGTTTCTTTGCCTTCCACAAAATCAGTGAGTCTCCTAGGAAAATACAAAAGCCTGTTACACTCTTTCTGGTCTCTGTGCATACTGCCCAATCAGAGTCCACAAATGCTCTCATCTTAAGTTCCATATTGGAAGGAAATACTTTGTCCTGCTGTTCCCTTGATGAACCTTAGGAGTCTATGTGCTGCCTTTAAATGATTCTGCGTGGGACAATCTAAGAATTGACTGAGTTGCTGAACTGGGAGTGCAATATCCGGCCTGGTAATGGTAAGATAGATAAGTTTTTCAATCAGACTCCTATGTACAGACACTTCTGAAATCAATGGAGAGTCATCATATGAAAGCTTGACATTAGTTTCCATGGGTGTCTTGGCTGGCTTAGACCCCAAGAAGCCAGTTTGTTTTAACAGCTCTAGCGGATATTTCCTTTGATTGATCAGTAGCCCCCCTTGTGACCTGGCTATTTCAATGCCTAGGAAGTACCTAAGGTCGCCAAGATCTTTAATTTTGAATTCAGAATTAAGTTCAGATTTTATGTGCTGAATGTCTGATAACTGGGATGATGCCAAAATAATATCATCTATATAAACCAATGCCAGAAGGAGGTGAGTCTGAGTTGTGCGTATGAAGAGTGTATAGTCATTCTTGGATTGTGTAAAGCCTTTAGACAGGAGGAAAGTAGTCAACTTGGCATTCCATTCACGTCTGGCTTGCTTAAGTCCATAGAGGGATTTTTCTAGTTTACATACAAGGCTAGAATCATCTAAAACCAGACTTGGTGGTGGCACCATATATATCTCCTCATGTAAATCTCCATGCAAGAAAGCATGATTTCACCATATATATATATCTCTTCATGTAAATCTCCATGCAAGAAAGCATTATTGAAATCAAGTTGATGAAGATACCAACCCTTACTGGATGCAAGTGCTAGAACCGTTCTAACGGTTGTCATTTTAGCACCGGTGATAATTTCTCTTGGTAATCAATTCCACACTATTGTGTGTAGCCCTTGGCTACCAACCTAGCTTTGTATCTTTCCACAGTCCCATCTGCTTGGTATTTTATCTTATAGACCCATTTGCATCTAATAGCCTGCTTACCAGGGGATAGGTGCACCAGCTTCCATGTGTGATTAGCCTCAAGTGCTGCTATCTCAGCCTGCATAGCCTCCTGCCAAACAGAGGAACTGGCTGCCTCTGTGTAATCTGCAGGTTCTGTATGTATACTAGAAGCCAAAACATATGCTTTATACTTAGGTGTTAGTGACTGCAAAGAAAAACAGTGGCTCAAAGGATGGGGAGTGCTAAGATGAAGATGTGGATTATGACTGGGAGAGGCTAGTGTTTGATTGCAATAATAATCCTGTAGATATGATGAAGTCCATTTTTGTCTAGGCAATCTGCCAGTGGAATGGATGGGCAAGGGAATGTCAATTATTGTAATAGAAATGTAATTCTGAGGTGATGAAGGGGCAGATGCAGATGAGGAAGCTGAAAGAGATTGTCTGCCTGATACAGGAGTGTTGGCAGGAGAGTAGAATGACATGGTAGAATCATGGGTGATGTTGGGCTGATTCAAGTCTGTAGGTGGTGCAGGGACAATGGATTGAGAGAATGTAGGAAGGTCATGAGGCAATATTGGTGTATCACAGTCATGCCTTGACGAATGATCTGAAGGCATTGACTGCTGTTCAACTGGATGAGTTAAGAAAGGGTAACATTGTTCATCAAACTCCACATTCCGGGATACTATCACATCTTTAGTAAGTGAGTCATGTAGAATATACCCTTTGGATGTATGAGATTGGCCAAGGTATAAACATCTTTTAGATCTGGGATCAAATTTCCCTTTATTAGGCTGGGCATTAAGTACAAATGCAAGACATCCAAATATTTTGAGGTTATGATATGAAGGTGGTTTAGAAAATAGTAGTTCAAAGGGTGTTTTGTTGGCTATGACTGGTGAGGGTGTGAGGTTGATTAGGTAGACTGTATGTTGTATACAAAAACCCCAATAATATATAGGCAAATTGGACTGAAATTTCAAAGCCCTGGCCACATTAAGAATATGTTGGTGTTTCCTTTCAACTAGGCCATTTTGTTCAGGAGTATATGTACAGCTAGTCTGATGTAGAATTCTCTTGGCAGCAAAGAATGCATTCATCTTAAATTCAAGGCCATTGTATGTTCTAATGGTTTTGACATTCTTTTCAAAGTGAACAGACACATATGTACAGAAGCTTCGCGAAATTCCTCTAGTTTCAGATTTTGATCTCAGTAGGTAAATCCAAGTGTATCTACTATAATCATCCACTATAGTAAGAAAAAGACATTGACGATACATTGTTGGGTACTTATATGGACCCTATATGTCTATATGAAGCAAATAAAAGATGATGCAAAATTAGAAACTGAGACAGAAAATGGTTATTTCTTTTGTCTAGCAAGGGGACAAATATGACAAGGGGTGGAAGCGGATATGGCAACAACTTCAGGATTTTTCTTGTGAACTTCTCTCATCCTAGAGCTTGACAATTGTCCAAGCCTTGAGTGCCATAGAGATGACTTGGACTCTGAAACATTGTGAGCTGCAAGAATAGAGCTGGAAGAATGTGACTGGTTATTGTTATTGCTTCTGTCTGATTGCTTTAATGAGCCATGGAGTTTGTATAATCCTTGACTCACTTCAGCTAAACCAATCATCTTCATAGATTTTTGGTCATGAATGAAACAATGGTCAGAATGAAAGAGAATATTGAGTTGATTTTGTTGTGCAAGTTTGCTAAGAGAAATCAAATTGAAATGAAATGAAGGAATGTGGAACACGTTGTTTAGCTGAAGATTTTGATTAATTGTTACTGTACCAACGTGCAGCACATGAACAAGAAGATCATTAGGCAATTTAACTTGTAATGAATTAACAGGCTGAAAGGAATCAAAGAGGTTGAGAGAAGAACAGACATGGTCACTTGCACCTGAGTCTAATATCCATATGTTTAAGTTTCTGTCTACTACATTACCTGCTGTCTTACCAGAGGCAGTCAGTTTCTGGGCTGACATTACGGTATGCAAGACTTCCTCTCCTTCTCCTTGAATCCCTTTCTCATTACAGTTTCTCTGTTGATGATCTTTAAGCATGTTCATCAACTGCATATATTGGTCGTGTGTGAAGACTGCTGGCATCTATGACGACATGACTTGTTGGTTTCCTCTGGTTTCATCAAACTGATCTCCATCATGACATTGAGACTCATCATACCCTACACAATTTATCCTTCCCTTTGGCTTGTATCCTGGTGGATAGCCATGCTTCTTATAGCATTTTTCCACAATGTGTCCTATGAAACCACAATACATACACACAGGACGTTTACTACTCCCAAACTTCTGTACTTGGCCACCATCTCCTCTAAAATTCCATGGTTGTCTATTTCCAAGTACACTTTGTTTGGTTCCCTGGGATCTGAGAAATCCAGACAACTATCCTACAAACACTGACTGGCTATCCCCTACATTTAAGACAGGTGATGGATTGTTCACAAATGATCCTTGTCCATTTGAATATCCAATTTTTCTCTCAAATTTAACTGCCAGAGCAAAGGCAGACTTAATGTCTGGTAAGGGACTCATCAGTAGGACTTGCGATTTTACAGGCTCATATTCATCCGATAATCTTTTTAAGAACTTTATCACAAAATCATCTTCCACATACTTACTAATTTGAGCAGTAATATTACAGGAGCATCTATTACAGTTACAAGAAGGCGACGATTTTAAGACACTCAATTCCTCCCAAACAGTCTTAAGATTTGTATAGTAATCAGTAACAGTCGATGTTTATTGTTTGATTGAATAAAACTCCTCCTGCATATCAGAAAGTCTAAAGGCATCCGCATTACCATACCTGATTCTTAATTCTTTCCAGATCTCTGCAGCATTGTCAATCCACATTATGCTTTGAGCAATTAAAGGACTAACTGAGTTTGTAATCCAAGAGGCCACCATGTTGTTGGATTTGATCCAGGTATTGTGCTTACGCTCACCTTTAGGAGGTTTGGGTACTGTACCTTCAACGAAACCTGCCTTGTTCTTAGCCTCCAACGCTCTTCGAACTGTCCGGCTCCAGCCATGGTAGTTCTGAGAAGTCAAAAGTGATTGTACAAGAACTAGTGATGGACTGTCACTTAGATGAATGTACACAGGATCCTCCGTAGGATCTATCGAACCAAAATTGATCGAAGTTGAAGCCATAAACTTCACACATCAATTCAAGTATTCAAGAAATTCAAGAATCAAAAGGAAAATCGCTATGATACCATGTCAAATTTCCTCACACACATACACAATCACAACAAATTCGTAGAGCAATGAATAAGAAATAATAGAATTGAGAAGAGCAGAGATGATAACTAGAATGGAGACTTAGAATTGAAGATCAAAACCGAGAAGGAAGGAGAAACTGTTATTCTTGTTACTAGGTAGCAGTTACATCGAATGCTTTATAGCAAAGAAGAAGAAAGACTTGAAATTACAAGAATGTACAAACTATTGTTACTGAGAAATTCATTAACCAGGGGCATATCAGTCATTTCCTCATTTTAAACATTCCCGCCACTTCGCTGCATTCCTTCTTCTTCCCTGCGCAATGCAGCTTCCGTTCCATGGCACGCTCCAGCCAAAATAACTGATTCCACGTGCCAGACTCACCTCAATCCATCAATCTCAATTCCACACGGCAATCCTAACTGCCTCATATCATTCAGCAACTTCATGTTTCCTCCAATCAGCTTGCAAGCAGGTGTTTGTGTTTTGCCCAAATATGCTTGACTAAATGCGAGCTGAACTTAACAGTTGCACTTCTTCTCTTCCTTCAACACGAATCCTGCCATGAACAACAGTTTATATTTGCTTGTCTTGTGGCTATAGTCTAGAAGGCAAACTCTAGACAAAATTATTGTCAACAAGACACATCGTTCAGTTTATATCATCTACAATGTTCTATACACGGAGTTATGATAGTCGTCAGGGTTAAACATGAGATGTAGTATAGTGGTAATTAGCTCATCTCATCCATTAACTATAAGATCATGAGTTCAATTCTTCCTATAAAAATGGAAGAACATTTCATAAGCAAATGTAAAAACCTCCGAATAAAGAGTTCTACACACTGAAAGTGGTTAGTCAATGTTGTTGATGGTAGCTACACTTAGGAAGCTCAAATAAAGTTTTTAAGGTTATGATTTGAACACAATACCTTTTTAAATGAATGGAAATTCTTAGGACTACTTGTGAAGAAAGCAAGTAGAGAATACAAGAAAACTTGTTGTATTTCTGAGTATAACTTTCGGTTATGTGTATACATCAATTACACTGTATCTTATAGGTACAATTATAGGCCTATCTAAGGAAACTATCAATCACACTTAATTACATATCAATTACATTTAATTACATTTGTCAATCAAATCAAATCCTCTATTTTTGGTATGTACTCAATTACTGCCTTGACAATACTCCCCCTCAAGTTGAACAGTGGGATCCACAATGTTTAACTTGGACAAGATAGCTTCAAATGTCCTCCCATTAACTGCCTTGGTTAATACGTCTGCTAACTGGTCTTCTGATCAAACAAATGGTAACTCAATCAGACCTCCTTCCAATTTTTGCTTGACAAAGTATCGATCAATCTCTTTATGATTGGTCCAGTCATGTTGCACTGGGTTTTCTGATATACTAATAGACGCTTTGTTGTCACAGAATAAAGGTTTAGGTATGCTTACTTGTAACCTAATGTCCTTAAACAGTTTCTATATCCACAATACCTCATTGATTCCTTTCACGATTCCGCAAAATTCTGCCTCTGCACTTGACAAGGAAACAACCTTCTGCTTTTTACTTCTCCAAGTCACAAGGTTTCCTCCGACGAGTGTAAAATACCCGGACGTGGACCTCCGATCTGTTAAACTGTCTGCCTAGTCAGTGTACTGAATATTTAGATGCCCATTATTGCGAAATACGATACCTCTTCCTGGTGTGACCTTTAGATAGCGTAGAATACGTGTCACTGCATCCATATAATGTACCTGTGAGTTATGTATGAACTGACTTACCACACTTACTGCGAAATCAATATCAAGTCGCGTATGTGACAGGTAGATCAACTTGCCAACCAATCGTTGATACTGTCCCTTGTCAATAGACGGTGCTCCATCAACTACCTCCAACTTATGATTAGTGACCATGGTGTGTCGCAAGGTTTGCAATCGAGCATTCCCATTTCTGTTAGTAAATCCAAAATATACTTCTGCTGCAATATGTAGATCTCATCCTTTGACCTCAGGACTTCGATTCCGAGAAAGTACTTCAGACCTCCAAGACCATTCATTTCAAACTTAGTGAACAAGTGTTTTCGAAGACGGTTCATTTCCTCAGTGTCATTTCTGGTAATCACCATATCATCAACATAAATAATCAAGCATGTTACCAACCCCTCTCTCCTTTTGACAAATAGTGTGTGATCACCATTACTTTGTCGGTACCCATCCTTTTTCATGACTCCAGTGAATCTACCAAACCAGGCTTGAGGAGATTGTTTGAGTCCGTATAGTGCTTTCTTTAACCTGCAAACCTCTCTTGGTTTAAACCATGCAGAGAAACTCGTAGGCAGATCCATCTACACCTATTCTTTCAAGTCACCGAGCAGAAATGCATTCTTGACATCAAATTGGTGAAGGGACCAATTATGAGTTGCGGCAATGGAGAATAGTAATCGAATGGTATCAATATGAGCCACAGGTGAGAAAGACTTTGAATAGTCGATACCATATGTCTGGGTGTAACCTTTAGCCACCAATCGTGCTTTATATCGTTCAATACTCCCATCTGCTTTGTGCTTGATTGTGAACACCCATCGACAACCCACTGGTCTTTTTCCGTTGGGAAGAATGCATTTTTCCCATGTTTCATTTTTCTCCAGAGCTTTCATTTCAGCTAACATGGCCTCTTTCCAAGCTGATTGTTCCTGTGCCTCCTCAGCATTCCGTGGTACCTGTTCTGAACATAAAGACAGAAAGAAACCTCGAGCCATATCAGATATTCCTTCTAAAAAAGTATTCACTGGATACCTTGATGCTTTTGATATGTGAGTGAGAAAGTATCTTTGGGGAGGAACTCCTCGTTTTGTTCTAAGGGGGTAAGACCCGTACCCCCCCTTTACTCAACAGGAATATTATTACCTGCATATATTTCTGAGACAACAGGAACATTTATGTTTGTAGTGGGTTCAATGGAAGTGATGGTATCTATGGTGGGTGTGTGTGGGCTTGGTGGGTCTAAATCTTTTGCAGATGAAGAATTAAATTGATCATTGCTTATATCGAAATATCTTACCTCCGACAGTGCATTCATTGGAGGGAAATCATTAGGTGGTGGTACCAGCGACTCAGGTGGCAAAGTGCTGGGAGCTATAACACAGTCAGCGCCATCTGTTGAGAAATGTGTTTGGATAATTTTCAAAGTCGTGATTTTAAGTGGTAAATACTTAAAAATATCATACATGGTGTTATATGTGATTAAAAGTTGAAAAAGTTGACATCGATCTCTCAGGTTGCTGCACTTCGACCGATCGATGTACTTTGATCTCTCATATCGATTGATCCATGTAAGGCACTGAAAGTTCAAGACCTTACGGTGAGACATCGATCTCTAAACCTGAGACACATCAATCGGTCGATGTACATCGAACTCTCACTTCGATCAATCGATGTAGGTCAGAGTCAAACTCTGAAACTTACGGTGAGACATCGATCTTTCAACCTGAGCCACTTTGATCGATCGAGGTCTAGGGTTTTTAGAAATAATTTTCTAAAATGTGATAAAATGGTTGTTTTCATATGATTTATACATGCTCATTATGTGAATATTATGTGTTTTTAGGTGATTTTAAATATATTGAGACTAATGTGACTAGGAAGTTTCTACAACTTACCAAAAAGAGCAAAATTGGTATTCTGAGTTTTGTAGGAACATGATATGGTGGATATATTTCAAGGACATATTTTTTTCTTACTCATCATGACAAAGGTGTTATAATATTCATTTCTGACCATCGGGGTCATTTCTGGAGTTTTCTCTTACCAGAGGCATTTTGGTCATTTTACCTCTGAGGGCATTTTTGGTATTTTCACTCAAGGAATCTCTTGAGTATATTCATATCTTCATTCTGGAGTTGTGCTATGACTATTTTGAAGATTATATGGTGGCTTTATATTATTTCTCTCACATGATTATATTATTGACTATAACGGGATATGTGACGAGTTGTGATGTCACATTCTATTTCTTTCTTGAAGACTCGTTTATATATGTTATTGGAGGATATTTATCATCATATTTAAGAGAATATAAAGGTGTTCAAGGTGTGCAAATGATCACAACATACAAAAAGAAATATTAAGAATTTTGGTGTTACGTGTTGACATAATCTTGTCAGTTATTATTTGGTGATTTCTTATTCAAAAATCTGAGATGATATACATATATGCAAGCCTCCAAAAGTGTATAAACAGGTGGAAATGATGGTGTACTCATTTTATAGCTTGGTGACAAGTGGACCAACCAAAAAGAGGCTAGTTGGCAAAATTGCCAACTTGGAAAATTCAAAAAAGGGGGGCAATGGCTAGGCTGTTTTCAGCAGAAAGTTTTGAGTCAAATGGAGCCTTCACATGCCCTATTCTTGTGCTTGGATTTGAGGGTATTTTGGTGGTATTATCCTCTCTTATTATCTTTATTTTACAAAGGATAATCAAGATTATTTGTAGTGAAAAATTCAGATTATACCCACGGCTATGGCTGAGTTTTGGAGCTGTTTTTGGTTTGAATTTTTCAACTCCCACATGCCTATTATAGGAGTTGAGGGGATATTGGAGTTGTTATGGCTATTATCCTACTATTTTATCTTCACATGTTCAAGACAATTCCAAGGTGTAAATTTCGGCCAACAAAGGGTGTCCAAGGTGGACCAATTATGTTGTCTTATTTTGCCAAGTGTACAAGGCCAACCAATGATGTGAAGACACTTGGACTTGATGATGAAGATGGTGACACATGTGCATTCTTATCTCCAAGGCTCAATTCACACTATAAATAGGAGGCAATGGTGAAGAAGATGAAACACACTTAAAGCTCACTTGAAAGCATTTGTTGATTTGTCTATCTATCATCTTCTTGTTGTTGTTCTTGTTTCATTCTTTGTAGCAAAGGTGTTCTTGTTGTATTTGTGGAGCTACAAGCCTCTTGAGCTTCATTTTGTAATATTGATTAGCCATTTCTATAAGGCTACATCAATAGATGGTAGAGGTGTTGCAACTAAGTGTTGCATATAAGGTGTTCATCCAAGTCTTGAATAGGGTTGGTGTATAACCCAAGGATCAAGCTTGGTTCTTGTTGTAAGGTGTTCATATCATAGTGAAATCCAAGAAAAGGTGTTCCTTGAGACTGGAGTAGGTCACATTGACCGAACCAGGATAAATCCTCGGTGTTCTTGTCTTGTTTCTACCTTTCTGTTTTCTACCCGTTTTTACTGCAGTTTTCATACAATTTCTCACGATTTGAAAAAATGCTAAACACTTTAAAAATTTGTGATTTTTGGTGGAATTATACTTTAGACTGTTAGTTTTCATTTGCAATAAGAATCACTTGATTTGAGCAAGGAAAAGTTAGTCTTTCAGTCTTTGCAAGATAACTGCTCCAATCTGGCTGCAATCTAACCAGTTTTGAGAAAACTTGAAATTTGTATTAATCAAGGATTGTTCAAGATCAGGGCCTTTTGGAAACATCAACTACACATCCTAAGGAGTGTTTTGATATAAAGATCAACCTTTTTGGTTGAGTATTCAAAGAGAAACACGTTTTTCAATTTCATCAACATTCTGTCCAATTCTGTCTAGATTGACCATCTGAATATTTTTATTTGTTTGAAGAGCTAAACGATCTTATTTTTGTTTGATTTTTGGACAGAGTCTTGTTAACATATTGAAGTTAAGATCTAGAAATTTTCATAATTTTTGGAATTGTGTACCCTTGTTTTTAAATTTTTCAAAAACGGGTTCTGAATCTGAGGTAGTCTGAGATTCTGTTTTCAAATGGGTTTTTAATCAAGGGTAGTAGTGTAATTTTTGCTAACCACTATTCACCCCCCTCTAGTGGTATTTATTGCAGATGCACGGTCCAACACCATCTACTTGCTGTGTTGGAACAGTTGTTGGACAAGTGGATTGTGGCACCAACCAATCGAGTGTTCCATTATTTGGATAAGTGCACTCCCCCTGAACCCGAGATGGGGAGGTATAGTAACATTCAGTTTCAAGAAATACACAATCTATGGTAATATGAATACGGTGGGTTCTAGGATTATAGCAGCGGTAGCCTTTCTAGGATGATGCATATCCAACAAAAATACATTTCTCGGCACAAGGGTCAAGTTTATTGCGCTAGTGTTTGGGAGTATGTATAAAGAATGTACAACCAAACACACGCGGGGGCAAGGTGAAAATTGAGGGTATATCATGTTGAGAGGATAAGGTTTGAATGGGTGTCTGATAGTCGGGAATTTTGCTAGGGAAGTCGGTTAACAAGGTATGTGGCGATAGATACAGCATCCGGCCAGAAACTCATCGGAACGTGTGAGTCAATCATCATGGCTCGTGTTATCTCAAGAAGAATACGATTTTTGTGTGCAACAACTCCGTTTTGTTCGGGAGTATATGAATAGGTAGTTTGATGTACGGTTCCATTTGTTTGGAAAAACTGGACTAGATCCCTGGTAAGGTATTCTCCGCCATTGTCAGAGCGAAGAATTTTGATTTTTGTATCGAACTGAGTATAGGACATATTATAGAAGTGAGTAAATTTCTGGTAGACTTCAGATTTTTGTTTCATGATGTATAACCAGGTCATACGAGAAAAGTCGTCAGCAAAGATAACATAGTAACGAAATCCAAGAGGTGTATTATATGGAGCAGGACCCCAAACATAAGTGTATTAGAGAAAACATACGATCAACACGAGTATTATTAGCAAGATAAGTGTAAGAATTTGTTTTGTCCGGAGGCATTTATCACAGGTAAAAGTAGATGGAGAGGAAGTAAATAAAGTAGGGAACAGACGGTGCAAATAACCAAATGACGGGTGCTCTAACCGGCGATGCCATAACCACACTTAGCAATTTACCGTCCCGGTAGCAAGATTAGACTATCCCTGTTGCGCCACCGCATCAACAAAGTACAACCCTTGGCGCTCAGTACCTCACCCAATGATCACCCCCGTACGAATGTCCTACAAAAGGCAAAAATTAGGATATAGCAGAACAATACAATCTAACTCATTAGTGATTTGACTGACGGATAATAGTTTAGTGGATAATGAAGGAACGTAGAGACAATTTTTAAGTGTGATAGTAGGGGTAATCGAAATGGAGCCACCTGCAGCCACTGGGATTGTGACCCCGTTGGCAGTTTCAACAGTGGTCTTAGTAGGAGGAGTAGGAGTGATTATATCTGATGGGTCATTAGTCATTGTGTCTGTGGCCCCACAGTCGAAGATCTACTAGGATTGGCTTTGGGTTGTATAGCACTGGGACTGATGTGGTAATTTAATTATGGTAGGGGGCGTTTTTGGTCTTGGTGTTAAAATTTGGGACTGGTCTGGTAATAAAGGAGACATTAAGGACTTGGGAAGGCATTTCTGAGACTGTTGGGGCTCGGGTGGAATTTTTAAAGAAACTTGGGCCAATCCGTCATCTGCAGAACATGTAGGGCTAGAGATAATATTCCAATTAATTTCAGGGGGTAACAGGTAATTTGTTTATTTAGGGGGTATTTAAAGGAATGTTGGGGTTAGGGTTAACCCTAACCCCATTACCTCCTGCGGCGGCCTCCTGATCTCCTTCTGTGCCTGTTGCCGCCATTGCAGCTGCTCCCTGTGCTGGCGGTTTTCTCTGGCTGTCTCTGTCAAACTCTTGGCTTCCAGCATCATTTTCCATGGTCTGAGCTACCGCAGATTTTCCTTTCTTTGTGAAATCGCTCCACCACTCAAGGTACCCGTGAATCTTGAAACATTTGTCCCTCGTATGGCCCCTTCGTTTACAATGGCTACACTCCATGCTGGCCTTCTCTTCCACCCCACGCCCTGATGCTTGGCCTGAGCGTGGTGGTGGATTGTCTCCCCCTTTTCGTTGTTTGCTGTCTATTGTTCTGGTTGCTAGACCCTACCCTATCCCAAGTGATGACGAATGTTCTGATGGGGCTAAATCCAGGACCCCGTCCTGGATGTTTGAACGCCTCAGTTCATTGTATGCCATCTCCACCATTAGTCTTGGCTCCCTCTTCAGGATCTCCTTTTTGGTGTCTGAAATATGGTCATCAGCTGCTAGAAGCAGTTGATACAATCTTTGTTCTTGGATTTTTTTTGTATACATAGCTATATCTTTTGAAGATTTTGTGGGGTTTAGATCCATGAAATCTATTGTCTTCCACAAGCCTTGAAACTGGTCCCATAAGGCTTCAAGTAGTCGATTTCCTGTTTAATAGTATACCACTGCTTGTGTAAGTCGAAGATTTGAAGGGGGTCTCCTCCTGACAGATACGTGACTGCCAACCCATCCCACAGGGCTTTGGCAGTTGAGTATCTTGATACGTTATTTACGAGACTATCATCAATATTATCAATCAACCAGGTAAATACCAGTTGATCACTTTGTTCCCATGTTGTATAAGCTGGGTCTGTTGGCAGGGGGTGGAGGAACCCCTGTGATAGGGGCGCTCCTCCCCCTGCCTCCAAGAGCGATTTTCATAAGTCTGCACCACAGAAGATAATTGGTGCTGGTAAGTTTAACCTTTAAGGCAAGGTTAGCAGATGTTGCTGGAGACTCAGGTGGTTGAACATTCAGGCTTTGCTGGAGGAATTTTGCAAACTGTTCAGTTAAGTCAAAGTTGGCAGGGAAGTTAAGTTTTGTTTCTGAGCTTTCTGGTTGTGTTGAATTTTCTGGTGTTTGTGACATCTTGGCCTGTGTTTTTCCGCAGGAAAAAACTGATTTGAACAGTAGCAGGCTTGATCGAAGCTGGCTGAGACAAGGTATAAAGTTTATAGGCAATGAGGATACTGATCTGAGCCTTGATAGCACAAATCAAACAGGTATAGTACTTGGTCAGAGGATGATAAATGCTATGATGAGATACTCTTCTAAGCCAAACAATTTCTTCAAACTGGCGGATCAGGTTCAACTGAAACGAACCTGCTCTGATACCATGTGTATAAAGCAAGTAGAGAATACAAGAAAACTTGTTGTATTTCTGAGTATAACTTTCGGTTATGTGTATACATCAATTACACTATATCTTATAGATACAATTACAGGCCTATCTAAGGAAACTATCAATCACACTTAATTGCATATCAATTACATTTAAAATCAAATCCTCTATTTTTGGTATGTACTCAATTACTGCTTTGACAACACTACGTAGACATTTTGAAAATTAATTCACGTGATTTGAAAGAATAAGTTTCCAGCTATATATTTTTATTTTTTTCGTTGCATTTTTTTGGTGTTAAATTGTTTTTGCATGTTGGAATGTAACCAATCGGAACCATGAGAAGGGAATGACCACAAACGTCCGTACGATTCGCTTCCAGCTGGCTAAACTTACATTAGGGGCAAAACCCCTAGGTTTTTGAAACAGCAAAGCATGCAGATCCCATTTGACAGCACTTAAATATTTAATCAGGACAACTTGTTGATTAAGCTAAAATTTATCAGGAGATTTGAATGGAAGTCTGTTCAAGATATTTTATAAATACAATAGAAAGAGATCTTTCCCCTCCAAAGTTCATGGTGGTCTCAGGCATGTATAAATTCCTAAAGTTGGCTAGCGTTCTCCTAAACTTCATTTTTGTACTGTTATTATATAAAAAAAACTAATAACTCTCTTCGGTAAATGTAAACCTTTGTGACAAAACCAAGTTATACAATGTGTTTTCTTATCGCTTTTTCTTTTTCTTTTCTTGTTTGCAATTTGTAATTATCCTAACAAAAGTAAATTCCTAATCTAGCAGGGTTTCCTCTATTGTCTTCCAAGCTGCCTGTAAGCCTTCAGAACATTGTTAATACTTAATTTGTTGAAGCCGGATTCTTATTCTGAGAGCCAACATATAAAGTACATTTATACATATCCGATACATGTAATTTCAGTTTGTAAACTTGTGGTCAATCTTTCATATATATACACACACACACGGGGCATATGCATGCATGACCATTGATTCATAACTTATGAATTTCAATCATGATAATTATTTTCTTGTACAGTTAAGCAAGGAGGTAAATGTTTTTCTTTCCGTACGCCTAAACGGACAGGTTTATAAGTTAAATCTTTAATATCAGAAAATACAAAAATTAAAGTCGATGGTATAGATGAGGTGGCAGGCGTGGGTTGGCAATGGCAAACAAAGGCTTGGACTTGGGCATGGTCATTCCATAGACTTCAGTAGTATCAATATCTTCAGGCCTCAATCCATCGGGAGGGCTCCAGTCAAAAGAATGAAAAAGTCTAGCTAAGCCCATCAAAACCAACGTCACACCAAGCGGCGCGCCGGGGCATTTCCTCTTACCTGCACTAAAAGGCAAAATCTTGAAATCGGCTCCGTGGCTTATCTCGACTCGGCTCCCGTCCGCTAGCCAGTGTCTCTCCGGCTTAAACTCCTCCACGTCATCCCACACCTTGGTGTTCCGGCCTAGGCCATACGTGTTGATGAAGACACGTGTCTTTGCAGGGATGTAATAGCCGTTGATAGTGGTGGGTGTAATAGATTCATGTGGGATGAGGAATGGGCCCGCTGGATGCATGCGGAAGGTTTCACGTACTACGCAGCGTAGGTAATTAAGGTGGACTAGATCAGATTCTGAGACCATTCGGTTGGGCCCCACAACCGTGTCGAGTTCTTGTTGGATCTTGTTGAGCACCCGTGGATTCTTGATCACTTCCGCCATTGCCCATTCGTTGGTCACCGCTGAGGTATCCGTGGCAGCTGCTATCATGTCCTACATTGTTCCCATGCAAAAAGCATAATAGTTAGATTATCTAAGTCTCTTCTTACAAGAATAATAATAAAAAAAATTGTATATATGCAACCCATAAGTTATAGTGATGGATAATGTAGTTATCAATACGCAAGAAATATATCTATCGGATATGTATTTACGAATCATATTATGATATTATGATACATAGTATTGTACTGTTTATGATCTTTTAGTGAAATCTTTTGATACTGCTATGTATAATACACTTGAACCTCGAAATATATGTCATGTGTGATATATGATTGACCTTAAGTAACAATACATATCCATATAAAGTTTTATTTAAGGATGCAAGTATGCTCTTTCAATGGTTTCTACACAAGGCCATGACATGAGCTAGCACTGAAGATGTAATCACGGGCAGCCAAAGTTGTTTCCTCATCCGTGGTTAAATCATCAAAATACAAAATTATTGATGTGGTAAGGGATAAGGCTAAAGAATACTCACTTGAATCAATGCTTTGATGTCTGTATCATCCATATGTGCATTGCCATCTTCACCATGCAAAGACAAGAGGATATCAACGAAGTCCATCTCTCCATCATCAACCTCTTCTCCATCTCCATGTGGGCTTTGTTTCTTCTCTCTATGTTGCTCAATAATCTTTTCATGAAAATCATCAACTCTCTTCTCCACTTGCCTCATTTTCCTTTCACAATCGTGGGGGTCAATCCACCTCCAAAAAGGTAGGTAATCACCTATATAAATTACCCCGAGAAGCCAAAACAGTTCATGTGTTATGTTCATAAACTCCATGGCTTCATTCGGGCCTGCTGAGTCGGGCCCAAAATATTGCTTTCCAAGTAACATTCTAGTTACATTGTTCATAGAAAACGCCCCAAGAACTTCCCTCAAATTGATCACACCATTTTGGGCTCGCAACCATACATCTTGGACAAGATGTTGGGCCTCATCGGCCCGATTTTTAGCAAACGATTCGAGCCTCTTTGTAGTAAGCAAATGTTCCATGCAAATCCTCCTCATTCGCTTCCATTTCGGGCCTAGCGGGGCCAATGCCACGTCACCACACCGGTAAGCTAGATGCATGGCGGCCAAAGTTCGTGGCCGAGAGGCGAAAACATCATCTTGTTGTACGAGAATTTCTCGTATGATGTCGGGATCATCGGTGGTGATGGCGTCGACACTTCCAAGCCGGATATAGACCAAAGGCCCAAATTTCTGGCATAAGGAGGCTAAATCTCTGTGTGGTAAATGACTGAGCTGGAGAAGGTTGCCTACAATAGGCCAGCTCGGAGGTCCCGGAGGAAGCTTGGTGGGCTTTAGGCCTGATAATCGCCTCACCCATGACAGAGTTACATAGATTAAAATTATATATGCTAATAACATAACATAGAAAGAGCTGAATGCGTCAACCATTCTTGGTCCAAGATGAAAGATATTTTTGTATATAGAAAATGATGCTATTTTGTGCCTAGTTTATACATATTGTGTTGAACTGAGGGACCGAGTTTTTCTAAATCATGATCTTGATGCTTCTTGGAGTTAAATTTGGGGAAAACAACTCATTGTCTTGAGCATTCTTTTGCCATGAATTGTTGTAGAAAACGCTAGTAGTTTTTCTTTAAAAAGGAAAGCATGTGCACTTCTGCTTTATGCAATACAGTTTGGATGACTAATTAAGTTGCTCAAATTTTGGTGGAATATTAGTTCGTATTCATGCAAGGAGAAAATCTAACAGATTTCTACCTAACCTTATTCATCATAGATTCTTCATGACCAATAAGATAAAGAAAATAATCTCCTTCACTTTATAGGAGTGACTTATTTCATTATACTTAAGAGACTTAAGACACTGTTCACTGAATATGCACACTCAAAGTCTTAAGACCATGTACGGTTATACCAAAAAAAAAGGACCATGTACGGGAGTTGATCTTGTCTAAAGATAGTGAAATAGTTTAATAGATTATTTGAATATGTTTTGTTGGACGAATCATCTTATTATTGTATTTTATCCTCTGAATAAGTTATCGACTTAACCGTGATGTACAAAGAACTCATCTAGCGTCTATTTACTACAAGTTTATTACGAAAATATCATAGGGTGGGGGTATTATGCAACACCCGGAAATGTTTTCGAAGATTAGACGCTACGTCCACCTTTCAAGTCACTTAAGCAATGGCCGGGATACATAGTTCCTGCAAGTTCAAGGACGTGATATTATTTAACATTAAGCCCTAGCACATAACTTCTTGCCCACGTTCTAATTGTTTATCATTTACTTGCCTTGATACTTGTTATAATAGTTTGTAAAGATAGTGGGATGAAGAATGAAGGTGGATTGGTGTTTAAATAAACAAGAATAGCTTGACTCATGACATGGATCAATCCATGTCTCAGTTGGATCGATCCATGTGGCTTGAAAATGAAGTTGAGTATTTTGCTGAACATAGATCGATGACATTGATCGATCGATGTCACATAGATCAATCACATCGATCAATCGATGTACCATGAGTGCAAAGTTGAAACTTTTTGCCTAACATAGATCGATCGATGTGACTTCGATCGATACATAGATCGATCAAAGTGGTTTGGATAAAAAGATGGAGCTTACCGTGAGACATCGATCAATGTCACATCGATTGATCACATCGATCGGTCGATGTGCCAACAGAAGTGACTTTTCACCTAGAATTGCAACTTATGCACCAAGGAACATATCCAATCACCATGCAACGGTTATGAACGTCTGAAATAAAGTTCAAGAGCCTATAAAAAGGCTATTGCAACCCATTTTCAAGACATCTTGATTTCAAGTTAGTCCTTGCATCCTAACTTCTTCTTCCTAATCAAAACCACCCTCGTTTTTGAAAGTTCATTGAACTTCTGTCCTGTTTGCTAAGGATAAGAGATTGTTTTGGCTATTGTATCCTAGGTGGAATTTTGCCTATAACCCTACAGCATCTAGTGGGGGCAAATATTCCTTACGGATAGTGTTTACATACGCCTAAAGCTATCTACTTTGCTCATTCTTTTCACTGTTCTTGTATCCATTTTATTAACCATCGTAAGGAATATTTTGAGATGGATTCAAAGACGTTTCTGAATCAAGAGAGCATGAAGCTGGACCGTTTTGATGGCACAAACTATCTACGGTGGAAGGACAAGATGTTACTTTTTCTCACTGCACTGCAGATTGGGTACTGTTTGGACCCAAACTTGAAGGATTTACCAACCCCACAGGAGGAGGATGATGAGGCGGTGAAGGCCGTCTGGAGGAAGAGACAAGAGGATGAGGTTCTGTGCCGAGGACACATCCTCAATAACCTGTCAGATCGTATTTACGATCTATTTACGGCGACGACATCACCGAAGGAGATTTGGAACACCTTGGAGTTCAAGTACAACAACGAGAAACAAGGCGCTGACAAATTCCAAGTGATGAAATATTTTAATTTTAAGATGATAGAAAATTTTTCTATTATGGACCAAGTGCACGAGTTGCAGGTCATTGTTTCCAAACTCAAAGAGTTGGGTGTGGAAGTTTCTGAGGCATTGCAAGTAGGAGGGATAATCTCAAAGCTTCCCCCTAGTTAGAATGACTACAGAAAGAAATTACTACACTTAACAGAATCATTTTCACTTGAGCAACTTCAAAAGCATTTGCGAATTAAAGAAGAAACTAGAAGTCTCGTCAAGAGGCATGTTTCTGATGATGCACCCAGAGTGCATTATGTCAAAGGAAAAATAGGGAGTTGGGTTGGAAACAGAAGGAAGAACTCCGAGTCATCTGAATCGACAGACAAGACAAAGAATTCCAAGAAAGGCAAACGGTGCTATAATTGTGGCAAGAAAGGACACCTCAAGAAGGACTGTTGGTTTCAGAAGAAACTAAAACAGGGTGGTGGTTCCCAAAATGTAAAAAAATGCAAATATGGTAGACATTGAAACTGATCAATTGGTAGCAATGGTTTCTGGTTTGCATGTTGGCATGGTAACAGAACTGCATATGGCTACGAACGAAATCACAAGTGATTGGTTGTTTGATTCGGGTGCAACGGTGCATGTATGCAACAACAAGGATCTATTCAAGACCTACCATGTTGTTGATAATAGCCCGCAAGTTTTGATTGGTAACCGAAGTGCCACAAGAGTCTTGGAGAAAGGTAGTGTAGAGTTAGACTTTACTTCGGGAAAGAAGTTGTTATTAGTCAACATTCTACATGTGCCCGAGATTTCTAAAAATCTCATTTCTGCTAGCTAGTCTGTAAAAGTGGGTTCAAGATTGTAATAGAGTGATGAGCCAAGACCTGCATAGAAAAGGTTAAAGTCATCAGTTAGTCAACAAACAGTCAACGTAGTTCAGGCACAACTGCTAGACTTCACCATCTCGGCCAGCAGGTCTCGGCCTCGGCCACTATTATTTGAAGCTGAAACGACTAAGGCAGTCTCCAGCAAAGCTCCCGCTCAGCTCGGCCTAACGCCTAAGTCAGGTTGGCCCCTATTCAAAAATGGTCAAAACTAAGTAAAGAGTGTATCCAATCTACGAAGATCAACTCAGAAATAGTACGCCTTCAATGGTTCATGGTGCACCTCGACTCGGCCTCGGCACATTCCGACCTCAGAACTATGCATCAAGATCTGATCTCGGCCCAGCCCTCTCTAACAGTTAATTTCGTGGAAAAGATCAAAGAAGACCTTACCGACTGCCATCTGGGACCCACCAAGATATCTCTGCAGGACACTTTCCAGGTGTCAAGCAACAGTTATTTTAGTACAAGGTCATCATTACAAGCCGACCTACATGACATAGAGTCAGCCACTGACACAGTTTCAGTCACGGATATTTGTCCCATCATACTGCGGTTCTGCAGCGGACAAGATGGCGTCCCAGACACGTCTCAATCCATTCATTGGGGAGGGGGCTATACCTCCTTAACCCAAAGTATAAATACCCCCATTCTCAGACGGGGAGAGGATGATGCAACTTCGCACAAACTTCAACTACAACTACTCCATCTCGGCTGATTCCTAAACAGCACGATTCTCAGTGAAAACTGATCCAGGTTCATCCTAAACCTGTGTTTCAGCCTAAATATATATCCAAAACACCCATAACTGACTTGAGCGTCGGAGGTTTTTCCCGAGACAGCGTCCTGGGACCTCTAACGTTTTCTCTTTCTTCTCAAGTGGTGTATCTAGAACCCACGAGGAGAACTAACGACGTTTGATTTTGGGTCATCTCTGATCCTTGGTGAAGATCCGACTTCATCATGGAGAGAGACAAAATTATAATGTCCAAAACAGGATCTTTGTCAGCAAGGGTAACTCTTGCGATGGAATATTTAAACTTAGTATAAATAAAAATTCTGCAGTTTGTGTTTACTCTGTTGATTCTTCATTTTCATTGTGGCATGATAGACTTGCTCATGTTAGTAGTGCTACTATTAAATTCATGTCTAAGCATGCCATTAATTTCTTGTAAAGATGAAAATGAAAGAACGTGTGAAGTATGGATACAAGCTAAAATGACAAAGAAACCATTTCCGAAAGTGAAAAGAAAAACTGAACTCTTAGAACTTGTTCATTCGGATATTTGCGAATTGAATGGTGTTCTAAACCGAGGTGGAAATCGATATTTCGTAACTTTCATTGGTGATGCCTCCAGATATACATACGTATATTTGTTAATGCATAAAGATGAATCCTTTGACATGTTCAAGGTGTACAAAATAGAAGTTGAAAATCAATAAATCAAAGTTATAAGAAGTGATCTTGGTGGTAAATACTTTCCTCTTGAATTCAATCAGTTCTGTGAGGAGAATGATATCATACACCAAAAAAGTGCGCCATACACACCCCAACAAAATGGTTTGGCTGAAAGAAAGAATAGAAGTTTAGTTGACATGCTAAATGCAATGTTAATAAACTCCAGTTTGTCAAAGAATTTGTGGGAAGAAGCCTTATTGACGGCTTGTCACATTCATAATAGAATTCCTTCTAAGAAGTTTAAGGTTTCTTCATATGAAATATGGAAGAAATGAAAGTCAAATCTAAGTTATCTTAGAGTTTGGGGTTGTCTAACCTATTATAGAGTTCCGGATCCGAAGAGGACTAAGTTGAGGCCAAGAGCTCTTAAAGGTGTCTTTATTGGATATGCTGAAAACTCTAAATCATATGAGATTCTAGATATAGAATCCAATATGGTTGTTGAATCTACAAATGTTGAATTTATAGAGAATGAACCAATTGTTGGATATTTCTTCAATGATCCTTCTAGTGTTGATCAAAATCTAAATTCTCCAACTGAGGTTAGGAGAAGTCAACGTGCTAGAAAGAAGAAGCATTTACATCCGGATTTCATTTCTTCACAATCTATTACTTTTTTAGTTGAAGGTAATAGGACAAAGGTATTTAATCAAATACCTATTGTAGTAAGTGTAGAAGATGATTCTAAGTCCTATAAGGAGGCGATGCAATCGAGAGATGCATCATTTTGGAAGGAAGCAATTGATGATGAGATGAACTCGTTATTGTCTAACAATTCATGGACGCTCACGGATTTGCCTCCGAGTTCCAAAGCAATTGGATGTAAATGGGTATTTAGAAGAAAATACAATACAGATGGTCCAATTCAAACTTTCAAGGCTAGATTAGTAGCTAAAGGCTTTAGGCAACGAGAAGGGATAGACTATTTTGATACATATGCTCCGGTTGCGAGAATAACATCCATTAGAGTATTGATATCATTAGCATCCATAAATAATCTGTTTATTCATCAAATGGATGTTAAGACTGCATTTCTCAATGGTGATTTTGACGAAGAAGTCTATATGGAACAACCAGAAGGTTTTGTTCTTCTGGGTAATGAGCACAAAGTGTGCAAATTGATAAGGTCTTTGTGTGGATTGAAACAAGCACCGAAACAATGACATGAAAAGTTTGACACTACCATTTTAAAGAATGGTTTCTGGCATAATGATGCTGATAAATGTGTATATTCCAAGTTTACAGACAAATATGGTGTAGTCATTTGTTTGTACGTGGATGACATGCTAATTATTGGCACTAATATGGAAGGAGTAAGTGAAACTAAGAAGTATTTAACTTCACAATTCCAAATGAAAGATTTGGGTGAGGTAAATACTATCTTAGGAATAAAGGTGTCCAAACATAGTGGGGGTTTTGCTCTTTGTCAATCTCATTACATAAACAAAGTGTTGAATAAATTCAATCACTTTGAGATCAAAGAAGCAAACACACCGTTTGACGCCTCATACAAATTGACTGGACATACCGTTAGAGCAGTAGCACAACTTGAATATGCTAGTGCAATTGATATTTTAATGTATGCTACATATTGTACTAGACCGGATATTGCCTTTGCGGTATGTAAACTATCAAGGTATACTAGTAATCCTAGCATGGACCATTGGAAGGAAATTGGGCGAGTACTTGGGTACTTGAAAAGGACTATGAATTATGGATTGTACGATAATAGTTTTCCAGTCGTGTTGGAAGGTTATACTGATGCTAGTTGGATAAATAGTGTTGGTGATAAAAAATCTACGACGGGTTGGGTGTTTACATTGGGAGGTGGTGTAGTTTATTGGGCTTCAAAGAAACAGACTTGCATAACACATTCCACAATGGAATCCCAATTCATAGCATTGGGATCTGCGGGTAAGGAAGCGAAATGGCTAAGAAATTTACTATTAGATATAAAGTTGTGGCCACAACTGATGCCAGCCATTTCCTTACATTGTGATAGCCAAGCGACAATGTCTAGAGCTTATAGTAAAATCTATAACGAGAAATCTAGACATGTCAGCCTTAAGCATGATTATGTAAGGCAATTAATTACGGATGGTGTAATAGCCATTGCATACGTCAGATCTTGCAATAACCTGCTGATCTGTTGACAAAGAGTCTCTCAAAAGACTTGGTACAAAGTACATCTTTAGGGATGAGATTGAGACGTATGGGATGAGTTCACTTGTGATCGAAACCCAACTTTTCCTAACATACCACTAGTCAAAGATTCAATGGGTAACAACAAGTCACAAAGTGAGGTATTAAAGCACTTAGATTGATATTTAAAGAATCAACCCGCACTGTATTGATCTTTAAAGAATTGGAATGTTAGTGTTAAAGGAGGGCGAATGTTAAAGCACTCTTAATGAAGGATTAAGAGGAATATCTTAATATTCACCTCTATGAACATAAGAAATGGTGCCGCTTCGACAAGCAATGATCTTGAAATGTTCATGAATACTAGGGGAAGCACAAGGCCATAAAGTGCGGTTTAAGATGTACTTGTATAGAGAGTGTGGTTTCATGTGTATGATATTTCTGGTTCTAGCATATAAGAATATGATTCAAGGCTTTTTAGCTATCAAGATTTCGTTAGAACTTTGAAGTATTATACTATAAGAGGTTCAAATCGAAAGATACTTCTTAAATGCATGAAATGTCATAAATTGCTTTACAAACTAAGTGGGGGATTGTTATAATAGTTTGTAAAGGCAATGGGATGAAGAATGAAGGTGGATTGGTGTTTAAATAAGCAAGAATAGCTTGACTCATGACATGGATCGATCCATGTCTCAGTCGGATAGATCCATGTGGCTTGAAAATAAAGTTGAGTATTCTGCCGGACATAGATCGATGACATCAATCGATCGATATCATATAGATCGATCACATCGATCGATCGATGTACCGCGAGTACAAAGTCGAAACTTTCTGTCCAACATAGATCGATCACATAGATCGATCGATGTGACTTCGATCGATCAAAGTGGTTTGGATAAAAAGCTGGAGCTTACTGTGAGACATCGATCGATGTCAGATCGATCGGTCGATGTGCCAACAGAAGTGACTTTTCACCTAGAATTGCTACTTATGCACCAAAGGACATATCCAATCACCATGCAACAGCTATGAACGTGTGAAATGAAGTTCAAGAGCCTATAAAAAGGCTATTGCAACCCATTTTCAAGACATCTTGATTTCAAGTTAGTCCTTGCATCCTAAACTCTTCTTCCTACTCAAAACCACTCTTATTTTTGAAAGTTCATTGGATTTCTGTCCTGTTTGCTGAGGATAAGAGATTGTTTTGGCTGTTGTATCCTAGGAGGAAGTTTGTCTATAACCCTGCAGCATCTAGTGTGGGCAAATATTCCTTACAGATAGTGTTTATACACGCCTCAAGCCATCTACTTTGCTCATTCTTCTTGTTGTTCTTGTATCCATTTTATTAACAGTAGTCAGGGTAGGAGGAGCAGTACTTTTTGAGTTACTTGAAATGGTTTTTGCTTTTAATATGGAACGTATTTGTCATTATTGAAAGAATTCGGAATTCATTAAAACAATCTAGAAGGTTATTCTCTTTTTATTGAAAAACAATTTACAAAGACGTTTCTACTATTTCTAACGACTTTATTCTGTAACATTGATAGTGGTTACTGTTTATCTATTCCTAATGGCTACAAAGGTAACGACTAATTACCTGGTTAGCTCGGACATATGTACAGTAAAATTCCTAAGTTATTATATACATGACTAAGTGTTGTAGCTCGGGCTTAGCTTTGCTGTCTGGCTTCACCTCGTCATATCGGCTCAGCACATCTTTATTCCAGCTCTGTTTTGTTATCCTTCTTCACATTGGTTACTCTTAGTTCTACGCTACTCTTTCTCTCAGCTTTTCTGTTCTCTGTCTTGATCACCTCAGCTCGTTAGTAGAACTTCGTCACTTCAGTACAGCTTCACCTCGTCCATTCTTACTTAGCTCAGCTGCTCCTATGTTCAGGTCAGCTCAGCACGACTGGCTTACTTCGACCACTTGTCTTATTTCCCCTAACACGGCCACTGCTATGTTCTGGTCGGTGTACCTCGACTGAGCTCGACACACCACGGGTGGACTTGTTTTTACAGTATTCACATTCCCCGTATATGGTTTTTGGTTTATTAATCAGAATACATCATTCATCTGGTATTCCGTGAATTGAGCTGCGGTGTGCAACACCGTACACACCTCAAATCTTTCGAGTGTTGGGAGGCCGCGTGTGTTCCTCTTGCCCTAAAGGTTGATCTTGTCTACCGTGCTAAGGGACTTTACTTTTTTTATGATTGATGTATCTGCTCTAATAAAGTTGAACTATTCCATAATCAATAGATGTCTCTGAAGTGGATCTGTAACACAAACATGGTTTAGAATCAAAAGGTTTTCCAAAGCAGAAAGAAGTTTCCCAAAAGGAGGAGAAATTCCTAAATCCTCTCAGATACTTAACTTAGTAGGGTATTCGAGAGAGTAATGTATATAAGAACTGAGTTAGATCACAACTCTTTATTTGGAGTACACATATACCTTATATAGAGAAAGAGAACCCTAGAAAAGATAGAATCAAGAGGAATGAGGTCAATTTCTTGAAGTTTGCCCGACGATTACAAGGAATAAAACGGACTCTTTTTCTGGTTTTTTTGTTTGGGGAGGGGGGAGGGGAGGGGAGGGGGGAGTTGTTGTTTCAAAAAGAGATCCGTTATAAACCAAAGTGGCAACTATATACAACTTGACAGTTACATCCTCACAGCAAAAGCGGTAAAACTATGCTAAGAACTTTCTATCTCAAACTAGTAGCATTCTACCATTTACTTCACTACATGTGCTGTCGAAGCTTCCTCTAGTTCCCCTGCTTGAGTTAAAATAAACGAAGTTAGTACAGACACAGGTGTTAACCTAGTTGTACCATCATGCACTATTGCATTACGATCCTTCCACAAATTGCAGCAACGTGCCTAAACAATAGCCTCCATTCAATATGGTAGCCTATCACATGTGTATGCTTCATATATATTCTTGTCAAGCCATGTTGTTGCATTATCTTCCCCAAAAAATTCACTTGATCTTCTACTTGGATTCGTTGCCAGCCGTGTTGCTTGTACGCGGGGACAATCACGAAGAGCATGTATTACTGTCTCCTCCTCCCTCTTGCATAAGACACATATTGGGTTTACACAGTACCTCTTTTGAACAAGAAATCATTGGGTGAGACACATGTGACTTTTTATTTTTATTTTTAGAGGCGCGAGTCGGTATATTTTTCTATCAGAGACGTACTGATTCAAACAAAAATAATAATATGTCTATCTTACAAAGGGCATTTTTGTAATTTTTATGAAATCTTTTATAACTACATACCGAGATAATGTCATACACACCGTGATCCTGATGTGTACTAAATCAAAGTTTGAATTTTCAACCAAATCAAAACTTAATTTATTACACAGTGGGATCTCCGTGTTTATTGTACTGGATCTTTGTGTGTAGTGAATCCAAGTTTTGATTTTCAACAAAATTTAAACTTGTATTTACTATATACCAGTGATCATGTGTTTATTACACCATAATACGGTGTCATAATACCGGATCTCAGTGTGTAAATACATCAGAAATTCTTAAATCTTACCAATATAGATCATTATCTCGACTTCTCCATCCATCTAACCATCGAAATAATAGCTTTATTCATCATTACGTTGACCGCACTGTCCGTGTCAACATAGACTTGATGCACCTTCACAGTGTTATCCGGCACAAGATTGACTAGAATATCAGTCGCCAAATCTTCATTGCCATAACCATGGGTAATTGGATATGTAAACTAATGTGATAAATTGGCCTTCTTTTGGAAGGATTCTTCTGAAGTTTCAGGACCTTCAGGCACTAGTTGTGACATCGGCAAAGTGGGTCTCCCAGAATTCGTGTAAATGAAAACATTTACCTCGCGCTAACCTACAACAGCATAGTCATCATGCTTGTCTTGGTCATCGATCATCATCTTTGAGCCGACATAACTTGCCTTCCTAGCACTTTTCTTCAAGAGAGGGTCAGCGAAAGTCTAGCCGATTGTGCAACTGTGATCTTGGATAATGAAACTGTTGTAAGTGACCTTTTTAATGAGACGCTCAAATGCTTGTGCCATCTGCCAACAATTTTTAGTATCATGGCTAATATTTTTGAATCCCTTTTTGACCTCGGCCCTTTTAGCGGTTGTGGGTCCTTTTTCAATCTGCCCTTCTCTATTACTGCTAAGATCCTTTCCTTAGAGATAAACAAAGGAAAACCTTCCTTACCTCAGCCTTTAAGGTGATCAAACGTACTGCATTTGTCCAATGAGTCTTTATGGGCTTCTTTTGTAGAATCCCGTTGGCCTGGTTCATGGTAAGCTGACTCAGCCTCTCTCTTTAATTTGTTTGCCTCTTCACCACAACTTAATTAGTGGCTTTCTCCAAAGAGGCCAATTGGGAGAAGAGGCGGTCTGACCTTAGCCTATTAGTGAATGCAACTATAACTCCATTATTACGATCCCCAACTTGCAGGGACTCGTTCGTGAAGCGCTGCATGTATTGTAAAATTGACTTCTCTAACTTCCACCTTAAAGTCATCAAAGATGAAGAGTTTCCAATGAAATGTTTGCTAGAGACAAATTATGCATTGAACTTTTAGGCCAGTTGTCAAAAAGAATAAATTGACTGAAATAGCAACTATTGAAACCATCTCTGGCCTTTCCCCTCAAATGCACCAGCAAATTTTCACACCTCAGCGAGTCAAAAACATTCTTCAAATTCTTCATAGTTTGAAACTGGAAGAGATGATTTGTGGGGTCGGGGGTGCCATTATAGGTATCCATTTTGGGCACCTTAAAGTGATCCACAATCACATATTCTGCTATATCTTTATAAAAAAGACTTTCCTACACCACCCTTATATATTAGTGACCATCTGAAGATGACTCATTCTCGTAATCACCTCAGCTATAATGAGACAATAATGTCCGATGCAAGTTGTTGGAGTGATGCGACTTAACTCCCAAAGGCTTTTTCGTCGGTGGTGAATGGTCATCTTGTTGTTTTCTGCCTTTCCCCCTTGCATCTGCCATAAATTGGTTCTTTGTTGTAGAAGAATATTCTTGAAACTTTTGGCTCCCTCGATATTTGTGAGGAAAGTCTTCAACCTCCTAAGTGGCCTCTCAGACCTTGCCTTTAATCTGTGCAACCAAGGCTCAGAGACACCCATATTTTGAGCAATGTATTCCGCAGCTTGCATATGCTTCTGGTGTCTAATATCTTGCTCATCGGGGTACCCAATCTGCTCGTTGAAGGCTTACTCCAATGGGCAATTGGACACTTTGCGTCTTTGTCAATGAGAAGATTCCCTCTACAACATAATCATTAGTTTTACCTATTTTTAAGTGACTCTATGTTGGCTTAGACAAAATTGTAAATAAGGTTTGGTTGACCTTCCTTCTAGCGCTAAATTGGTGAAGTTATATCTTCACCTAGGATCAACAGATGATCCTAACTTTGAAACTAACAATTGTTGATTCTACAAGATTCAACAGTGTTAGAGGCCCGGGAGTAGTACTCTAGAGAAAATCCTTCGACAATCAATTTAGTTACAGGTATTTCTATATTTGAAAATGTTTATGATATAATATTTAAAGAAACATGTTCTTTATGGTGGTTCAAGAAGAATGTTTTCAAATTCAGCTCAACGTCTTCGACTTTTGTTGGGCTTTTTTTGTGCCTTTTGTATGTTGAGGCGAGTCAATGCATGTATAGGAGCTAGGATGGAGTGTGATGTGTACAGTCATACTTGTGCATGGTTGCCACGTGGTGCCACACGTCGAGTTGCATGACTAAGCTGCTCGTGTGGCAGGTATCTCCCTGACTGAGCTGACTTGAGAGGCATTGGATACCGAGACACCTGCCGACCTGATATATATGAGCGAGGTGCTCGTTGTTGCCGAGGTCACAACTACGGTCAAGGTGGAAAGAATACCTGAGGTGACTAGTTGAGCTGATCCGAATGACATTCAATGCCTATGTATAAAAAAGGTTGGTGCTGACCTGAGATCCTAGTTGGCGCTGAGAAAGCGTCCTATGTCTCATGGACCGCTTTAACTTGACTATGTATTTGGATTCGAGCGACTGATGTGAACCCTAGGCGACCTATACCTCTATAAGAATCAAACGACATTGATTGTAATGAGCCAGGTTACACTTGTTGCTTTCTGGGGTGATAATTTTGTCCTTATCATAATCCATAGAGGCAATGACAGGGTTGCAACATGGTCTATCTTATTTGGGGAGAAAAAGTAAGTAAAATGAAGATGGGAAGTGAAATACAATCCGCTCAATCCATAGAGATGAGCTTTGAAGCATTGGTTAAAAGTTAAAGAGCAGAATTGAGCAAGTTTACGCCACATTAATAACTGTTGACATTTTGAAGTGTAGTATAAGGTAATGGATATGTTATTGGAAACCCAGCATTTTCTGGAAAAAAACACGTTTCGCTGGTTTTAACACGTAACCAGTATGTATCTAGTCAGAAAAGATGCAAATCATTAGGAGTGCAAAATTCCTCCTCTTTTTTCCTCATTGAACATCAAAAACACGTTTGGCTTGTTTTACTTTTTGGATGGGTTGAGAAGTAGGAAAATGTTTCGTGGATTGTGAGAGCATATGTATAATTTCTCTCTCTGAATCCTACTGTTATGCATATCAAAACAGAATGGCATTACACATGCAATAATTTTGCTTATATTTATACCACTACAAAAAATTACAACAACAACAACCAGTATATCCCAACAACAGCAAAAGCTATAGCTAGGATCTGGGGAGGGTGAGAGGCAGGCAAATAATACTTCCATCCTAAGAGATAGAGAATTTGCCTCCAGTGAGACTCCCAGCTCTATATGTACCTGCATAGATAGCACAATAATAGGAATATGTACAAGTGAAATGATTTTATTAAACATAAATAAAACTCATCCGATATTAAAATAGTTATAACAGTGGATATGCACAAATAGTTGAAAGATAAAGACCGAAACAAAAAAGTGCAAAGTCAACCTAAAATGTAAATACTATATAATCATCTAAGTATGTTCTAAGATGCCCCTATATCCTGTCTACCCCTCCTTAACATTAATCTTCTGCCTCCATGAACTCCTATCCTGGATCATGTCCTCCGAGAGGTGCAACTCTGGTAATTCATGCCTAATCTGCCTCCCACGTCAGTTAGAGCCTGCCTTTACTCCTCTTCCCTTCTACATTAAGGCTTTCAATTTCTCTGACAGACGCTGTTGTCCATCTCCACTTGACATGCCCAAGCTATCTCAGTCTTCCCCCTCTTATCTTATATGCTACACTAGTCACCCCTAATCTTTCTATGTATACCTCATTTCTTATCATGTCTAGCTTTGTATGCCCACACATCCACCTCAGCATCCTCATCTCTGCCACTTCCATCTTCTGCGACTGTGTTCTCTTGATGGCCCAGCAGTCTGTTCCATACAACATTGCCGGCCGCATTGACATCCTATAAAATTTTCCTTTTAATTTAGTTAGAAAACTCTTGTCACACAGCACCCCTGAGGCCGTCCGCCACCTACACTAACATGTCTGAACTCGGTGTGCTATGTAACTCTCTATATCCCCATCTTTCTATACAAGTGATCCTAGGTACTTGAACTTACTTACCTTTGGGACCACTTGACCCTCGATGGTGAGCTCGCTGAAGTGGCAGTGCAGATACTTAGTCTTAGAACGACTAACCCTTAGACCTTTTATCTATAAAGCATCTCGCCACCCTTCTAGTCTCATACTCCAGTTATGTCTACTTTCTGCGACTAATACAATATTGTCAGCAAAAATCATACACCAGGGTACTGTCTCTTGGATTGACTTTGACAGCTTGTCTAGGACAACTGCAAAAAGAAATAGGTTCAAAGCGGACCCTTGATGGAGGCCTACCTCCACCGGGAAGAAGTTCGTATTCCTTACAGGTGTATGAACGGTCGCTTTCATCCTAGCATACATATCTCTAATTAAGTCTATATACTTCGTAGGAACCCCTCTTGCATCCAGACTATTCCATATCAGTCTACGTGGCACACTAGCATATGCTTTTTCAAGATCGATGAAAACCATATGTAGATCGCGTTTCTTCTTCCTATACTTTTCCATCAATCTCCTTAAAATATGTATTGCCTCCATTGTTGACCGTCCTGACATAAAACCAAATTGGTGTATCGGAAGTTTCTTCCATAAATATTCTAGTGTCGATTACTCTCTTCCATAACTTTACAGTATGACTTAGCAATTTAATCTCCCTGTAATTCCCACAATGTTATGCGTATTCTTTTTTCTTATATAGCCACAATTCCCACTAAAAAAACTAAGATAGAAAAAATGTTAACACCTTCTATCAAAAAAGAAAAGAAAAGATTGAGAAGGAAATTGATGATGTCTAATTCACCACATAATGTGCCACTTTGACTAAAAATTGCCAAAAGGCCTTTGATATAGGGATGCAGAAAAGGATGGATTATGATGCTAATGGTGGAAGAATGCGAATGAGTGATGACGTGATGTGGACGTTTACTTTGTCGATCAAATTTCTTTCAAATGCCTCAAGTTGGTCTAGATACATGTATATGAAGATGTCCATGTGAAGATGAACTTCTAATGCTCATCATTTAGAACGTATTGCCTCTCTTAGAAAATAATTGTGATTGATCGTCACGCGAGCAATTTCAAGGCCTTTCCCAACAGCATGTGGGACTTTCCTCCCTAGCCATGGGTGTGCTATATAATACACATACACATATATCAATGGCCGATTTCTTTTCCCTCGCAACACTTCCAATCTATTTGGTTATTTCAATTTTGGATCTAGGTAAGGTTCCTAATTTTGGTTCCAGTTCATTTTAGTCCTGGAAAGAGGCCTTTCCCCCCGCCCCTTAAACTAGTATTTTTTGCAACATAATCATTGTAGAAGCATGACTGTATCTATCATGTATGCAATACATGATATGATCGCAATTGGTGCTTCTTCTAGTTTATTTCAAGTTTTGCAGTTACGTACTTGAAAAATAGTCCAGCTGTTAAATAGGTATGATGAATTTATATTTCAAGTTTTATCTGAATTTCCGGTTGTTTGATAATGAAGAAAAAATTCGTATTTTCTTGGTTTGATCACTGGCGGACCATCCGTTTATATAGTACATTGGGGGATACAATTTAGAGATTTAGGATGATTACTCAATAAATACAAGATCAATTATCATAAGTAAACTATCAATCACAAATACTGCATTATTTTTCTTTCCTTATTTATGATATGCTGACACTCCCCCTCAAGTTAAGTCAGCAGATCTTCGACGCTTAACTTGTTGAGAATTTCTCGAAAACACCCTCCTCGTATTTCTTTAGTAAGTATGTCCACCAACTGGTCCTCCGATTTTACGAATGGAAGGCATACTATTTGATTATCAATTTTCTCTTTTCTAAAATGTCGGTAAACTTTCACATGCTTCATTTGATCATGTTGTACAGAATTTTCTGAGATTCTTATGGTCGTCTTATTGTCACATAACAGTCTAGGCGCAGCTCTTGGAGGATATCTTATTTCCGTTAATACCTTTTTTAACCACAACACTTATGCCAACCCTCGAGCAATCCCACGGAATTCTACCTCAGCACTAGATAATGCCACCACTTTTTGTTTTTTGCTCTGCCATGTGACCACATTCTCTCCAACCAGAGCAAAGTATCCGGACGTTGACCTTCTATCATTTGGATTCCCGACCCAGACAACATCTGTGTATACTGTGATGTCCAGGTGGCCATGTTTCTGAAACACTATTCCTTGGCCTGCTGAGCCCTTCAGATATCGGACGAATCTTATCGCTGCTTCCATGTGCTCCTTTTGCGGCTGGTGCATGAATTGACTTATCACTCCAATAGCGTAAGCTATGTCCGTCCTCGTATGGCATAGATATATCAATTTTCCCACTAGTCATTGGTACTGCCCTTTGTCTGCTGTTGTGATCCCTGCACGACCTTGAGTCCATGGTTTACTGCTATTGGTGTATCAGCCGGTTTACAGTCTACTAGCCCAATTTCTGTTAAGAGTGTAGGACCTGTATAGCACCACTAGAAGGGGGTTAAATAGCGAGTGCGGAAAAATTGGTTTTTAAAACTTTTTAAATTCAATAACTCATTTTTAAAAACAGATTCTGTTTTCAAGTCCTGATTTGGATTAACTATTTCACCAAGTTATAGACCTCCAAAAATCGTGAAATTTGGTGACAATGTGCTCTCACATGTTATGAACGTGTCACAAAAATTTCAGATTAAAATTCTAAGTGTAACCCCGTGAAAAACTGTTTTTGCTCAGATTGTGTCAATCTGACAGAAACTGTACCCTAAAATGAAAAACTTATTCTTATTAATTGACAACTCTAAATGATTTGAAACTTTTATATAATGACCCTTAGGGTGTATACTTTAATGGGTTGAGATATTTTTCCAAAATTCCTTTTGTAAATATATCAACCACGTTGATGTTCTCAACATTTGCAGATCTGAAAATCAGATTGCACTAGTCTCAGAACTATGAGCGTTTGGGTAACTTATACTTATCCAAATTTGATGAAACTAGTCCCAAATTAAAGCTAAGACATTTGGCTATGTTTCTGAAAAAATTGGTGATTTTTGAAAAACGTTTTCTATTTTTACCATGAGTATGAAAACGATGCAGAAAACTTAAAGAAAAAGTGTTGAAAAGTAAGAACACGAGATTTTTATACTGGTTCGTTAAATCAATTTACTCCAGTCTTCGAGGACACTTCTCTTGATATTCATTAAAAATAAACAAACACCTTGACATAAGGGTGAATGAAGTTATACACCAACTCCCTCCTTTTACAACGAACAAACAAAAACAACAACACGAATACCACCACTGAACAAATGAAGGGATGATCACACCTTGATCAACCTTGTACAAGAAATGAACGTATGTGGATGATATAATATAAGCCTATATAGTATATGGAAGATAAGAATGACAGGCTTGAGGCTAAGAGCAAGATAAAAGAATAAGAGAAGAAGAGAATAGTCTTGCTTGATCTTGATAGAATATGAACTTTGGCTTAGCTTTGCTTGAATCATCTTGCCTCCTTTTATAGTTGAATGGACGGCCCCTAGGGCTGAATTCTTCCTTGAAAATTGTCTTGGATACCCTTGGAAGATTGTCTTGTATAACTTGGTGACACACCTTGCTTACTTGACGAAATATGATTGGACGAACAACTTGTCTTTTCCCTATTTGTCACTTCATGATTGGTCACCGTTTATCCACCTTGGCTCTCCATAAAATGAGCTGGAAATCCAACTAAAAATCTGAAACACATGCTCAAATACACATAAGTTAAATATCAATTAATCAAGATGTGATTGCCCCACAATTTTGGAATAAAATTGGTGCAAAATGAGGTACAAAAATCGTCCATCAATAACAATATGCTGAAATTTCAGCACTTGTTTGATTTTGAAAGATTTTCATGCGTGTCTTGCCTTCTTCAATGTCACCAATCACATGTGGTTTATCCTCCACCTATCAAAGTGTCAAAAAAAGCTCCACCTAGACTCCAAATGGTGTGTAATAGGCGTGTACATCATCAGCACCATGTGCTGAAATTACTTTTGTAAACTTTGTCAAATAATGATGCATAATCTTTACACAAATGATAAATTTCAATCAACCCTTAATTGATTTTTTAGAATACTCTAATATGTCTTGTATGTGTAGAAAGTGTCTAGATACATGTTACAACATGACCAAATTGTTCCAAGCATAATAAGTGTAGAAAACTGAATTTTCGACTTTTGTCGATTACACGATTTTTCTCCGATTAATCTCAAACTTCATAGACATGTAATATATGTTATGTCACATATAATATACATAAAATAAAGTGTATTTTCAGCTCCTATGGTTGAGGTTGAAAACGCCATTTGCTTGAAAAAGTTTGAGGTTGAATTTTCCACAAATCAAGCAAAATTGTGGGTGATTGATGTGTGTAAACATGGTATGACTTTGGGGCTGATTTTGACATGTGGTGCACGAAATCTATGATTATTTTGAGTGTATATGGGCTGACCATCTTTATATAGTAAGTACGTGACATGTCGGTGATGGTTCGGTGGTCACCTGATGCGACAATTTTTGGTTTATGGACTCATGACGTGTCGATATAATTTTTATAACAAGATGACTTGTAATGTATGATATGAGACCTGTATATACTCACAAATATGATGTGTATATGGTGGTGTGACTTCGACGTACGTTTATGAAGTGTATGACGTGACGGTGGAACGTCGGAATAGAAACTATAATTCGTCGTTATAAAGAAAATATGTATATATGTGTGTGTGTGTGTGTGTGTGTGTGTTGTGAATGTGTGAAGAGAGGACTTTCTATATCAAGTTTGTTACCAAGTAGTTCTCTTCAAATATATCTCCATTAAGCTCTTCATTTAATGAACTAGTTAGTTCATTTCTTTAAGCACTTTACTTAATGAACTAGTTAAGTTCATTAATCATGGCGCCTGAAAATAGTATAAAAATAACAAATGTTTGCGTTATGATGTAAGCCTTAACGCTTCATGGCACGTTAGAACGACAACATTATATATAAACATGTAAAACATGTTTATCACATAAGCATGCCAAGTAA
>AP025072.1:231818-269946 GCA_036186865.1 Eustoma russellianum | reverse complement strand
CATAGGTCTGTGTGTAACCTTTTGCCACTAATCTGGCTTTGTACCGTTCAATAGCATCGCATGTTTGGTACTTCAGAGTAAAAATCGATCTGCAGACAACAGGTCGTTTCTTTGGGCTTATCAGGCATTTTTCCTCATTCTTCTTTAGTGCACTCATCTCTTCTGCCATTGCCTTCCTCCATTCTAGGTGGTTCTAAGCTTCTTATATTATTCTAGGAATCTGTACTGTGTACAGGGATGTGTGGAAGGTCTTCGCTATAGCTGAGAGTCCTTTCGTTGTTCTTGGTATGGGATACCTTGAATGTTTAGGAACATACTCTAGTTCATATATGGTCGGGAGAACTCTAGGATTTTTCCCAAGAGGGAGCACATATCTCTGATCTGAGGTGTCTAGGTTAGTTTGAATATGGTCAAAGGATTCAATAGTGGGTAGTTGTGCAATAGGATCAGTGGGTATTTGAGTAGAATGGACATATTCACTTACCTCAGTATAATCGTTTGAGGCTGACAAAGGGCCATGGTCTGCCATGCAAGGCTCCCTTCGTTATCTGAGGTTGGTCCGACGGCTTGGCCTACCCCTTTGTCGGAACAGTGTCTGGCAAAACCGGTTTGTGTAACCATCCGAGAGAGTCACCCTGAACATTCCCCTCTTGGCTCCGAGGTGGGAGGTAAAAGTAATATTCTTATTTGAGAAAGTTACAGTCCATGGTAGTGTAGAGATGATGGGAGTGTGGAAAAAACACCGATATCCCTTCTTATTCATCTTATACACAATAAAGACACATCGGATAACACATGGATCAAAATTTCGTCCATTGGGCCTTAGGTATATGGACGTAGAATGTGCAGCCAAACACACATGGAGGAGGGATATATAGAGTGGTACCGAATGATATTTAGCAACGAGTCAAGGGGTGTCTGGTGTTTGAGGATTTTTGTGGGTAGTCTGTTTATGAGCTAGTTGGCTATGGCGATAGCTTCTGGCCAGTAGTAGGTAGGAACTTTAGACTCGATCATAAGCGCATAGGTGATTTCAAGAAGTATGCGGTTTTTTCATTCGGCTACTCCATTTTGTTGAGGGGGATCGAGACAGGTGGTCTGGTGGACAAGTCCATGTTTCTCGAAAAAATGCTAAAACCGGGTGTTTATATATTTGGTTCCATTATCGGTGCATATGTAACGTCCCGTCCCGAACCTTAGGGTCAGAACCGGTACGTCCGCCGTATTCCGCTAAGGGATATATAAGGCGTCTGTACGAATCCCTGTACTTATCAAAACGACAGAGTATTCGATTGCGGAAGCGAATTAAATCAACTTAAACCCTACAATGTAAAATTCCCAAAATCATATATAGTCAAAATCAAGTCATAATCCCTTAAACGATGTCGTAAAATAACTAAATAAGAAACCCTAAGCTATGTCCTCAAATGAAATAATAAATAAAATAAACTTTCTCAATTCTTGATTCTCAATCTCCATATAGTCTCTACGAGTCCCACTGAGCCCACTCTGAATCTTCTCCAACCCATATGTAATCATACCCTAAATAGTCTGCAAGAAACAAAACAACGGTGTGAGCGACAAAAGCGTCACTCAGTAGGTACCCTGCCTGCATCGGCCCTATGAGATCATACATGCTAGGATAGTAGGACTTGTATTTTTTTTTGGTATTGTGTGTCCATCATGTGGTAATAAGTAAGAAATTTTTCAAAGACACCATACTTGCATTTAAGAAAATAAACCCAAGTCATTCGGGTACAATCATCAACAAATAATAAAATATAAGAAACCAGTTGGACTTGGTATAGGTGAGGGACCCCATACATCGGAGTGAATAAGTGAAAAAGGTTTGACAATTATGGTATTTTTTTGAGGGTATGTATGTTTATGACTTTTTACAACAATACATGTGTCACACGGTAATTGAGAAATTTTATTGAAAATTCTAGGAAGCAGTATCTTTAAATACCCTAGGGAAGGATGACCCAGATGGCGGTGCCACAACCAAGCCTGTTTGTCTACCATCCTATGAGCGAGCGCTTTTGTACCGTGTTGGTCCACCTCATCCACAAAGTAGAGACCACCACGTTCAAAACCATGCTTAATTATCTTCCCCGTCTGAATATCCTGCAAAAGACAAAAGGTTGGGTGTATCAGCACGGTAGAATTTAAATCTTTGGTAATATGGCTGATATACAATAATTTATGGGATAACGAAGGAACATAGATACAGTTGTTAAGTTTTAGAGTTGGTGAGATATGAATGCTTCTTGCCCCTTACACCGAGGAACAACCCCCATTGTTGTGCGGATGACTTGTTTTCTGGGAGTAGTTAGGGAGTAAAAATCTCGAGAGTCATAGGACATCATGTCTGTGGCGCCACAATCAAAAAACTAGACGGGGTTTTTTTTTGTATTTTCTCGTCTTTACTTAAGCATGTGATTGAAAGTCCCATTACCTGTCTCAAATTACCTGTCTCATTTTTCCACAATTTTTTTGAAAACGCAATATATGGGTTGGAAAGGCTTGTGTGTAATTTTACCCCAAGCCATGTACCTTTATCTGGCGTTGTGCTTCCTGCTCCTTCCGGACCAATCGCTCCCCTGCTGCCTTTTGAAAATTTCGCTGCTGTCCTGGAAAAGGTGACTCTTCTGGTGACACCTCCAAATCTTGCATGTTCCTCTCTATAGCTGGTGGCCTGATGGTTGCCCGTGGCTGAGGCTGCTACTCCGCTTTCTTGCCTCTCTTCTTCCTATCTAGCCACCATTCTGGGTAGCCCATAAGTTGAAAGCATCTATCTGCTGTGTGCCTACTACCACGCCCCAATGGTTGCATCGAAGGTGGGTTTTCTCATCTTCTCGGCAGTATGATGATCCAGGCAGCGCATTTCATGCTTGTTCTGACCGTTCGCATATCTCTTGTTTTATAAGTGGTTCTGTTCTTCTTGTTCGTGACACCATGCCACTCCCAATTCCTGGAGTGACATTTTCTGGTGATGACTTATGTCCTCCTTTCATTATGCCTCTTCTGTGCGATTCTCTGCGAATCTAGACATATGCTTCTTCCACTTTGAGCAATCTAGGCATATGCTTCTTCCAATTTGAGCAGAGGATCCGTTCTCAGGATGTCCCTTTTTTCCTCCATCGTAGTCTTCACTGATTGCTTGCAGAAATTGGTACAATCTATTCTGTTGCTGTATTTGATTATACACCATCATGTCCTGCGGATATTGCATCGGGTTTGGAAGCCTTCGAACTATGTTCTTCCAAACTGCCTGCAATTGGCTAAAGATTCGTTCAAAGGATTGTGTTCCTTGTTTGAGATTGTTGGCTTTAACGGTTAAATCATAAAGCTGTACGAGGTCCTTTCCGCTGCTATAGATTCAATCCCCTTCCATAGATCCCATGATGTTGGATAATCAATGCACTGATTCACTATATTTGGCTCTATATTTTCCGGAATCCAGGTGAGAACGATGGAATCTGATTGCCTCCATTGTTCATACGTTAGATCTTCCTTTCTGGGGGTGGAGCTGTGATGTGCCTGAGCCTCCCTCACCCGTCGATAGCAAGACTAATTTTTTGGCCCACACAGTAGTTATGGTCAGAAAGTGTCTGTAATGATCAACTGTTACCTAGAGGAACCTTCTACCAAGCTCGATTTTGGTGCCCATTTTTACAGAAGTTCCAAGACTTGAGATAGGTTTAGTGTGTCAGCCATCGGTTTGGTTGCCCCCTCAGATTGGGATGTGTTAGACAAAGGAATTCGGTCAGCCATGCTGCTGGTTTGGACGTGATGAGATGATTTTGGGTTGGTGAATTGCTAGGTAGATGATGAGCGTTTGTATTTCACACTAGTGAAGACAGAATAACATCTCTGATACCATGTTTGATAATGAAGAAAAATCCTTATTTCTTGGTTTGATCACTGGCGGACCATCTTAGGGATTTAGGATGATTACTCAATAAATACAAGATCAATTATCACAAGTACACTATCAATCACAAATACTGCATTATCTTTCTTTCCTTATCTATGATATGCTGACACCGGCAAAGGAATCCATTCTAAGTTCAAGTACATGGTTGAAAGTGCGGGATACAGTTCTTGCCGGATTTATTATTCCTCATACAACAATGTAAACAAATCAAATCCCATTTACATTAGTCCGATCAACTTCAAATGAATAACTAATGTTACAAAACTGTAGTCCATCTTTACTTTTGAGGTACAATACAATCTACAGGAAATACAAGTCCAGGTGAACCCGATTACCTCGACAATAACAATAATAATGACGTCTCATGAAGGGTAAATAACTAAGTTCTCCTGTTTGGTCCTTCAAGGCAAGACATCAGTGTACTCAACTGCAAGTCCGTTGCAAGAGAAAACTTCATCAGAAAGCACCGAATCCTTCAATTTACTGCTATTCACGATTAAGGCTAACAATGACCAGACCTCAAATTATTGGGAAAGCTTTCTTTTGTTCTTTTCACCAAGCACCATCAAATTGCATAAAGGAAATTTTAAGTTACCCTCACGTCTGAGGTAAGTCTTCAAGCTTAGTTAGCTTGACATAACCATCACCACCGCACGTAAGGAAACCATTACACACAATCTGGATATCAGTAACACCAGCCTGTAGAAAAAGTGGAAAAGATCATCTCTCTCCGTTCAACTTGGAACTAATAAAAATGGCATCCATCACATGAACTACATGTAATTTGAGAAGTTAAGTGGTTACCCGAACAACTCCTCCAAAACCACGTGGACTTGGCTGAAGAAACGTGTGCCTTTCATGCAATTTTGGCCAATGATATACTAATCTGGCTATCTTGGCGTCCCATAGTTTTACGTCTCCATCTTTACCCCCAGTCAAGAAGAAACTTGTGTTTGGGATGGTAGTTATTTTAGTTACACTCCCTACGCATGGGGAAGTACAAGATCAGAAAACGATCTAAAGTAAACATACTAAGATACATCGCCGGCCATAGAAATGTTGTTCAACTTACCTGAATGAGCTTTTGGAATGTACCAAAGCATCCCATTTCGATTTTGGTCCCCGGTTTTGTTCCTCATATCAACTGTCAAGGGCGTATTGCTAAGTGGATCACTAGCATCAGAATGCTTGTGCTTCTTTGTCCTTCCAGTGACTATATAGCGGAAGTCATGCAGCCCAACATCACCACCTTTTCCACCAGTCACAATAAGCGGAGAAATAGATCCACTTCCAACATTGTTATCAAACACAGAGAGGGACTCTGCTCCGCCTGAAAAGATCATGAAACACATGTAAAACCGACATGGTGGAGCCACTAACCGACTGACTCCTTAGGTTTACAGTTTGCGTAAGGTCCAAACTCGTAGCAATTAAAACATGTAAAACGTGACAAACCCACATGGTAGATTCATTCAACCCACGGTTTGACCAACCGTAACGGTTTAATGACACCTAAAAGTACAAATATTAACTTTTGTTTTAATAAGTACATATTACTTTCATGCTCCCTATAAATGAGAAACAAACTAAAACCAAAACCGCGATTAGCTGCAGCTGTTTAGAGGAATCATGAACAAAATTGAAAGAGGGCAACTAACAACAACTCCAATGAAGTGAAACAACAGCTGGTCAAGGCTTGTCCACAGCATTAATAAATACTGGGTCAGTATCTTTTTCCCCTTCATAGGAGATTGTTACAGGCGGTAGTGAAGCTTATGAAAGTCCTCGTGTGGGGTAGCACATAGAAAGCAAAAGTCAGGTGCAATTCTGTTAGCAATACCAAGGAGGATGGTGTGGTTCGGTTCTACCAAACTATGGATGTTAATAGTGCTTCTTTTTTTTAAAATGAAAATACATGGGGGGATAATTACAAAAATAAAAAAAATAAAAAGTAAAATACATGGGTCAAAATGGCTTCACAATAACACTCCTTTCTGGCAATAAAGACGTAGGTATCTAATTCTAGGGGAAGAAGATTCTACAGATTAGCGAACCACGTCCAATTTGTCAATGGAAAAGGCAAAATTATCTCTTTTCAGTATGATCCCTGGCACCGTAAAAGAAAACATACACAGAGAGACATTGGCACACACCTCAAACAGTCAGATAATGGTCCAAAAGCAGTTGACATAAAACCAACTCTGAAACTTAAAAACTCTTAAGGTTCGATCTATGGACCATAGTTACGCAGCAGCTTTTAGTGGCTGGAGGTTCAAGGAGAACAATACTCTTGAAGTATATTCATAAGCTTAACACACCAGTACGCCCTTGTACATTTCATTTTCATTCTTGTTCTTTAAGAAAGACAGACAGACAAACATCATGTTCATAGCAGCTTAAAAGCAAATTGGATAGGTGTCTGCACTTGACTCCAAACTTCTGCCAGTAGAACTGTTTACTTTTTTCCTTTAAGACTTAACACATGGATATCCTGAACCTAGAAAACAAAATATTTCGATATGATGGTACTTTCTTCACCTTAGGCAGGATGGGATAAGATGGTAGCAAGTCAAGACAAACAATCTATCTCAGAAAGGATTACTTGTCTCCAAAACCCATGTATAGCATATTCCATAACATCGAAGGTCCACTCTACACTCCAGGAGTTAAGATGCTTTTGGGAGCAGTAGCGACATGTATTTATCACAAAATTACCATGACAGAGAAAACATCTTCAACAGCGTCCAATGATATCAGAACATGTAAGCAAGTTCCTAATGATCCAAAATAACTACATGGAAAAGAGACCTTCGTGACACATTATTGTAGCCCGGGAAGTAGGTGACGGGGCAAGTGTATCCCAAATTACTACGTTGATGCCAGAAGAACTATACCCAGCAGCAGCTATAATGGATCCACTAGCACCAACATAAGTGACATCCCTACAAAACAAAGATTCGATAAACAAATATCATACATTAACAAAGCAAGCCTCAGAATTCCATAGTCTCATCCACTAGTCCAATCAGAGGCATAACAGAAGGGATAAGAAACAAACTACCATCACCTCCGTCCTCATGACACAGAACCCTAGTGGCAGAATGTTTCACTTCACAGAAATTAAAGACCACTAGGTTAATAACTATGGGGCCTATGCAAGCTCATGCCTCCTTTCATTTGACATTGAAAAAGCATGAACAAAAACATATATTAAGACAAATTTCCATTTTTATAAGAGAACAGAGGAGGAATGGGTGAGGCAGGATCTGGACGAAACTGCATTAACATTAAAAGAGCTTTTGCATCTTTCCTTTTTTTTTCCCCCACCATACTAAAGGAACTCATTTCAATTTTTATAAGATAAGTAAGAATTTATGAATCTGTAGTTGAGACAAAAAGCCTCCATAATGCATCCTGCACAAGACTCGCTTTCCAAAATCTATACAAATTTTATTTTGATCTTGCAACTTCCCAATTCACGCTATTTTCTAATTATATTCCTCCATGTAGATACAAACAGTCTAATATAATCCCCAGAATTTCTCTTCCTTAAGAGATTTACTTCCAGCAGAGTATTCTTTTTTTCTTTTCTTGCTAGATACCATACACCATTGCTGCCAAAACTAGCCAACAGATAACCTGAAAAGTAGTCTTCTAGTTGTTTCCTTTTGCCCATTTGATAACGCTGCTCAGGTTGCACCGATTTGCTCACTTTTGGGTATCTTATCACATAACCAATATTTCCTTCAAAAAGAGGCATGCAACAACTGTTCATGAGACTCTTACGTTAGCAAAGCAAACATTGATTGTCTCTCTTAATTCCCCATTATCAACTTACCAGGGTGGACAGCTTTATGTAGCAAGTCAGGAAAAGGATAAAAGCATACTGCGGAACATGCCTTTTTTAGGCCAGACCAGTGAGGTCCCATCCGCATCCCTGGCAAACTCGACACTGAATTATCAGAATGGGTAGGTGTAGAAACGTACGCGGGTAAAAGAGAGGATATACAGAAATAAATGTGTTTTACTATACTTAGATAATCGTGATTTGATTTAACTAGGGGTGTATATATGATTCTCATAAACAGGAGATCACGCTGATCTTATATTTAGAATTCAAATAGTTGCCTAAAATAGAGAGATGCGATTGATCTCGTATTAGTATGATGGTAGGCTATAAATATGTGAATGTACTAGTAAGTGATCAATACAAGATTACTTCTTTTTGAAATCTTCATGGCACCAGAGCCTTAGAGCCTTCAAAACCATCACTTGACAATCTATCCCTCGTTTAAAATGGCTGCAGAAAACTCAGCTGCATCAAGTGTCATTGGACACTCTTCCACTCCAGGCACTAATATTGGAGCAGGGTCCAATTCTACCACCTATGACGGTATCCCAATGGTCATATCCGGCCATAAACTTAATGGTAATAACTATCTCTTATGGTCAAAACCCATGGAGATGTTTATCACTGGAAAAGGTAAAGAGGACTGTCTGTTTGGCACCATCAAACCTCCAACTACTGATGATCCCAAGTATAAGGGCTGGAAGGTTGACAACAACATGATAATGTCAGGATGGTTGGATCTATGACCTTTGAATCAACGAGGATTTCTTTATCTATTCCACAGCTGATGAGATCTGGTCAGCTGCAAAGAGATATACTCCAAGAAGGATAATAACTCAATGTTATATAGAACAGAGGCCCAACTCATGATCTTAAGCAGGGTGACATGGCTGTCACTAAGTAGTTCACCAGCTAAGCAGGGCCTGACAGCAACTTAATGCGTTTGAGATCTAAAACTGACTTGTATAGTTGATGCACAAAGATATAAAGAAATTACAAAAAAAAAGAGTATTCAGGTTCTTTATTGGCCTGAATACAGAACTTGATGGAGTCAGGAGGAGGATTCTTGGAACCAAACCCCAACCTAGCCTAGAAACAACTTTTTCCGAAGTCAGACATGAGAAAAGTTGTAGGAACTCATGATAACCACCGTGCCTAGTGAAAGTTTCAACCCTTAAAGCAAAACGGACTCGCCTCCAGAGTACCACTCAGCCTAATAATGACAGGCCTACTGTACATACTGCAAAACATCTGGGCATACTGTTAGTGAATGCTGGAAACTGAAAAGTAGACCTACAGAAGACAAAGACGGCAGGACAACCAAAAACAATTGGAAATCATCCAACATAGGGAATGCCATCAACATGAGGTCATCCAGAGCAAGGGATTCCCCTAACACCTATAATAATATGGCAGTTCAAAGACTCCTAAGGGCATTAGCCTCTCCACTAAAATCAAATTTGAGGCACTGCTGCCAATTCTCAACAAAGGAGGACTCTCAGGAACCCACTCAAGCATCTATAACCAGCACTGCATCATATATGATCAAAACCAACCATGGATTATTGATTCGAGGCTTCTGATCACATGACTAATGAGGTACAATTATAACTGATTATACTAAATTCCCTACACCTAAATATATATAACTAGCTGATGGTACATCTAGGAAAATAATAAGGAAATGGTCAGCAAAACTGAATCCTACCATATTATTGAAAGATGCAGACTTAATGTTTAATCTTTTCTCAGTGGGAAAATTAATAAAAGGTACTCAATACATTGTAAATTCTCATCCAATGCATGTTACTTTTAGGACAAAAATGAGGATAACAGTGCAAAATACACAGGAGGGTTGTTCTCCTCTATGTTGAACCACCAAAATGTATAAATCTTCAGGGACACACAGTAGCCTACTAGGCATAAATAAGTGTAAGGTTCCTCACCAGATAGGCCAAAAATAATGTAACACGTATCCAGCCTGATCATACTCAATAGGTTAAAGCCCCTTCTGCCTACTCTGGTTGACGAGAATCAGACTGCATTTGTTAAGGGAAGGATTATCCAAGATAACATCCTACTCATTCACAAACTAGATAGAAACTTAAGAGAATAGAAAGGCCTAAGTGTGTGCAATTAAATTAGATATAACGAAGGCTTTTGATACAGTTAGCTGGACAACACTTGATGATGATTCTGAAAATGATGAAGTCCCATGAGAGCTATCTGAAATAAATATAGCTCAGTATATCCACAACCTCTTTTTCTATCAACCTCAACAGCGTCTTGCTTGGGTAACTTCAAATCAATAAGAGGTCTTAGGCAAGGGGTTCCTCTTTCCCCTGTCTATTCATTCTGGTTATGGAATAGTTCCACCTTGCTAATAAAAGAAAGATTCAAAACTCTTCTTTCACTTACCACTCGAAATGCCAACAACTCCACCTCTCTTCTCTAGCCTTTGCGGATGATTTATTCATTCTGTCAAAGGCTGATACTCAATCTACGACCATTATGAAATGGATTGAGATGAATTCTATGCCATTTTAGGACTTAAACTATACCTTCAAAAATATGAGATATTCACCCCAAGCATCTGCAGCAAAGAGAAGCATACAAATCTCGAAGATTGTAGGTATGTATCACTAGATCTATGGGTCTCAGATATTTGTAGGCCTAGTGCAAGTGGGAGATTGTTAGTGTATGTGCCCTAGGCCATGATTTGGATATTTATGTTATGCATTTATTATTAATAAAGAGGTTTTATTATCATTATTGTTGGTTAGTATGTTACACAATTTTGATATATGTCCCTGATTCATTATTGTTATGGAGATAAAATAATTTATAATCAGTATGAGTATTGATTTGATAATCATGAGATGATTATGTGTATGGTGATACAAATCAATCTCATATATACTTGTTAGAGAACAGTGTATTGAATAGGACCCATCATGAGATTGCTACATGGATTAGCGTCATAAGTAAATCTCATGATAATCATGTTTTAATCCTTTGACTTGAGATTGTCATAGTTTCCAACATAAGGACTATTATATTTTGACATGATCAAACGTTATCCGTAACTGGATAATAATAAAGGTCATGATTGAATGTGATAGAAATTATGTAGAGGATATTGAACAATCAAGATAGAATTTGTCCCTCTCTTTTGAGAGAGATATCTTTGGGCCCCTCGATTAGTGAGACTGTGAAATGCATGGCCGTGCTCAAATGAATTGATAGTGTGATCAATATCATTTGTTTTATCAGTCTACTTAGAGATCGAGTAATCATATGTTTGAACTATATAAGTATGACGCTGACCATGACTTATGTTCAAACTAGATATCGTGTGACAAAGGGATTAATGCATGTACTATTATTAGGCTAGTTGGACTTTACTCGTATTAATTGGGTAGTTGTAATGCCTTGCTAGAGGCCGATTACGACTTGTTGGTTTAATAGAGATTTAATCAACTGCCAATTAATATGGGCCTATCGGGTCACACACAAGAATGCGTAAGGCTGAGATTAATAATATTAATAATATTAATATTGGATATTAATTATTATTATTATTATCGTTTTAATATTAATAATATTAATATTGGATATCAATTATTATTAATATTATTATTTTCGTTTTTGTGGTTATATGTATATAGATATATATATATGCTGTCAGATAATAATGAGAGAATCCATATCTGATATGGATTTTGAATATCCTGACAGAATCCATATCTGATATGGATTTTGATTGGCATCAACGAAACTGATTAGGACTCGGTTTTTAATATCCATAAATGCGTATATATATATCTATGTATCTCGTACATAGAGACATACGAAATACACACGAAAACAACAGAAACCCTAGAATCGTTTTTGTGAAAAAACGAGTTCTTCAGCCGCGCCGTTTGAAGAGCTAGCACTCCGGACGGAAGCGTTCGTGTGGATACCGACAGAGGGTGTTCGTGATTTCGCACATCTTCCATCTGCAGACTTCGAATCTACGGAGGTAGTTTTTGATTCTTTTGTCGAATTAAACGAACAACATGGATCCTTGGTAGGAAATCGGAGATCAAGTTTTGTTTTCCGCTGCGCGTTTGGCAGTGATCTCGGTTGATTTCCTACAGTGGTATCAGAGCCACTTGTTGATTTCGTTTAAATCGATTATATCATGCTTATGTGATTATATGTTTACTGTTTTTCGTATGGCATGATATGTACAAAAAAACCCCAACTCGGATTTCATATGATGAGAGAAGATTGATGTTTTCAAATCGTTTTCATGAGATGATTTGTATATGGCGGTTTTCGTTTGTCATGTGATGATCAAAACCGATTCTGTTTATATTAGATATAAACATACGCTATATGTAAAACCCTATTCGAATCTCATCTGATGAGAGCGGATTGATGTATTCAATTCGTTTTCATGAGACGTTATGATTCGAGATCGTTATATGTGATATAAAGTTTTCGTTTTTCATGTGATGATCAAAAACGATTATGTTTATATCGATATGAACAACCGATAATGATTCTGTAAGAGTTATGCATATTCAAACAGACAGATTATCAATTCGATTGATGATTCTGTTTTCGGATTTCAAATGGCAGATTGATTCTGTTTCGGATTTCGAACAGCAGATTATCAATTCGATTGATGATTCTGTTTTGGGTTTTGAATGATAACTCTCGGTTCGATCGTATGCGTACGCCCTATAGTTCGTTACCGTGACATTAAGAATGTCAATATATATTTATTTATTATAATATGTTTGTGTAAAAATATATTATAAATGTTGATGTCTTTGCATGGTGCTAGCATGGCCTCAGGACCTATGTGATTGACTTAGTCATATTTTTGTTTTGGGTTATTATGACCTGCATGCCGCTGTAGTTTTTGTTGTATTTTATTATACAAGTAGTTAGGTTTTTCTTTGTTATGGTAATAAATGAAGAATCAAGCTACAAAATGGTGATGGCGACACACACCAAGGACGAGTGGATTCCATGGAGATGGAGGCACGGGCTCAAGACAAGAAGATATGTATCATTGCAAATGTTGTAATAGGAAGTCTTTCACATAGGGTTTCCTTTATGATCTTCATCTGGTCTCATGAAGATCATATTTAGTTTGGTCATGCTATGTCACGTTTACATATTTATCATTTTGTATGAGATGCGTGGATGATATATTATATATGCATATAGGATGCTACGATATAATGATATGCAATGCAAGACATAAACTAAGTTGAACCCTCATTAATAATTTAAGTCTTGATGCCATCCATGTCTTAAACACCTATTAAAACTGGGATTGTATTAAAGTAGGTATTGCCAAAGCAATGTGCTTTAAACATTCCTAGCTACGTAGGATGAGTAATAGTGCTACTCATATGTTTAAAATTGGTTAGACTTAATTGGGCTATCAAAACGGTTTTGGGCCCAAGGCATTAGATGGAATCTAACATACAATGATATATGATGTCATTATTCCATAAATTCTAAGAGTTACATGAGATGTAATTGGTAAAGATGTTACCTACCTAAATAACTTAATTTTAAGCGTCATGTCAAAGCTGAGTTTAGAATTAAGTCAAATATGGATCTTAGCTCACTAAAATATTTCTTTTGAGGGTTATATTTTAGTGGGAGTTTTATAAATTTTAACCTCATTATTAATAAAGTGTTACTTTGCATGTTTTGTAGATCATAAATGGCTGCTAATAACAATTCCACCTTATCGCTGCGACCTATCCTTGAGAAGGAAAAACTAAAAGAATGTGGGACTAATTTTGTTGACTGGTTTCGAAACTTGAGAATTGTTCTCAAGCAAGAAAAGAAGTCCTACGTGCTCGATGACCCTGTCCCTGAACCCCCTCCTGCTGATGCTTCTGTTGCTGTTAAGAACAAGTATAAGAAGCATGCTGAAGATTCCAATGACATAGGATGTCTAATGTTGGCAACTATGTGTCCAGGACTTCAGAAAGACCTGGAACACTTAGAAGCTTATGAGATGAGTGTGCATCTCAAACAAGCTTTCCAACAACAGGCTAGGCAGGATAGGTTCGACACCGCTGTTGCACTTTTTGACTGTAAGATGTCTAAAGGTGAATCTGTTAGCGCTCATGTTCTGAAGATGAAAGGCTATATAGATCACCTTGCAAGACTTGGATATCCCCTGAGTTTGGAGCTCGCCACGGATTTGATCCTACACTCTTTGCCTAGCAGTTTTTCTCAGTTTGTCATGAACTACAATATGAATAATATGGAAAAGTCCATTCCTGAGCTACATGGTATGCTCAAAACTGCTGAGAGGAATATCAAGAAGCCTACCCATGTATTGAGTGTCAATACCAAGCTAATGAAAAGGAAAGCTAAAGGCAAGGGTAAGGCTAAAAGTGCAAAGGGTGCAAAAGAGGCAAAGGGTCAAGCTAAACCGAAACCTGGTCCCAAGGCAAAGGTTCCTAAGGAAGGAACTTGTTTCCATTGCAACAAGTCTGGGCATTGGAAAAGAAATTGTGATGTTTATTTGGAGGAGTTGAAGAAGCTGAAGGGTAGTACGACTACATCTTCAGGTATTTATGTTATAGAAATTAATTTATCTACTTCTTCTTCCTGGGTATTAGATACTGGATGTGGATCCCATATTTGTACAAATATGCAGGGGCTCAAAAGGAGTAGGATGCTGAAGAAGGGCGAGGTGGACCTACGTGTTGGCAATAGAGCAAGAGTTGCTGCTATAGCTGTAGGGACCTATGAGCTTGTCTTGCCCAATGGGCTTTTGTTAGTTTTAAACAATTGCTTTTATGTTCCTACTATGAGTAGGAATCTTATTTTAGTGTCTGTTTTGGATGATGAAGGTTATTCATTTTTAATTAAAAATAAGAAGTGTTCTATTTTTGATAAAAATGGCTTGCTTTATTGTATTGCAAGTAGTTATAATGACATTTATGTCCTTAACCTTGATGATTCCAATGACGGTAATATTTATAACATATCTTCAAAGAGAACTAAGCCAAATGAACTAAACCCTGCATATTTATGGCATTGTCGCCTTAGCCATATAAATGAGAACCGCGTATCTAAACTCCATCAAGATGGATTATTAGATTCATTTGATTTTGAATCATTTGAAAATTGCGAGTCTTGTTTGCTTGGAAAGATGACAAAGACTCCTTTTACTGGACATAGTGAAAGGGCTAATGACTTATTGGGCTTGGTACATACAGATGTATGCGGCCCAATCAGCATTAGTGCCAGGGGAGGATTTCAGTATTTCATTACTTTTACTGATGATTTCAGTAGGTATGGCTATGTCTACCTAATGAAACATAAGCATGAGTCTTTTGAAATGTTTAGAACTTTTCAAAATGAAGTACAAAATCAACTTGGTAAGACAATTAAAACCCTTCGATCAGATCGAGGTGGTGAATATTTGAGCAAGGAATTTGACCAACATCTAAGAAATTGTGGAATCGTTTCACAGTTGACTCCTCCAGGAACTCCACAATGGAATGGTGTTTCTGAAAGGAGAAATCGGACTTTATTGGATATGGTTCGATCTATGATGGGTCAAGTAGATCTTCCTTTATCCTTTTGGGGTTATGCCTTGGAGACAGCTGCATTCATTTTGAACCGTGTACCATCTAAAGCGGTTGAAAAGACACCATATGAGATGTGGACTGGTAAGAGACCCAGTTTGTCTTTTCTTAAGATTTGGGGTTGTGAAGCTTATGTGAAAAGATTAATGTCAGATAAGCTAGCTCCAAAATCTATCAAATGTATTTTTGTGGGGTATCCTAAAGAAACTAAAGGGTAATATTTCTATATTCCCTCAGAGAACAAAGTGTTTGTTGCTCGAAATGGAGTCTTTTTGGAAAAGGAGTTTCTCTCCAACAGAACAAGTGGGAGTATAGTACAACTTGAGGAAACTCAAGTTCCACAAGATATCGTTGAACCGTCTTTAGAGACGATTTCAGAACCACAAACAGTTGTGGAGCCTGAAAATGTAACACAAGTCCAACGCAGATCTGATAGGATACATCGTCAGCCAGAGAGATACGGATTTCATGTGACTGATGATAGTCAAGTTATGCTCATAGATCAAGATGAGCCTACTACCTATCAGGAAGCTGTGTCAGGTCCAGATCCAGATAAATGGCTTGGAGCCATGAATTCTGAGATGCAATCCATGTTTGATAACCAAGTTTGGTCTTTAATTGATCCTCCAGAGGGTATTAAGACTATTGGTTGCAAATGGGTTTTCAAGAAGAAAACTGACATGAATGGAAATGTGCAAACCTACAAAGCAAGGCTTGTGGCTAAAAGTTTCAAGCAAACTCATGGTATAGACTATGATGAAACCTTTTCACCAGTAGCTATGCTTAAGTCTATTCGAATTCTCCTTGCCATTGCAGCATACTATGATTATGAGATATGGCAAATGGATGTCAAAACTGCTTTCCTTAATGGAAATTTACTCGAGGATGTGTACATGACACAACCTGAGGGTTTTGTAAATCCTGAGAATTCAAAGAAGGTTTGCAAGCTTCAAAGGTCCATCTATGGATTGAAGCAAGCATCTCGAAGCTGGAATCTTCGTTTTGATGAAACAGTTAAGAACTTTGGTTTCATCAAGAATGAAGATGAACCTTGTGTTTACAAGATGGTTAGTGGGAGTGCAGTAGTGTTTCTGGTCTTATATGTGGATGACATATTGCTTATTGGGAATGATATCCCTACCTTGCAAAAGGTTAAGGCTTGGTTAGGGAATTCATTTTCAATGAAGGACTTGGGCGAGGCTACCTATATCCTTTGTATCAAGATCTATAGAGATAGATCTAAAAGGATAATAGGCTTGAGTCAGAGTACATACATAGATAAAATGTTGAAGAGGTTCAACATGCAAGAGTCCAAGAAAGGATTCCTGCCTATGTCTCATGGCATTCATCTTAGCAAGAATCAATGTCCTCAGACATCTGATGAGCGAGATCGAATGAATAAAATTCCTTATGCTTCTGCTATAGGATCGATCATGTATGCCATGTTATGTACTAGACCAGATGTCTCATATCCATTGAGCACAACAAGTAGATATCAAGCTGACCCTGGTGAAGGTCACTGGACAGCTGTCAAGAATATTCTTAAGTACCTCAGAAGGACTAAAGATGTATTCTTGGTTTATGGAGGTTTGGATGACGAGTTAGTTGTAAATGGTTACACAGATGCTAGCTTCCAAACCGACATAGATGATTTCAGGTCGCAGTCCGGTTTTGTATTCACATTGAATGGTGGAGCTGTTAGTTGGAAGAGTTCAAAACAAAGCACTGTGGCTGATTCTACAACAGAGGCTGAGTATATAGCAGCATCAGATGCAGCTAAAGAAGCAGTTTGGTTGAAGAAGTTCATCACTGAGCTAGGAGTGGTACCTAGCATTGCAAATCCTGTGGACATTTATTGTGATAACAATGGTGCCATAGCACAAGCAAAAGAGCCTAGGTCTCATCAGAGATCTAAACATATACTCAGGCGCTACCATCTCATTCGAGACATCATCGATAGAGGATATGTCAAGATATGCAAAGTTGACACAAACGATAACATAGCGGATCCATTGACTAAGCCTCTCTCACAGGTCAAGCATGATCAGCACACTAGATCTATGGGTCTCAGATATTTGTAGGCCTAGTGCAAGTGGGAGATTGTTAGTGTATGTGCCCTAGGCCATGATTTGGATATTTATGTTATGCATTTATTATTAATAAAAGAGGTTTTATTATCATTATTGTTGGTTAGTATGTTACACAATTTTGATATATGTCCCTGATTCATTATTGTTATGGAGATAAAATAATTTATAATCAGTATGAGTATTGATTTGATAATCATGAGATGATTATGTGTATGGTGATACAAATCAATCTCATATATACTTGTTAGAGAACAGTGTATTGAATAGACCCATCATGAGATTGCTACATGGATTAGCGTCATAAGTAAATCTCATGATAATCATGTTTTAATCCTTTGACTTGAGATTGTCATAGTTTCCAACATAAGGACTATTATATTTTGACATGATCAAACGTTATCCGTAACTGGATAATAATAAAGGTTATGATTGAATGTGATAGAAATTATGTAGAGGATATTGAACAATCAAGATAGAATTTGTCCCTCTCTTTTGAGAGAGATATCTTTGGGCCCCTCGATTAGTGAGACTGTGAAATGCATGGCCGTGCTCAAATGAATTGATAGTGTGATCAATATCATTTGTTTTATCAGTCTACTTAGAGATTGAGTAATCATATGTTTGAACTATATAAGTATGACGTTGACCATGACTTATGTTCAAACTAGATATCGTGTGACAAAGGGATTAATGCATGTACTATTATTAGGCTAGTTGGACTTTACTCGTATTAATTGGGTAGTTGTAATGCCTTGCTAGAGGCCGATTACGACTTGTTGGTTTAATAGAGATTTAATCAACTGCCAATTAATATGGGCCTATCGGGTCACACACAAGAATGCGTAAGGCTGAGATTAATAATATTAATAATATTAATATTGGATATTAATTATTATTATTATTATCGTTTTAATATTAATAATATTAATATTGGATATCAATTATTATTAATATTATTATTTTCGTTTTTGTGGTTATATGTATATAGATATATATATATATGCTGTCAGATAATAATGAGAGAATCCATATCTGATATGGATTTTGAATATCCTGACAGAATCCATATCTGATATGGATTTTGATTGGCATCAACGAAACTGATTAGGACTCGGTTTTTAATATCCATAAATGCGTATATATATCTATGTATCTCGTACATAGACATACGAAATACACACGAAAACAACAGAAACCCTAGAATCGTTTTTGTGAAAAACGAGTTCTTCAGCCGCGCCGTTTGAAGAGCTAGCACTCCGGACGGAAGCGTTCGTGTGAATACCGACCGAGGGTGTTCGTGATTTCGCACCTCTTCCATCTGCAGACTTCGAATCTACGGAGGTAGTTTTTGATTTCTTTTGTCGAATTAAACGAACAACATGGATCCTTGGTAGGAAATCGGAGATCAAGTTTTGTTTTCCGCTGCGCGTTTGGCAGTGATCTCGGTTGATTTCCTAACAGTATCTAGGTTCTATTCCTGTTAGATACCTTGGAGTGCCACTTGTAGCTGAGAAATTATCTTATTTAGATTATGACCCTCTTCTGGTCAGACTCAATAGTAGGGTGTAAAGCCGGACAAACAAAAACATGTCCTGTGGAGGGAAGTTATAGTTGATTAACTCAGTGTTAGTAGCAAACTGCAGGTACTGGACAACCTCATTTTTTTGCCTAAAATGATCATTATAGAGATTGAAAGAATACAGAAAGTTTTCATGTGGGAAGATACCAGGAAGTCTAACCAAGAGACAGAAGATGACTACAAATTGTTGACCTAACACTTACCAACATTGCTTATATTGTGAGATATTTGGGATATCTATATGCAAAAACGAGAGCTTTTGGATTAAATTAGTGCATACAAGTATACTAAGAGGGAAATCAATTTGGGAGGCAAAGCCAAAGCCAAAACCTTCAATTCTTGGCTTTGGAATAGGTCTTTTTGAATCAAGGACAAACTTGGTACCTGTACAGGCAGAGGGATAGAAAATGAGAAAGACACTTCTTTATGGAATTACCCCTAGCATCCACGGGGTATCTTAAGCCAACACTATCCTGAATTAAAAAGGAAACTGTGCATCGAGAGGATGCCAAAGTTTCAATAATATTAAGTGGACATGAGTGGATATTACCATATGCCGAGGATAGGATGAGCAGGTCATTCAATTTAACCATGCTTGCAGGCGCATCAATGTGAAGCGTGGAGAAGATTAATGGGTATGGAAACCAAATGCCAAGTATCTATTAAAAATGCTGTAAAAGTGTTCCAGAATCCAATGCCTTTGGTTCTATAAGATAACATTGGTGGTGTAATCCTTTTCTTCCACGGTATGCAATCATTCGTTGGCTTGCATATTGGAAGAGAATAATTACACTAGACAAGCTCTTAATTTGGGGTATGACACAAACTAACTCATGTGTCTTGTGTGACAAGTTCACAGAAGACCATGATCACCTATTTCCCAATGTCCTTATGACAGAGGGAAGGAGGATGAGTGAATACATTAACCTAGTCCATATCAAGTCCCGTGATTGTAAGGATTGAGTATCTATCATAATCAAATCTTAATTTCCTTGATCATATCTTATCCAGAAAGCTGTTATAGAACCCATGGGATACTCTTCTAATCAATGTAGTAGTATATTCTACAATTTAGAGTACATTATGACCGTATATTTCAACACTCCCCCTCAAGCTGAAACGTAAACATTCTTCATTCCCAGCTGGTGACAAGATCTTCAAAGCTTAGCTTACGAAGACCTTTTGTTAATATATCAGCTATTTGTTGCTTGATTAGGATATATGTCATACCGAAGCTTCTATCATCGATTTTTTCTCGAATAAAATGATGATTACCTCTGTGTTCACTAATATCTTAAGTAATAAACTCGATTATTTAAGACATAATCATACTGTTGTCGGCCTTCCAATACTTGTATTTGGGATCATCAATTGTTGGAGGTTTAAGGGTGCTAAAGAGGTAATCCACCTTGAATTTTCCAGTAATAAATGTCTACATGGCTTTTGACCATGAGAGCAAGGATGGCAAACAGGTCATATTTCGAGTTTTCGAGTTTCAGAGTTTTGGTTTCAAAGTGTTCAAACCAAAACATGATTTTTTTTCATGGTTCGAAAATAACCACGTGAACCTGAACATGTCATGTCGCGTGTCGTGTTTCAGGTTTATCTATGAACTTGGCAGGTACAAATATATCAAGTCGTGTATGGGCTTCAGGTTGGTGGGTATTTTCAGGTTTCTACAATTGAATTAGGCTTCTTCTTTAAGGTGGCGTTTGGTTCGCACTTGGGTATCGCAATCAGAATCAAAATGGGTATGAAGGGATATGGGTTAGGAATACATGGGTTTGGGCGTAAAAGTGATAGTTGTTTAGTATTGAAGTGGGAATGGGTATGATTGACATTGATGGTGTTTAGAAAGTATCGGAATTGAAATAGGTATTGAAGGTGGACGGCCAAAAAATTGGCCGGAAAAATTTGATCGACCGGAATAGTGACCGACGGCTGGCGGCGGCGTTGACCGGCCATACCCTCCATTTCCCCATATTGATATACAAGGGGGGACTATTATATCAAAAAACGATATCCATTACCAAATACTTGGATATCAATCCGAAACTCATATCCTCCATTTCCCCAAACAAACAACTTTTATGGGTTTGGACCCTTAATGAGAAACCCTCCAACCAAACACCCCCTAAAAATTCTGCAACTGAATTGGATTTTTTTTTAATAAAAAAAAGTCATATCAAGTGTGAACAAATAAATTGGATCTTTTCTGGTAAGTATCCAAGAACCAAGAGTACATGAAAGCACAAAAGAAAAAGGTAGAAAGAAACAGATGTTTTTTTTTTGTAAGAATAAAAAAAAAACATTGTAAGAAGATTTAGGAATAGCAAATAACTTTTCTGTTAATTCTTTACTCTTCCAATTCCAAGTAAACATTCACTACTCTTCCAATTCCAAGTAAACATTCACTACAGAGCCACTCTATTCACATCTACCGAAAGCACTCCTGTAGAGACATGCAATTTTCTACATAAGTATCGATTTTTTTTTTAAAATAAGAAAATTGAATGCAATGCCAAGTATGAATATGATTCTTACTGTTGGCACGCCTTGCTCCAATTACAGATGATTTCTCATCCGTCCACTTTAGAACATCAATTTACCCTCCGATTGTCAATTCATCAAAGCTTATTTGCAAACTTGACTACATAGCCTCCCAACTCCGAAAATATGGGGGTTTCAATGGCAATGGAAGAAAATTGTCCTCCGAATGCGGGTCAAAGGGGCTTGCTAGAAGAAGGTTGCAAGATCTGTGAAGATGATTAAACAATCAGTGGTTGTTGGTGAGGATAAAGCTCAGCCACTTGCAAAGGGGGAAGGAAAGAGGACACGGGCTGAGATGATCTTGGGGCAAGGGTTTAAGAGAAGTTAGGAGAGGTCGTGAGGGATTGGGGACGTGTGGACGACTGAATAATTTCTTAGGGTTGTCCAAATAATATATCAGACAATATATTTGTTTACAATATATATTTTTTAGAAAAAAGTTCCATGATTAGTGGGTCTGGCGGGTATACGTGGGTCTCCTAACGGTCGATCCGGACATGACCCACTCTCATCCGGTAAGTTTCAGGTGTGATCCGATTTTGACTTGAAACCCATCAAAGCTAAAACCCAAACCCCCAAGGACCGTATTAGGTTTGTAGCGTGTGTTCACATGGTGTTTGAGATTGTCGGCCCTACAGAAGAGGTAGTTGTTACTATTGAGTCTATGACTAGAGATGACTATTGAAATACCATCATAATTGGTAGCATAAGACTATACCCCAATAGTGTTGTATGGGGTGGAAAAATGTTCAATGACACCGAATGTAAATGAGATTTCAGTAACCATACTGATTAAGAGGGGAAGAAGAGATGGCGGCTCTACATATAGAAACGAACCAAGAGACAATCTTATTGAATAACTTAATATGTTAACGTCGGTATAAATAGCGTAGCCTATAACCTATAAAGATCAACCACATCTCGCTATACGAGGTAATTATTTTAACCTATAGAATGAGATCAATATGATCTCTGTATATAAGGAAATAATATATGCACTCTTATATAGCCTAATTTGAATTCAAATGGCTATTTATTACACTAGCCTAAGTATGGAAATATGTATAACTATCCCCTAACATATACTAACACATATCTGTAACATATACCCGTACATCTTATATTTATATATACATATTTCTATGTATACTACAATGCAATTAACACATATGATCTATGCTAAGTCGTTTCTGGTACATGTATCCACACAATCTTCATAAAGATTGCATTGTTGGGTTACCAGTCTTAGTATCCTGAAGCCACACATAATCTTAGTCTAAATATCACTCTTATCCACTTTCTTTAGGATTCTCCTGGGCAAAACATAAATGCTGGCGAGAAAGAAGAATTTTCATAAGCCCTCAGTAGCTTATCCTACTTTTCTTCTATGAGAGTATCCTATGAGAGAGAGAGAGAGAGAGAGAGAGAGAGAGAGATTATCCCAATTGATATGGCTGGTTGATAATTTGGACAAATTTAAGGTTTGGTGAATGACTACAGAAAAACAAAGATCCACTTAATTCCTGGCTAAACAAATCACAATATGACAGGTGAAAAAAATCTGTAACAAGACCACCTGGAAGCAGTAAGTAGCAAGCAAATAACATTTCTGTTTCAAGAAGAATCTGACTTATTATCATTTTCTAGCAGCGGCTAGGTATACTATCAAAAAGAAGCTAAAAGAAAAGGGCATACAGTTAAGAACATCACCAATTTAGAGATTCCGCCCAGGAAGATTCAAAAAATAAGAATGAGAAAAAGGAAAAACATTTTTGCGCTAAAATAGCTTAAATTATGGGCCAATACATGGTATAATTGTCGAAGCAGACGGAGGATTCTGTAGGATGAATATTGTTCCGTCCTCCGACTTCTAGCTGCCATGTACAAACAGTTCCATCTAATGCAGCAGTAACAAACCTTTGCCCACAATGATCAAATTGTACAGTAGATACAGACGCAAGGGCATATGGTGGAGGCACATTTGCAGCAGGGAGTACTCCATAAATAGCAGTTGCTCTGTCCTTGCCAAACTGAAATTGAAGATACATGTATAAGTTCCTATAATGAAGGGAAATTAGTATGCCAAACTATATATACCACACACATGTCAAAGCCATGACAAGCACTTGCTTACATCCAAAACAGAAAGTCCTCTTAATAGCATTCACCACTATTAATATTTTTGAGTAAGAACATATCTGTAGAAATATGTGAAGTAGAAATGATTTATTGTAAATAATCATCTATTGTAAATAACGGCTAGTTTGATAACCAACGGCTACATTTATTACCGTTGTTCTCATCTTGTATATATATCAACTGAGAAAGAATTGTAATACAATATATGGAATTCAGCTTCTGAATTCTTTTTCAATCATTGTCAAATACTTCACTCTTTTACATTTATCCTTCAGAATTATTTCTGGTGTTGAAATCATTTTATCTGTTTATAATTCTATATAGTATCAGAGCTGAAGGAAAACATCTACTCCCTCAAGTATAATCTCGAATTTAATCATAGACTTCCATTATCTGCAGTTTAGTTTAATATACTGTGTTGCAGAGAGTTTGAAGAACAACTGAGGGAAGAAGAAGAAAGTCTCTGGTTGAAGGAGACGAATTTGTTCTATAGTGGAAGAAAGAAAACAAAAGGTGAAAGTGGGATAGTGGAATCCACGTGTCATTTGTTTTTGTGTAAAGCAAACCTCCACGTATTCTTTGAACCACGTTGCACCTATCTGGCCTAAAATTCTAGAGATTTCTACTCTTTACAAAGTTTTAATAATAAAAAATTAGGGAGAGGCTTCCTGAAGAAGCCACCGACATCTTTATAAATTATAATTTATGAAGCTTCCTTGAGAAGCCTTGCACATTTCCCTAGGACACTGTTTTTACCAATTTTCCTGAATTCTATTTTTTGTTTTTACGGAAGGTATCAACTTCATGTATGTTGAATTTTAAGTTCATTTCTCCGAAATTTGTTGAATTTCAAGTTCATTTCTCCGAAATTTGAAATTCAAGTTTTAAACACACTCTCTCTCACTTAAAGTATACTGTGTCTTCTTCAACTTCTCAAAATCTTCTGGAACTTGTCTCATCTGTTTTTACTCGTGGTTAAGAAGCTCTACTACTATGACTGATATTCCTGAATCCTCTTCTACTACTGTCATTCTAACTCCTTCTCCAGGAGTAACCGATGATAATCCAACACATCCACCCATTCCCTTGCCTAGCTCCATGGATAGTAACTCTGTTATGGTTACTAACCATAAACTTACTGGACATAATTATCTGTCATGGAGTAGAGCAGTGGAAATGTTTATTATCGGTAGAGGGAAGGATGATTATCTATACGGTCATCTTCCTAGTCCAGCCCCAACAGAGACTAGTTTTAGGCAATGGCGGGCAGAAAATAGTATGATAATGTCCTGGCTAATAGGCTCTATGACGCCAGAAGTAGGTAACAATTTCATTTTATATCCAACAGCTGCTGCAATTTGGAAAGCAGCTAGAGAACTGTATTCAAAACTGGACAATGTCTCAGAGATATATGAACTAGAGGTCCAACTGCATGAAGTACACCAAGGAGACCAGACTGTAAGTGAATATTACTCTCATCTTACACGGTTGTGGCAACAGCTGGATGTATTTGAAACCCACAACTGGACTTCTCCAGGTGATGACGCTTTATTTAAAAATTATATTGAGAAGAAAAGAGTTTTTAGATTTCTGCATGGTCTAAACAAGAATCTCGATGCTGTTAGGAGTAGAGTTTTAAGAATGAAACCTCTACCAAACTTAAATGCAGCTTTCTCTGAGATACGCCAAGAGGAGAGTAGACTTAAAGTCATGATGGGGACAGCAAACACCTCTTCTCATGAGGGATCTTCTCTGGTAACTAATGTACCTACAAAAGTTTTATCTAACTCTTCTACTGGTTTGTCTGTTCCTGCATGCAGTTCATCTCAACATGAGATGTGCGGGGCTCATCCAGGAGGTGCTAGTTTTGTCGTCAAACGAAACTCTAGAAACCGGTACAACAAATCACATCTCATATGCAAGTTCTGTAAGAAATCTGGACATGTTGTTGAGGAATGTTTTAAGCTTCAACGACTGACGCAGCCTCAGCAGTCTCAGCAACAAAACAATAATGCCAGATTTTCTCCATCCTGGGGGGAAAAAATCACACAACTATAGCCAACACTGCTGCTACCAGCACTGCTGCGAGGGATGCCTCATCATCTAACCCGGACTGGAGGTTGTCCCACCAGGTAGAAGCGTTAGTACAGCTTTTAACTCAGCAACAGTTGGCTAGACAAGCTCTTAGCCACCAACAAGCTTCTCCTATTCAGGCAACCGTGGCATCTGCAGCAGGTACTAGGTCAAATGGTGTCTGGTGTTCTTGGATTATTGATTCAGGGGCATCAGATCACATGACCTATAATCTACATCTTCTTAAATCTTTTAAAGTTTTTATTCTTCCTAAAACTGTCACCATAGCTAACGGAATTAGTTTAAAAGTTATGGGAAAAGGAACAGTTATGCTGGCTGATGGACTAACCTTATTTGATGTCTTATATGTTCCTGACCTTAATTTCAACTTAATTTCTATAAGTAGAATAACCAGAGATAATAACTGCTGGGCATTGTTCTCATCCTCTGAATGTCTCTTTCAGGAGAAACATTCGAGGAAGATGATTGGCAATGCTAAACAGCTGAATGGATTGTACATTCTTCGGGTAGAAGAAAAACAATCTGACCTTCTTTTGAGACCATCGACTGATCAGAAAACAGTTTCATGTAGTTTGGACGGACGAAAACAGTCTGTTTTTGGAAGGAATCCTAGTCAGAAACCTTCATTTTGTAATAGTTCTAAGTCTATATTTTGTGCTGATCAGAAAAAAGGTGAACTAGACTGTGTTTTGCTGTGGCACAACAGGATGGGACATCCCAACTTCCTGTATTTACAAAAACTAATGCCTCATTTGTTTACAAATATTAATGTTCGTACTATAAAGTGTGATACTTGTATACTTTCTAAACAAACAAAAAGTAGTTACCTGCCTAAACCATATGCACCAAGTTATCCATTTAATTTAATACACTCTGATATTTGGGGACCATCGAGAGTTGCAAATATTAGTGGTGCTAGATGGTTTATAACCTTTGTTGATGACCACGCTAGAATAACTTGGGTATATCTAATGAAGAGCAAATCAGAAGTGGGTCACATAATCCGTACCTTTATTACATTGATTAGAAACCAGTTTGACACTACAATTAAGACACTTAGGAGTGATAATGGAACCGAATATCTTGATAAAGGAGTAAAGGAATACTTGACGAGTTTAGGTATTCATCATCAAACATCATGTGTATATACTCCTTAACAAAATGGTATTGCGGAACGTAAAAATAGACACCTGTTAGAAGTGGCTAGATCTCTTATGTTTTCTATGAATGTGCCTAAATTTTATTGGGGAGAAGCAATACTTACGGCTACATATCTTATTAATAGAATGCCATCAAGAGTTTTATCTTCTAAAACTCCAAAAGAATCATTGGTTACTTGTTTTCCAAATACTAAGTTATTATCTTCCTTGCCTCTCAAGCTTTTTGGGTGTGTGGTTTATGTGTATATTCAATCCACTATGCGCACCAAATTGGATAAACATACTCACAGATGTATCTTTTTAGGATACTCAAGTATTCAAAAAGGATATAAATGTTATTGTCCAATAACAAGGAAAATATTTATTTCTCTTGATGTCTTCTTTGATGAACAAAATGCATATTATTCTGCTGACATGTTTGTACAGAAAAACAGTGCTGCTATAGATCAATATTGGAGTGTCCTAGATGTTATGACCCATGAGACCACCACAACTAAAACGGTGGAATCTACTCCTAGTACACAGATCCCGGATCAACGAACACAAGAGATGGGTAAGAATTCTGAGCAACACAACTCATTAAGACCAGAATTATCAATCACGCAGGTTTATACTAGGAGACCTAAACAAAATCCTAGATTAGAGACAGCAGCTGAGGATAATCATGCAACGGAGGTTGATCTGCCCATTGCTCTTCGAAAGGGGGTAAGAGAGTGTACTAAGCATCCTTTGCATACTTTTCTTACTTACAATAGATTAAGTTCATCACTTAAGGCATTTGTCTGCTCCTTAGACAGCCAACGGATCCCAACTAATATTGACGATGCTTTAAAACAACCAAAATGGCGAGAAGCTGTGAATGATGAAATGAAAGCCTTAGTCAAAAATAACACTTGGGAATTAGTTGCAAGGGAACCTGCTATCAAAACGGTTGGGTGTAAATGGGTATTTTCAGTTAAATATAACGCAAATGGAACAGTTAATCGATATAAAGCTCGGTTAGTTGCTAGAGGTTTTACTCAAACTTATGGGATTGATTATTTAGAAACATTTGCTCCGGTTGCAAAATTAAATACTGTTAAGGTTATTTTTTCTTTAGCAGTTAATCTTGATTGGTGCTTATTGCAGTTGGATGTTAAGAATGCGTTCTTAAATGGTGATTTACAAGAACTTGTATATATGGACATTCCTCCAGGATTTAAAAATGACAAAAACAGTGGTATGGTATGTAAACTAAGAAAATCCTTATATGGTTTAAAACAATCTCCACGTGCATGGTTTAAACGGTTTACTAATGTAGTCATTAATCTTGGGTTTAAACAAGCACATTGTGATCACACACTCTTTGTACGTTTTTCTAATTGCCGTACCATTACTATACTTATTGTATATGTGGATGATATTATACTTACAGGTAATGATAGCATTGGTATAAATTTGGTAAAGACTCGGTTGTCTAAAGAGTTTGAAGTAAAGGATTTAGGAAAGTTGCGATACTTTCTAGGAATGGAAGTTTCTAGGACTAAAAATGAAATGAGTATTTCTCAAAGAAAATATGTATTGGACTTATTGACTGAAACAGGGATGTTAGAGTGTAAGCCTGCGCCTACACCTATGGAACCTGGACGAAAGCCTAAGGAAGCTTGGGATATGACACCCACTGATAAATTACGGTATCAACAATTGGTCGGTAAACTCATTTATTTATCGCACACTAGACCTGATATATGCTATGCAGTTAGTTTTGTTTCTCAGTTTATGCATGCACCTACTAATGAGCATCTTAAAGCTGCTTTGAGAATTCTTAGATATCTGAAGGCTGCTCCCGGACAAGGACTTTCATTCAAGAAACAAGTAGATAGGAGAATCATTGTATATACTGATGCTAACTGGGCTGGATCAAAGGGTGATATGCGGTCTACAACTGGATATGGCACATTTGTCTGGGCAAATCTAGTAACTTGGAGGAGTAAAAAGCAAGCAGCTGTATTACGAAGCAGTGCTGAGGCAGAACTAAGGGCTCTTGCTTTGGGACTATGTGAAGGATTGTGGTTAAAGAGAGTTCTAGAAGAATTACAAATGAAAGTAGAACTACCCGTTACTATCTACTGCGACAATATATCAGCTATCAACATGGCGGAAAATCCTATCCAACACGATAAGTCTAAACATGTCGAAATAGATCGACACTTTATACGAGAAAAGATTGAAGACAAGATTATCCAACTAGAGCACACAACTTCGAATAATCAGCTTGCGGATATCTTCACCAAACCAGTATCGATCCAAGTCTTCTTATCTTTAGTTGCCAAGCTTGGTTTTGTAAATATCTACTCCAAGCTTGAGGGGAAGTGTAGAAATATGTGAAGTAGAAATGATTTATTGTAAATAATCATCTATTGTAAATAACGGCTAGTTTGATAACCAACGGCTACATTTATTACCGTTGTTCTCATCTTGTATATATATCAACTGAGAAAGAATTGTAATACAATATATGGAATTCTGAATTCTTTTTCAATCATTGTCAAATACTTCACTCTTTTACATTTATCCTTCAGAATTATTTCTAGTGTTGAAATCATTTTATCTGTTTATAATTCTATAATATCTAATCATGTCTAAGACTATTTCAGTTGAACAAGAAAGAACAAAACGGCTTTTGGAACATATAATACAACTTGGGACTTTATTGCCACATGAGTTAAGCAGACATACTTTCTTAATTATCAACATTACCTTGCATATATACTGTAAGACAAGAAGAAATTGCAAGTAAAGAGCCATAAAATCGATCCCACCAAAAGAAATAAGTTTAACCGCAGATGAATGGAATTCAATCTCATTTAGAAAGCCTTCTCCTGTGTTGTTTTCTTTTGTGTCAGTGTAATGCGAGTTAAGAAATGAGGAACCCTTACTCCAAGAATTTTAAGCAAGAACAAAAGATCGATATCTACAATGATAATGCATAACGAAAAGTTATATACCATATTTGCAGATTGGCTAGGAAAGAATAACAGTATAAAACTCAAACAAAAGGAGAAGATTAAAGATCCATCAGACTAGTTGCTTCCAGAAACAGGAAACATAAGCATGAGACATGTTGGATTTTCATTTCCTGTCTCGCTAGATGAAGACTAGGAGCAATCTTTTCTTTTGGACTGTAGTCCACTACAGATATACCAGTAGAGAAAGCAGAATTCGAGTGTTCATTAACCTATAAACGTTTATTACTTTCTCTTACGTTCTTCTTGGAAATTTTTTCGCTCAAAGGGGAAAATTTGTAATTCCATGTAACATTTGCTCTGTAAAAAAAAAAAAAAGAAAAAAAATTCTCAGCCCTTCAAAGAGGTCGCAACTTTCTGTACGCATTTATATGCGACACAGTAATATATCTTTAAGAAACCCTCAGGTTTAGATTAGATTGCACTAGTGACGTCTTTGTAAAGGAAATAACAAGTAAAAGAACAATTCAATGTAATTCAAATACCTCCCATAAATATATGTGGGTGTTGCTGGATCCTACCAAAAAGATTGGCTTTGAAGGATGAGCAGAAAATGCACTTGTTTTAACACTTTCCAAGGTAGGAGGGGGATCAACATATTGCTCAAAATCTTCTTCAACGCCCCAGCCAAGACTATAAAGGCCAGTGCCAGCATACCCCATTGGCCCAAATGCTCTACCAGTCAGTAAGTCTTTACCTGGTCTCTCCAAATGATTCGCACCAACAGTTGCTCCACCTAACCCAAGATGTGTTCCCTTCCTACTGCCTAGACCAACTCCAGGTGAAACACAAGTAGGGATCGGGGTGGATTCGGTACCTGCCCACCCATTGTGAGGCCACTCCACCTCTGACCAGATATATTCAGATCTATCAACACGAGGTACTCCCTCCTCCCAGTTGAAGAATATTATACCCTGAGAATAATTGGACCATACAGACCTTAAAAACTTGTAACGAAATGACATGATGTTTAGGAGAGAACATGAAGTCCAAACATTCCAAGACATATGAAAGGAAATTCGTAATTTAAGCACAACTCGGTGAAAAGACAGTACGCATTACAATCGCACAAACAACACTATAGGATCAGGCAGTCAGATTCTTCACGTATTTAACCTGTATCGAAAGTAGTCTGCAGCAAAATAACTTCGGCATAAATAGATTCTTGTGCAGAAATATTTAGAGATAAGTACAATATTTAACATGTAATATGTAATATATAGAGATAAATATTTTTTAAGCAAACTTTCATATAAAAGCCTAATTAAGCACCTTAACATAGTTTGTTACTAGGGGTAAGCAACAAGAAGCATACTTGTTCAAAATACAAAGGCACGATACGACATATTTTCCCAATTTCTAACCGGAGACTAGTGCTAGCTTGCTCAAAATACAAGTGGCATGGTAAATTACCAACAAAGTGCCACGAGCTTACCCCATCAAATTTAACCCTAATTACAATGACCCCGCAGGTCCAAACAAGTACAATCAAGCATAAAACTAAATCTAGAAAATGATAATTAATACAGATAAGGCTCGCAAAATATCTCCAAATTTTAGTGGATAAGCTTAGCTTGGGTAAGAAACAAGAGATGAAAGAGCATATTCCAGCAAGAATTGCTTAAGAGTTGGCAAGGGAACCACAAAGGACCCATTCTGAGAGTCAATGTTGGCAAGTAGCAGGGTGTGAATTTTGACGACCCAGGAGGAAAAACAGCAGGAGAACTCCAAATTATGATCATGATAAGTATTCTGGTATGAACACATTATTTCCTAAAGTATCCAGAAGTGACTAAAGAGACATGCCTGCCATATTCTATAGTTATTCCTAAGATTCTTTTCCTTAAAGTAAAGAAGGGATAATCTGCTTCAAGGCAAGTAAACTAGCAAATTCCAGATTCAGATTAAATTGGAGATTCAGATATTCTTTGCTTTCCATGTCCACGCCCACTCATTTCACGCAATAACTAAAAGCCAACACAATATCTAACGATATGAAGTTTCCGCATGACAGTTCTTCATTTTAAAAAGTTTCACATAGATCAGGAATTCATTTGAAAATTTTACACTGCAACAGTAAAATGCATGTATTACTTGCCATATAGGAGTTACTGGAACTTCCACTTCTAATAAACAGTATGCTTCCTCTCTTTAAGAACAACAAACGGCATTTTCCAAAGCTTTGAGAAAATACAAAAGCGAGAGATCGACAAACAATGGTCACAAACAAAAAAAAAGGAGCTTTCCATGGAAAGCAATTTAGCGACTCAAAGGCATCGGAAGAATTTTCTTCACTTGATACCTTTGGCAATATTCAGGAATATTTATTTTTCAAGAAAAGAGAAAGAAGTGGCTAAGAACGCCAAGTGAACCTTCATTAGGCATCAATAAAAACTTGTATGCATGTGAAGCATTCTACCTTTCGATTGGTAGCAATGGCAGCTTGATGCTGATCAACGGCATTAATGCATAAAGCCTGCCCACGACAGAAGATTAAATAGAAATCGTATAATAAAAATATTATACCAGAAACAGATGCTCAAAGTTGGTAGATTATATGGCGCGCAAAAAGAAAGAAAATGAAGAGATACTTGCCTCCAAAAGTTCTCCATTTCTCCTGTATATTTCTTTGGGACCATTGAACGCAAGAACTTTTTTCGTATCTCTTAGTGCAGTTTGGAGAAGACGATCCTGTGGTGAATGATGTGTAACAGGGGATACAACTCTAGGAGAAGACCCAAACCTATATTCTTCTGTAGCACCTTCCGTAGCCTCCCAGTCACTCAGGACGTTAAGATACACATCAATCCATCCTCTAGAGGTATTTTGTGGAATATGCTTAAGCAAGTCGGTAGATTCTTTAAGAAAACCTTGAATTATAAATTTGAGATTAGTGCATCTAAGCAACAGCAACTCGGAAGGTGATTGCTCTTTTTCTTTCTCCAGTACATCATGGTCAAACCTTGAACCAGAATACGTTTGTGATCTAGTTGCCTGATCATCTTCCAATTCCAAAGCAAAAGTAGTGATTTCTGTATCTTCTTTCTGCAGCAAGTATGAGGCAAACTGCTCTAAACAGTAAGCAGAAAGATGTGCACATGTGGCATTAAGCAACTTGAAATGCGATTCCCATGCAGTTGACGACCTGGAAAAGCAACTATGTTTAGCTATCTCAGGCAAGGACAGAAGTTTTTTCATAAACCAAGATATTTGGCCCCACAAGGAAAACCCAATAATCAGAAGCCTCTCAACTTCGGATTCTAAATTTAGAGATTGTTCTTGACGCGTCTGTCGACTGGATAGGACAGATTCTCCAACACCTGTAAGTAATAAACCATCTCCCAGCAGATTTCTTATCACAGACAGAATTTCACTAGGGTGGCATATGGTTTCAGAAAGAGAATTCCCTTCCGTGCATCTGACTAAAAGAGGTCCAAAGATAAGAGAAAGACGTTCAAAGTTCCTCTGGGTCCAGGCAAATGCAAAATACGCAAAGTATATGAACAAGTCAAGGATTGCAAAATTCACACTCAACATATCTTCAGCAAACGAATTGCAAAATAACTTGAATGAGGCTCTCAAACTCCAAGATGACCATATGAGACAGTGCTGATACACCTCCCAGGCCCCCAACCAGTACGCTGGTCTACCAATTGTCCTCATTCTAGTAGAACAACACGCTTTCCCCTGTGAGAGACTTATGCAACTGCTGATAATATACCTTGAAAGCGTCAGGGTAACTTCTTCCGAAGCCTTCATAAGTAGCTTCGGCAGGACCGCGATGAAACTTTCAACTCCACAACCTTTTTCATCCGAGAGGAATTTCGTGACATAGTCCCAAAAAATATGGTAACCAATAAAAGTCAACCCGTTATAACAAAAGAATAGCATGACCTGTGGAATAAGAATACAAATCCAGAGCATCAACAATCGAGGAACAAAAATGGAAAATTATGAAGCCTACACACCTAAGAGGAGGCACAAAGACCCGCGAATTAGTAACTACCTTTTTTATTAGATGGAGAGGAACCAAAGAATAATTCTGCTGAAAATATACAAGTGTTGCAGCCAACTCTTTTTGAAATTTCTCAACTAAGATCAAGTATTCCTGATTCTCAGATTTCAAAATCTTAGTTGCCCCACAATGTGCAATATTAATATCCAGCCAACATGGATGCTCCCTGAGTAATGTTGACATGTACTGCATAGCCAAATCAGATTTAGCATGTGAATCTACAAGTGAAGCCACATCAGGAGATATCCAATTGGACGAAGCCCCATAAGGAAACAGCTCCAGAACATCATTTAATACAGGTCCTTGGTTGGGAACTCCAACATCGTAGGAGACTGATGAAAGACACTCCATGGCTTCAATCTTTGAATGGAAGGGATTGTGTCGTTAATATGAAATTGGCACGCATAAATGTGATACGGCACCCAAAGAATACAAATAAACAAATAAAGGCAAGAAGAAATAGCCAGAAAGATAATTTAGAATAGATGATGGAAATAAGATACATGTGTAGATTTCATACATCAGTCTGGAATCATATTTCAGAAAGAAAAGAGAGGGGTGGGGAAAGAAACTTATGATCCCAACTAATTTCAAGAGGAAATAGAAGGAACTTACAGGCAGCCCGCATCTGCTTAGTGCAATATAGCTCATTAATATTGCCCATCGACCAAAAATTGCAGCATGTTCCTCTCCCACGGCATTTTTCATCCTTGTCTTGCTAGTCAACATTAGGCAGTACTGACCAATTGTGGGGTTCAAAAAAAATGCTTGACAGGCTATGTGGAGCGGCTCACCAATTGAAGCCCTTGGGGAATTAAACATTCTAACAAAAGCTTGGAAATAATTCCCTAAAACCCACTACAGAAAGACAAGTATAAAGACTAGGGCAGTGACTTGATAACAAATAATTAATTTCGCGGCAACAAATATGGACAGAAAGACTAGTTGATCAATGAAAAAACTACCTCCACCATGCTTGCAAGCCAGTAATCACCACTTGATATTGCTAATGGGAGGATGGATTTCGAGATAAGATTATGTTCAGATTGTCCGCCGTTCCCCTCAAGAAGACGACAGAGTACGAGAGCCAGTTGTTCATCACCAAGATTTTTTGAGCATACAGTAACAGCAGAAGCAGTATCACCACCAAGCAAAAAGAAAGCAACGGCTAGCTCAAGTTGATGCTTCCCCATCAATACATAAGCATTTTTTAGAGCAGCTGCCTTATTTTTTTCATCCTGCCACGTTAAAGTGGTCAGAGATACTTAAATGACCAACAAACTAAAAGAGAGGGAGATATTCCACCTTTGATTAATCACAACAGAAGACCAAAATGAAACCATGCGATAGAGGAGCAACCTGAGATGGAGCGGTTGGCAAATTTTCTTTTTCTTTTGTGTTATAGAACCTAAGCTATCTAAGGGGCAAAAGAAGTTTTGTCAAGTTTGACACTCTAATACATACAATAACCAAACATCACAAACAAGTGACATTAACTAAGAAAAAGAAAAAACATTAGACGCATATTATCAATCACTAATATTGGAAGCCAAGCAGCCATTATAATTCTATGACAGCACCTGCTTCCAACTTGGAACTTTGCCTTCCTACACATAGTAGGAGAGGAACAAATTTACATGCTAATTGTGGAACTACCTATTAGCCAGGAGGCTGCAAAACGAATCCTTAAATGATAGACGAAAGAAAAATCAGTACCTGAAAATTTCGTGACAGAAATCCTACCAAAGGCTTGTCTTTCTCATCCTTGCTCATCTTAAAAAGACCAGCTAACACTTGAAGCCTACTCAAAGCTATGTAAAGCAGTGCACAATCCTTTGGATCTCTACGATTCAGGTATTGCCGTCTCGCAAGCTTTTCCATCTGCAGTAGCGAAGCTCAACATTTTTAATGTCATATATATGAACTCGCAAGCTTTTCCATCTGCAGCAGCTAAGCTCAACAATTTTAATGGCATATATATGTGGTTTCGTTCCGCCACACCCAAATCGGGGAGAAAGCAGAAACTGAGCATATATTCCCCCCCCCCCCCCCAACACACAAACTCCCTTTTGTGATCACTTTGTTAGCAGGTATAAATTCATAGGAGATAAAAAAAATCCACTTACAAAAGCATATAAAAGAAGCATCAGCTCATAGGCAACCAAGCGGGAAAATAAAAGAGGACCAAGGTGATACAAAATTTGTTCGCTCGTTCGTCCAAAGCAGATATTTTTTATTGACTTTTCTACAGTAACTTTTGATAGAACTAAAAAAACTTCTGGCTCCCACCATCTGATGCGTCAAAGCACTGAGAAACTGTAAACTGAGACTTTGCAAATTGAGTAAACAAAGGTAACAGAAAGGGAGAAAACTAGCCCCTTACAAGATTTGCCCAATTGTTCCTCTGTTGTGTTCTTGCTGCTCCAACACAAACCACCTTGCCATTTCTCATCATCCTATTCTAACCTCTCTCCCCTAGTTAAGCCCACAACCTTTTTTTTTGTAATTTAAAAATTTTCATATATAAAGCCGAAATGGCAAATTTACAAAATGTTCTATCAATTGGACTGTCCGGAGGAAGTCACAACCCGATAGATAAAGGTGGCCTACAATATGCGCACTAGTCTAATGCCAACCTTTAGCAAAAGGTGGTTCAAGATAACCACAAAATTTCCTAAGTTAATCTACCAACTATTAATTTACACGCTCATTACATGACAAAAACACAATACAAATAGCAAAACTCCCAATAAACTAGGATCGTCAACTGATCCGCCATAGCAAAACGCAGTCAGTTGTCGCAAAAAGCCAAAGTAAGCTCGTGAATCCAGGAAATGTAAGAAAACAGGTGCTGAATAAACTGGGATCGACAACTGATACAGGCTGTTCAACTTTCCTCCTCTTAACCCTGACCAGATTGGCTTTTATTTTTCTAATAAACATGCAATATTCTTTTTTTTTTGGCAACTTAAATTTTCATTAATGTACAAAGATGAACATGGGTAGATGTAGCAAGTTATACTTGCTTCAAAAGACAAAAGCCCTACTAGCACAAAGCCACAGGATAAAATTTGACTAAAATTACCAAAGACGACTAGGATTTCCTACAGCTTTACACAAAGATATTAAAACTATGCACTATTAGGGCACTTGATCATTTCTTAGAGTTGTTAGCTTTCTTTCTACCCCTGTTCTAACATGTCTCCCTTCATCTGTGCATTTCAACAGCAGTAAATGCAAGCAATTACTCTTTTTATCTTTCTTCCATCAGCTATGGATGTGCATGTTTCATTTCCAGGCCCAATACTCCCTTTTGCACTGAAAAAGTTACATAATCTATGAAGAGACCGTGTTCAATTACCATGACCAAACCCATGGCACTACAAAGCAAGTGAAGGATAGAAGCAATAAGTTCCAAAAGAAAAGGGTTAGAAGCAATAGAAAATTATTAACTTGAAAGGCAGAATTAAGAAGACAATGCAATATATAAACCTGAAGGGAGTAACCAAAAAAACAGCATCACACACTGACATGTTTAAATGGGAAACTCAGCAATGGCAGTATAATAACCACTACAAAGAAGAGGAACAGTGTGTGTCACCAGCAACTTCTTGCAGAGGACACTGAAGGAGTGGCACCTTTGCCAGGGCACTGGGCCAACCAAAATGACACTTGCACCCAATGCACTGAACATCAAAGATCTCATTCTAAGATAATGTATGCTAAAACCAGCTCAAGAATCAGAAAAGATTTTTTTCACGATAAGAGGGAAAAAGAATCACTGTAAAGCATGTAATGGTAACTCCCACAGAAATGCTTCAAAGTTATTTAGTTTGACATTGAGCATGACACTAGCCCTAATTGCATGGTTAAGCCCATTCAAATATTGAAGCTTTTTCTGATCGGGTTTGGGGGGCTTGAGGAGGGGGGTGGGGGATTGGGGCAGGAGAAAGATGAGGAAAGACAAGACTGATGATTCCAAAAACATAGAAGTCCAAAAACAGAGAAGTCCCAGAGAATCGCGGATCTAGATAAGATTTTTCCTGCCCTCATTCTAAACCAAAAAAAAAAAAAAAAAAAAAAA
>AP025072.1:3628-231808 GCA_036186865.1 Eustoma russellianum | reverse complement strand
AAAAAAAAAAAAAAAAAAAAAAAATCAGCGATAAGTCTATAAAAAACAAAAGCAACTTCCATAAGAATTGCAAAACTTGCAGGCACTACCATCATTCAAACAGGGAGGGAGAGAGCAACATCAGAGAGCAGAATTGTCATTAACAAGTACCTTGGACCGCAGTTCCATGGGTTTAGAATACCAAAACCCAACACCCATATCACGCATTTCAGGCCAAGAAGGTTCATCAGATAAAAGAGAATTAAACAAATTTTCTTGACAATCTGAATGAAAAGCCCATCCAATCAGCTCCGACGAAGCAACTAACTCTCCCTTTCCCTTTAAGGGCAATCTTCCAAATCTCTGGGCAAAATACTGCAGCTGAAACTTCACTCCGACCCAGAACCTTGAAAAGGACAAATAAACAGTTAAAAAGAAAATTAAATAAAAGGGAAAATATTGCAAAATACTAAGAATGCAAATAGTTTCCATAATCCAAAAGCTAAGTATCAAATAGTGCCGCTTGAAAACCGTCCCATGTCATCCAATGTGTGGTGAATGGAATTCGAAACATGATAGAATAAACAAATTGGAAGCGGCTGAACTCCAAGACTGCATTACGAAGGTATACTTATTGCATTTCCCATCTAAACGGTATATTTGCACTTGGAAAATTAGAAGAGATAGAGATCAGTGAATATTTACAAAGATTGATCAGGATTGTTTAATCCAGACTGACTTTTGAAGATTGTCGGCCAATGTTGGACAAAATCAAGGACAAGATCCAGGATTGGGCATCATCGTATAGAGGTAAGTCCGTTACACTAAGCATTCATTACTTTGGGTAAGTATTTTTTTCTCCATACCTAGAGTCCTAAAAGAGGTGGAAAGAAGGACGAAATCTTTTCTCTTCTGAAACCTTCAGGGAAAGCAGAAGGTAAATGGCAAAATATATGCGAAGCATAAGAGTTTGGGGTCGTGAATATTCCAAAGCTTAGAAACCTAAACATCTCTTTAATGAAGTTATTGTCGATCATTTATGAAAACGAGGAGTATTTGTAGGTTAATTGGGTTGATTCGAGAATTCTGGACGCACTGCAACAAGAACCTTAAATAATCCAAACCTTTTTTTTATAATCCAAACTTTGAAAATCTAAACATCTGTCAGTGAAGCTAGTTTGAAATATTTGTGGAAACAAGGAATCTTTGTAAGTCAAACAGGTCCATTAGATATTTGGGCAGGGCAAAGCTATAGGAACTTAGGAAAGAACTTGGAACTCATGGGAAATCCCATAAATCAAAAACTTAGCATACAACGTCAGAAGGGCAAATGGAAATGGCAAAACTGTCCGAATTTTGTATGACCCATAGCAGCCTTGGAGCATACTAAATCAAGCTATGAGTGTCAACTGCAAAGAAAGCTGGAAAATAGGGGAGGCACAAAATTGATGGATGTAACGAGGATATGGACATCCCATAGGACTACTTCCATAAATAAGGAACAGATAGAGGATGCTTAAAAGTGAATCACAACCCAAAATGTGCAATTACCGAAAATTCACACGGCAGCAACAGTATGCCCGAAAGCGAAGGCCTTTTTTTTAACATTGGTAAGTTAAAATTTCACTAACGGAATAAAATTTATATAGGTAGACCTAACAAGTTAGACTTGCTTCAAGATGCAAAAGGCCGTGATGGAATCCAGACGTAAATGCGTGGATAAGTAATGAGGAAATCCTTCATATATTTGGCAATTATTGTAATCAGTAGGATATGATTTGATAAAAATACATTTCAAGAAAATAGATTATTCTTTCATTATTATAGAGATCCTACAGGATGATTCTAAATTAGCATACTTTTACTCCTTAACAGAAGGATGAAAATCATATAAATATAACAGCATTGTATGGTGAAAAGTAACTCTTTCACCATCTAAACTATGGTATCAAAGACAATAGATGGCTGATACTTGATGGCTGAAAAGGATAGTGATGGGAGCTCAAGCTCTGTAAGTCAGGAAGGTCTGCCTCCTTGCCTCAAGGGAGAGATGCTTCTCAACTTTCTTTGCAACTTACAAATCATAAACTTGACGGAAAGAAGTATATAGAATGGGCTCAATCCGTCAAGTTACCTATTGACGGAAGGGGAAAATTAGGCTAGATCACACGGACAGTCAAGAGCCCACCTGATCGAGATAACAAATTTGAAGCATGGATGTTGAAAATTCTCTCGTCACAGCTTGGTTGATTAACTCTATGAAGTCATCCATAGGGAAGCCATTTAGATTTCTTCCCTCAGCCAAAGATATATAGGATCTCGTCTGACAAACATGCTCGAACATGGAGAATTTTTCTCAAATATTTGACCTAAAGAATCAGCTTTGGCAATTCAAACAAGCTGATAAAAGGTCACAGAGTATTACCATGCAATGGTATCCTTATAGAAAGAACTAGATCAATGCAGTAATAATCAGTGGGACTGTCCATCGGAGAGTGTCAAAATACAAAAGAAAGAGGAGAATGATAGAGTGTACATGTTTTTGACAGGACTTAACAAGTCATTTGATGAAGTGAGGTCCATAATACTTGGAATAAATCCACTCCCTTCATTGGAAAGAGGGGGGCTTCTCTGACATCAGGAGAGAAGAATCCAAAAAAAAAAAGTAATGATGAAACCAAAAGCTCTTCAACTATTGCAGGATATGGAACCATTAGACTCTATAACCACATTGTCTTACAAGACGTTCTTCATGTTCCCAAACTCTCTTGTAATCTGTCGTATGTTAATAAGCTAGCTTAGACACTGAACTGTTCCCTTACATTTGACCTTTCTTACTGCTGTTTCAAGATATAGCCTCGGAGAGGATGACTGACAGTGCTACAGGTGCTGGTAGACTCTATATGTTTAAGGATGATTCTCCTACACAAGCAGATCTAGGCACTTGCCTCAATTCTATCTCTGAGTTAAATAATGTAATGCTTTGACATTATAGACTATGACATCCTAGTTTTCCTTATTTAAAGCATTTGAATCCTTGCCTTTTTAAGAATAGAAGTCCATTTTATAAGTGTGAAAGTGTGAACTACCTCAACATCATAGGATTGTTTTCCCTTCCAGACCCTACAAAGCATCCAAAACATTTTCTCTAATTCAAAGTGATGCGTGGGGGCATCCAGAATCCCAAGTGTGTTTGGGAAAAAATTGGTTTGTTATCTTTATGGATGATCATTCTAGGCTATAATGGGTTTTTTGTTGAAAGACAAAGCAGAAGTGAATGAAACATTTATAAACTTTTACAACAACTGGTATAGTCTATTAGAGCTCATATTCTGACACACCGCAACAAAATGGTGTGACATAAAGAAAAAATAAACATCTACTTGCAGTAACTAAGGCTTTGATGTTTACTAATCATGTTCCAAAGTGCATTTGGGGGACGCACTCCTTACTTCAGCCCATCTTATTTAACATAATGCCTTCTAATGTTTTGAACTATCAAATACCTCTAAATGTGTTCACATCAACATATCCAAACACTAGATTAACTGCAGTTCTTCCCTTAAAAATGTCTGGCTACAGAGCCTTTGTGCATATATCCTCTCAGCATAGAGAAAAATTAGATGCTAGAGCCATGAGGTGTGTGTTTGTAGAGTATGCACCCAACACGAAAGGTTATAAGTGCTTCGAACCTCATTCCAAAAAACTTCTCGTCACTATGGATCTCATATTTTTTTGAATCTCAACCATACTTCAGTCCTAATCTTCAAAAAGAGAGTTTAGAGGAAGAAAACAACAATCAAAGAAAGACTCGGAACTTGGAATTCCTTAAAATTACAGAACATGTGGGCAGGGTAGACAATCTAAGAAATAACATAAACAACTCAAAAAATGTATTAAATAACTCAGACAAAGAACAACAAATTGCCAAGGATATGATTGTATACAGAAGAAGGAAGCAGACTTAGAGCCACACAGACGCTACTCCTCAGTCCTGCCCATCAACTGAACCTGAGACTATACCTGACTACGTAAGTTAATGAAAGCTCAGAAATGTCAACCAATGAAGAAACATCAGAAAACTCACACACAAACCTTGACCTACCTATAGCCAAAAGAAAATGAGTAAGAAGTTGTGTGAGATATTCAATCTCCAACTATGTTTCCACAAAAAATCTCTCACCAGGTTTCTCTGTCTTGACCTCACAATTGACTTATTTGGAGATACCATGGAATATACATGTGGCTTTGGAAAGTCCTGAATAGAGGAAGGCAGTTCTTGAGGAACTGAGGGCCCTAGAGAAGAATCGAACAAGGTTCTAGTAGAATTGTCTAGAGGTAAGAAAGTTGTTGGATGTATGTGGTGTTCACGGTGAAATATCAGGCGAACGGCACATTGGATAGATACAAAGCACGCTTTATGGCTAAAGACTTTACGCAGAAATATGGTATTGACTACTTGGAGACATTTGCTTCAGTAGCCGAGTTAAACATTGTAAGAGTGGTGTTGTTTATTGCAGCTAACCCTCATTGGCCATTTCAGCAACTGCAGCAACTAGATGTGAAGAATGTCTTTCTCAATCTGGAGGAAGAAGTATACATGTCCCCACCTTTAGGATTTGAAGGAATGTTTGAAACCAAGCTATGTAAACTGAGGAAGTCTTTATATGACATTAAACACTTATCAAGGGCCTGGTTTAAATGTTTTACATAGTTGGTTAAGAAACACGGCTTCACCTAAAGAGTGCAGACTATACAATGTTACACCAAGCATTCAATAGAGAATAAAGTCACTGTTTTACCTGTGTATGTAGATGATATTATTCTCACAGGCGATAGTATTATTGAGATAAACATGTTAAAAGACAAACTGGAATCTAAGTTTGAAATTAAGGACTTGGGCCAAATGAAGCATATCTTAGGAACAGAGGTTGTAAGGTCTAAGAAGGGGATAACAGTCTCACAAAAAAAGTACCCTGGATTTATTAAAAGAGACAGGCATGAGTGACTGCAAACCATCTGACACACCACTTGATCCTAGCACTAAGTTAGAACGCAAAGGAGGAAATCCAGTAAAGGCTGGTCAATATCAGAGGTTGCTGGACAAGCTGATTCATTTATCACATACAAGACCTGACATTGCTTTTGCACTTCACCTGGTAAGCAAGTCCATGCATGCACCAAAGATATCTTAAAGGATCACCTAGAGAAGGACTAGTGCTCAGAAAAACAAATTATAAATGCACTGAAGGCTACACGGATGCAGATTGGGTCGACTCTGTTGTGGACAGAAGATCTGCCTCAGGCTACTGTAAGTTTAAGTGAGATAACTCGGTAAGTTGGAGGAGCAAGAAGCAACATGTTATGCTAGAAGCAGTGCTAAAGCAGACCATAGATCAACGGCACATGTTTGTGAGATGATATGGCTGCAGAGATTGCTAGAAGAGCTAAGGAAACCTATCCAGAAGTTTATGATGTACTGTGATGATAAAACAACAATAAAAATCGTCAATAACTCAGTGCAGCATGAAAGAACTAAACACGTGGAGGTGGATAGACACATCATAAAAGAAAAGCTTGAATCTGGCTTAGTATGTGTTCTATTTGTGCAGCAGCTAGCAGATATTTTTACCAAGGGACTAGCCAGGACTAGTTTTGATTATATCCTCAGCAAGTCGGGCATGATCAATATCTATGCACCAACTTGAAAGGGAGTATTGGAATCCAAAAGTAAATGTGTGGAAAAGTAATAAGGGAATCGTTCATATTTGATAGTTATCGTGATTAGTAAGATATGATGTGATAGAAATATATTTTAGGAAAGTAGATTATTCTTTCATTATTATAGAGATCTTATAGGATCACTCTAAATTAACTTACTTTTACTCCTTAACAGAAGGATATAAATCCTATAAATGTAACCGCATTGTAAGTGAAAAGTATCCTCTTTCTCATCTTAACTTATAGGCTAATACCGTATTAACGTACCGCACACAAGCTATATTTAGCTCAAAAATCCAAAAGAAAACTAGGATTCACTGGCATTACAAAAGCTATGCACCCATCAGGACCCGGAAAAAAGTTCCCGGTGATCATTTATATTATGGATGGCATGCTGAATTAGACTCTCCCCACTAGATTAACAACTAGAATGGAAGCTGGTAAATGATGTAACATGTATGCTAGGTAGTCAGTATCCTGCTAACGAGGACCACTAACTATCCTAAAGAAAACAGGTCACAAACTTCTCAAGATTACGCTTTGTAGTTTGACGTACAACACATTCCGTGGGCAACAACTGTTTGACAGAGTAGGCAGTCAAAACTCTTTATCAAATGGTCAAGAAAGTTGTGAGCTTCAGAATCTATCCTATAAATTTCTAGCGAGACATTGTATTTTTATTATGCCAAACTGCTGCCAGCAACATAGTATGACCCTCAGCCTTAGTTGTACCAAAGACAAATGTATGATATAAGGAAGGAGATCTATGAACTTGTAAACTTTTGCAAATAGGTAATGAATCTTGCAAAATTTTAAGGGTCCGCTCCCGTCAAGAAAAAAAGGGGGAAAAAAGAACAGCATTGTTCACCCATCTTTGCTACACATTTAAAACCATGAGATATCCACATATCCAGCAAAAATACAGGAGTACCTTTGGCCAGCTTCATCAAGACTTCTAAAGGAGGAAGCAGTATATGGGTCACTCACTTCCTTAAGGACTTCGGCAATTGCAACAATCTGCGCCTTCTCACAAGATGCTATGCCTCCAGAACTATGTAGCTTTGAAATTGCCTCATTGAAATCCATAGAAAGAGATTTTGTTGAATATGAAGAGCTAGCTTTATTGGAGGACACCTGCCCCCATATACTGGCAAATTGAGATGCACCTTGCGAATAAGAAACGGATGCATTAACGTCGTCCCCGGCATTCCATCTAAACGTGTTATCCCTTGAACTGGAGGAGGTAACTTCTTCAAGATAATTCGAAAGAGGAACTCGTGGAAATGCATAGGAACAATTTCCAGAGAAGTGACATTTCCCTGATATTCTACAAGACGCAAGGTGCTCCACAAGATGCTGCAAGGCCACAAATGCATGTTTCCAGTTTCCTGTAAAACTTAATTAGCCATACTCGATCAAAAGAGTTGAACAACACAAAATAAAGATTTCAAAAACAAAATACAAAAAAAATTACACACACAGATAAACACACAGATATATAAGATGCATAAAGTGTTGAACAGAGTAATTTATGGAAAGATGGAGGAATACTATTCATAAGCTTAAGTTCAATATACTTGTGTTCCTCTTTTACAGAGGCTGAGTACAGCCTCTAACGGCTGAAAAGAGTACTAACGACTAGTCTGCCAACAGCTAGCTCATATGTGGGGGAGATTAGCTTGTGCAGATTTAGCCACTGAAATAATGGCTTATAAAAGTACGTATACTGTATGTATTTGTGTGTGTATGAGTGTATAATCTATTGGCGCCTATTTATGATGTATCTGAATGGTGTATTTGTACACTCACCTTCAACGCTGATGTATATATTTACACAACCAAGCTTGTTTACAGGACTCTAAAATACTTCTATAAAGATTGGATGGGTAAACATGTCTGTAGCTTGATTCCTTGATGTTGAGCCTTACTTGCGGTTATAATTTAGATGTTCTGGGTAAAATAACAAAAAATTCAGAGTATTTTAGAGATTTTAATGTTATCTTAATAGAGCAAAGGTGATTTGCACCAGCATAAAGATAATCATATGGAATTTTCAGAAGGGAAAATGATATTTGGTGTCGATAACTATAGTTGTTGTGTCTAAATTGCACTGTAAGTTTGTAATTTCTAGCTTGCACTTATAACTATTAAATTTTTGTTAGTTTTGCGGCATAAATTTACGATTTCCAACATGCACCCACAACTATTATTTTTTTAACTCTTTTGCACCATTTAAAGTTTTTGTTTTTTTCATTTTAGATGCGAATAACCCATGCAAAAGAGTAAAACAATTAGTAGTTATGTGTGCACATCGAAAATCATAAACTTATGATGCAAATGTATAAAAAATTAATAATTATAAACGCACGCTGCAAATCACAAACTTATAGCATAATATAGACCTCAATCTGATGTTTCTAACCCTCATGTTTTAGCATTTGTGACCAGGAGAATAGCAACACCTGGTCAAAGTTCTGTAGCTATTGCAAGAAATCAGAACTATGATAGATTACTGAAGACTACATGGAAAACCAGGAGAAGGGAGGCCACAAGACCAACCAATAACTGCTGGAGAAATGCAAAAACATATGTTGCCAACACGGTGAGCAGCAGTAGCAACACTGGACAAACTCATGGATCTTCAACACTACGTAAAAAAGCCAAATTAAAGCTCTACTTCCTCTGCTAAGTAAAGATTTTATGGATTGAGTTCAGTATGTATGGAAAGATATACGACTACAATAATTGAGTAGAGGAAACAGAGCATCAACGAAGCAAGAAATGTTAAATAACAGCAAAGATGAAATCAAATCCGATTTCTGGCTAAACTTTTATTCTCAGTATGTGAGTATATATACATGGGTTCTAACGGTAAGAAAGTAGCCAACGGTTATCTGTTGTGATGGGGGGCCTACATATATTTACATAATTAAAGAATATACAATTTATATTTGATATTTCTACACTCTCCTTCAAGCTTGGTGTATATGTTTATACACCCAAGCTTGGCAGCTAATGATAAAAAAAGTGTGTATAGATACAGGTTTTGTAAAGATATCAGCAACTTGATATGTGGATTGTATGTGCTCGAGTTTTATGATCTCGTCTTCAATCTTCTAGCGGATGAAGTGTCGATCTATCTCAACGTGCTTAGACTTGTCATGTTGGATAGGATTCTCTGCCATACTTATAGCAGAAATGTTATCACAATATACACAAACCGGTAGTGTTACTTCCATGCGTAGCTCTTCTAGTACCCTTTTTATCCATAAACCTTCGCATATACCTAATGCAAGCGCCCTTAACTCCGCTTCTGCACTGCTTCGTGATACAACTGTCTGCTTTTTTCTTCTCCAGGTTACCAAATTTCCCCAGACGAAAGTTCCATATCCCGTAGTAAACCGCATGTCAGTCTTTGATCCAGCCCAGTCAGCGTCAGTGTATACAAGAATTCTTCTATCTGTTTGTTTCTTGAATGATAATCCTTGTTCTGGAGCAGCCTTCAAATACCTGAGGATCCTTAAAGCAGCTTTAAGATGTTCATTAGTGGGTTCATGCATAAATTGAGAAACAAAACTAACCGCATAACAAATATCATGACGTGCGTCATCATCATCATCATCATCGGTACCCAGTATATCCCAACGACAGCCAAAGCTATCGTTAGGGTCTGGGGAGGGTAAGTGGTAGACAGACAATACCTCTGTCCTAAGGGATAGAGAGTCTGCTTCTAGTGAGACCCCCGGCTCTATATGTATCTGCATAAATGACATAATAATAGAGATATGATGTGCTAGTATGTTAGTGAGAAAATTCAGAAAATACAAAGAAGAGGCTTTCGATATTAAAATATACATAACGTGTATATGTACATGTAATGCAAAACAACAGTAAAACATAAGCAAACAAGTGTAAAGTCAACCTAAAGCGTAGATATTGTCTACGCCTATCTATGTCCCTACATATACTCTAAGGTGTCCCTATATATGACCTATACCTCGTTAACCTTAATCTTATGTCTCCATGAACTCATATCCTGGACCATGTCCTCAGAGAGGAGCAAATCTAGTAGGTCGTGTCTAATCTCCTCATCACAAGTCAGTTTGGGCCTGCCTTTACTCCTGTTCCCCTCTACAATAAGGCTTTCAATTGCTCTGACCGACGCCGTTGTCTGTCTCAGCTTGACATGTCCAAACCGTCTCATTCTTTCCTCCCTTATCTTATCTGCTATACTAGCCACGCCTAACCTTTCTTAAAACACCTTGTTTTTGATCCGGTCTAACCTTGTATGCCCACACATCCACCTCAACATCTTCGGATCTGCCACTTCCATCTTCTGCAATTGTGACCTATTGATGGCCCAGCAGTTTGTCCCATATAGCATTGTCGGTCGCACTGCCACCCTATAAAATTTTTCCTTTAATTTATTTGGAAAATCTTTGTCACACAGCACCCCTGAGGCCGCCCTCCATCTACACCAGCCTGCTTGAACTCGATGTGCTACATCACTATCTATGTCCCCATTCTGCTGCACAAATGATCCTAGGTACTTAAACTTACTTACCTGTGGTACCACTTGACCATCGATGGTGAGCTGGCTAAATATCATGACGTGAGGTAAATAAGTTTACTAACCAATTGTTGGTACCGTAGTTTATCCATAGGAGTCATATCCCAGGCCTCTTTGGGTTTACATCCGGGTTCCATGGGCATAGGAGCTGGCTTGCATCCTAACATTCCTGTTTCAGTTAATAAATCTAATACATATTTCCTTTGGAAAATACTCATTTCATTCTTGGTTCTAGAGACTTCCATTCCTAGAAAGTACCGTAATCTTCCTAAGTCTTTCACTTCAAATGCCTCGTATAACTTCCTTTTAATCATATCAATTCAATACCTACCTTGTCATTTCCTGTGAGTATAATATCATCCACGTAAACAATAAGCATAGTAATAGTATGAGCACTGGAAATCGCACAAATAAAGTATGATCACAGTGTGTTTGTTTAAAGCCGAAATTTAAAACAATTGTGGTAAATCGTTTGAACCATGCACGTGGAGATTGTTTTAGGCCATATAAAGATTTTTTCAATTTACATACCATACCATTATTCTGATTATTTTTAAAGCCAGGAGGTATATCCATATAAACTAGTTCTTGTAAGTCACCATTCATAAAAGCATTTTTAACATCTAACTGTAATAAACACCAATCAAGGTTAATAGCTAATGAAAAATCCTAACAGTATTTAATTTTGCAACAGGTGCAAAAGTTTCTAAATAGTCAATCCTGTATGTCTGGGTAAAACCTTTAGCAACTAATCTCGCTTTATATCGGTTAACCGTCCCATCTGTATTATACTTGACTGAAAACACTCATTTGCACCCAACTGTTTTGACTCCCGGTCCCCTAGTAACTAAATCCCAAGTATCATTCTTAATTAAGGACTTCATTTCATCTTCCACAGCTTCTCTCCATGAAGGGTGTTTTAGTGCCTCCTCAATATTGGCAGGAACTCGTTGACTATCTACTGCACAAATAAATGCTCTCAGTGATGCACTTAAATTGTTAAAGGCCAAAAAATTGTATAAGGGGTGTTTGGTACACTCTCTCACCCCTTTCCTAAGAGCTATAGGTAAATCATCTATGGCAGCATCAATATGATTTGTCTCTTCTATCCTCGGTATGGATTTACTTCTTCTAGTGTATACATGTGTAATAGGTAACTCACTTGTCTTCGACAATTTCATGTTCAATATCTCCACTTGCCGTATTGTTTTCAGATACCTGGGTAACTGGGGTAGGAACCATGGTCTTTTCATGATTAGGCTCATGTGTTACAACATCAAGAATATTCCAAAAGTGATCAACAGAAGCTCCTGATTTCGGAACCGAAACTTCACGAGAGTAAAAAGCATTTAAAATACACCGGTGGGTTCGTCTGTCTAGTTTAGAACACATATGGGGCTGAATGTACACATAAACTACACAGCCGAATAGCTTAAGTGGTAAAGCTGACAGTAATTTTGTATTGGGAAAACTGGATAACAAGAGATATTTTGGGGTTTTGAATGATAATACTCGTGATGGCATCCGGTTAATGAGGTAGGTTGCAGTGAGGATTGCTTCACCCCAATAAAATTTAGGAACACTCATAGTAAATATAATAGCTCTAGATACCTCCAATAAGTGTCGATTCTTACGTTCGGCAATACCATTTTTCTGGGGGGGTACATACACATGAGGTTTGGTGGTGAATCCCTAGACTTGCTAAGTAGTCCTTCACTTCTTTATCCAAGTATTATGTCCCATTATCACTTATAAGAACTTTAATCGTTGTGTCAAATTGATTCCTAATAAGTGTAACAAAAGTCCTGATAATATGACCTACTTTTGTATTGTTTTTCATCAGACATACACATGTTATCCTTGTATGATCATCAACAAAGGTTATAAACCATCTAGATCCATTAATGTTTGCTACCCTCGCTGGTCCCCAAATATCCGAGTGAATCAAATTAAAAGGGTAGCTTGGCTCATAAGGTTTTGGTAAATACCTAGTTTTAGTTTGCTTGGAAAGTATGCAAGTGTCACATGTTAGTTTACTGATGTTGACATTAGTAAAAAGACGAGGCGTTAATTTCTGCAAATAGATGAAGTTAGGGTGTCCCAACCGGTTGTGCCAAAGCAAGATATGATCTAACCAATAGTTTCAGGATCAGTACATGACATAGATCTAGAACTATTACAAAATGAATTTTTCTGACTTGAGGCCCTTCCAAAAACAGACTGTTTCTTTCCTTCTGAGAATAGCCCAAAAACAAAATCCGGTCGTTTTCCTTCTACCCGAAGAATATAAAGCCCTTCCAATTGTCTAGCATTGTCAATCATCTTCCTCGAATGTTTCTCCTGAAAGAGACATTCAGAAGATTGAGAACAATGCCCAACAATTATTATCTTTAGTAATGTGGCTAATCGAAATTAAGTTAAAGTTAAGACATGGTACGTATAGCACATTAGCAAGAATTAGCCCACCAGTAAGCTGAATGGTTCCTTTTCCCATCACTTTCAGACTAATACCGTTAGCAATTGTTACCAATTTTGGGACAGTAAAAGATTGATATGTATGAAGAAAGTGTAAGTTGTAGGTCATATGATCCGATGCCCCTGAATCAATGATCTAAGGGCACCAAGTACCATTTGACCCAGTACCTGACGCAGAAGCTACAGTCGCTTGAATAGTTTGTCCTGAGTTTTGCTGAACGGGTTTGTTGCCAGCTAGTTGTTATGTCAAGAGCTGGACTAAAGCCTCCACTTGGTGAGATAGCTTCCATTCTAGGTCCTGGTTCACAGAGTCCCTAGATGTAGTGTTAGCAGTGTGTGTTCTATTATTCTCCCACGACGGAGAGAACCTCGAGTTTGTTTGGTTATTTGGTTGTTGGTATTTCTTAAGTCTTTGGAGTTTGAAACATGCATCCACAGAATGTCTAGGTTTCTTACAGTATTTGCAGATCTGAGATGATTTATATGGACGGCGGTTTTCAGAGTATCATGAGTTACGTCTTGCGACCAAACCTGTTCCACCCGCATTTGTTCCACATCCCTCATGCTGAAAATTGTTACATGCAGGAGGAACAGCACATCCAGTAGAACACTTAGATAGAGTTTTTGTAGAAGAACTAATAAGCAAAGCGGATCCTTCGTGGGATGAGGGTGTAGGTGCCCCCATCATGACCTTGAGTCTACTTTCTTCTTGACGAATCTCAGAGAACGCAGCATTTAGACTAGGTAAGGGCTTCATGCCTAGGATTCTACTACGAACAGCATCCAAGTTTTTATTTAGACCATACAAAAATCTAAATACCCGTTTCTTTTCAATATAGCTTTTAAATAAAAGATCATCTGCTGGAGAAGTCCAGTTGTGGGTCTCAATTACATCTAGCTGCTGCCATAGTCTCGTGAGGTGTGAGTAGTAATCACTAACAGTCTTCTCCCTTTGGTGTACCTCATGTAGTTGAACCTCTAGTTTATAAATCTCTGACACATTATCTCTTTTGGAATAAAGTTCCCTTGGTGCCTTCCAGATTGCAGCAGTAGTTGGATACAGAATGAAATTTTTTCCAACGTCTGGCATCATAGATCTTATGAGCCAAGACATTATCATGGGATCTCTGACCTCTATTGCATGAATCCGTTTTCTGTTGGTGCTGGGCTAGGAAGGTGACCGTATAAATAGTCATCTTTTCCCCTGCCGATGATAAACATCCCCACTGCTTTGCTCCATGAAAGATAGTTATGGCCAGTGAGTTTGTGGTTGGTTATGATAACAGGATGTCCATCCATGGAACTAGCAGTGGAATAGATGTATTTGGAGTGGTATCATCAGTTATTCCTCCGGTAGATGGTGGAATGGCGGAGGTGGAAGATGATTCAGGAATCTCAGACATGGTAGTTTAAGATTGAGAAGAAAGAAATATAGGAAGAAGACAGCTTGGGAGATAACTTAAGTGGAATGATGAAATTGAAATCGAGAGAATTGATTCTGGGAGTAATTAAATGAAAGTGAGAGAACAGATATGAAAAACACACCAAAAATCGAGGGAGGACGATCGATACTGTCGAGGTAAACAATAATATAAATTTTGGGATGTAGACAACTTAGTGGTCTTGTAAACTGTTCCTTGGAAACATATCCAAGCTTCTCGAGGAAGCTTGACACAAAGAATATAAATATATATTTTATTATTATGGGCAATATGGGCAATGCCTTCAGAAGGTTCTCGAGACACGTCTGAAGGGAAAAATTAAATATTGTAAGGCCAATACGTGGAGCCTCTATATCCACATATACTTTTTAAGTGGAATCTTTGTGAGTTTTTCACTTTCTCGTCTTCTTCCTTCAGAGTATTACGATCGCAACAAGGAGACTATTCTCCTTCTTTGACAGTAGGACGAAAAATAGAACGTAGATGCTCAACCTCAAGAAATTAACTTGTTTTGTATTCTCAAGCTCTGATACCATAAAGATTTTATGGATTGAGTTCAGTATGTATGGAAAGATATACGACTACAATAATTGAGTAGAGGAAACAGAGCATCAACGAAGCAAGAAATGTTAAATAACAGCAAAGATGAAATCAAATCTGATTTCTAGCTGAACTTTTATTCTCAGTATGTGAGTATATATACATGGGTTCTAACGGTAACAAGGTAGCCAACGGTTACCTGCTGTGATGGGGGCCTACCTATATTTACATAATTAAAGAATATACAATTTACTATTTGATATTTCTACACTAAGTCAACAGCAGAATATAACACATCCTTCACCCATTCAGACATCAATGGCAAGAATAAGTAACAAACAAAAGAGTAAGACTCATTTATGGAAAGTTGATTCAGGAGTTTCTGATAATATGACACACAACAAAGACTTCTTACTTCATTATGAATCTTTTACCAATCCTAAGTCTGTTAAGATTGCCAATTGACTAAAACTATAAGTTGTTGGAAAGAGAATAGTCAAGCAAACTAATAAACTATTTTTATATGATCCATAAGCTTTCTTTCCCTTCACAAATGATCCATATGATCTTCATAAGTTAGCCGTTATTAACCTGCGCAATGTTAGGCATACCCAAGCCATCAGCCTTCTTAACGAGGCAAACAGAGCTCTATTTGACTTTAGCCTTATGTGAACCACCGCAAAGGAAGACCCTCAGGAGTTTTTCAATTTCCCTGATCACTTTCCTAGGTATAAAGTAAACAATCGTCCAGTATCTACAAATGGTAATTAAAACATATTTTATAAGCTGAAGTTTTCCCCTGAAAGCTTAGAAGCAGACCAGGAACTTATCCTATTATTGATCCTATCCAACAGAGGGCCAAAATCCAAGTAAAAGAGTTTACCACTCCTTAGCAGTACTCTTAGGCCTGCAAATGAATCGAATCTGAGCGAACCTATCTGGGCTCGAGTTCGGCTCGAATTATTTTCACTAGGATCAGCTCGACCTCGTGACGAGTTTTAAATGCAGCTTGAGTTCGAATTCGAAACACTTGGAAAAGGCCCGAGCTTGATTCGTGAGCTCGAATGTGGCTCGCGAGCTTAGCTAGATTCGTGAACTCAAATCGAACTCACGAGCTGAATGGGCAGTGAGGATCGCATGGTTAGGGATGGACGGTGGGGATTAATAAGGAGGAATATATATGGACATATTCGAGCCAATTATCGTGCTTACTATCGAGCCTTCGTCGAGCTTACGAACCAAATACTAGGGCGCTTGAATTCAGCTCGCTAAATATTTCGAGCCCAAAATGTGTTTCGAATTCGAATTCGAGCTCGCAAAAATCGAACTCGAGCCGAGTCTTTAACGAGTCAAACCCGAATAGCTCGTTTTGGGCTTGATTCGTTTGCAGGCCTAAGTACTCTAAGGTGCTTCATTGGCAATGAGCCAATAGACATACCTAGGATATCAAAAATAGTTTGTTTCTTTGAATTGGAGACCCCGAGACAAAGATTCCACATTTGAAGATGTTAGGCTTAAGACCAGAGAGCTCAAGAGCTAACCAAACATGTCTAGAGCCTCTTTTATAATCCTAACAGAAGGATTATCAGCGCTAGAAAGGATGAACAAATCATCCGCAAATGCTAAAAGGCTAAGTTTCATATAATCATATTGCGGATGGAATTTAAAAATAGGAACCCTTAATTCTGGAATTAAATAGCGGTGAGCCTTTCATTACAAGAATAAATAGGTAAGGTGAAATAAGGTCACCCTGTCTAATGCCCCTTGTAGCCTTGAAGCAACCAACTAAGGAACCACTGAGGTTTAATGAGTAGGAGGTAGTTGTTATGCAATGGTTGATACATGTTCTAAATTTCTCGGGAAAGTTTATCAGCTTGAGAATTTCCATCAAGTAATTCCAGCTGACAGTGCCAAATATCTTCATAATGTCTACTTTAGTTGCACAACTACTGAGACCCCACTTCTTTGGTATCTCTTGGCCAACTCATACATTAGTAAAATGTTGACTTGGATTGATCTATCCTGAATGAAGACAAACTGGTTCTCACTAATAAGAGAGGGCAGGAATACCTACATTCTGCTTGCAATTATTTTTGAAATAATTTTGAAGCAAACATTACAACATGATACGGGTCTAAATTCTGTCATTCTAATTGGGGCTTCTACTTTAAGGATTAGTGATATGGTTGTAGAGTTCATAGGATAATAGATGAAGTTGTCAGAGAAAAAATACCCAATGGCCTCTAAGAGATCTTAGCCAACTAAATCCCAATTATCCTTGCAAAATTCTATTGTAAACCCATCAAGTCCGGAGTGGAGAGTTATTTTTCATTGAAGACAAAGCATCCTTTATTCCTTTATGGGTAACATGGGCTTCTAATGAAGAGGACTGCTCCATAATAATTTTCCAAACCGGTTCTAAGTGGGATAAGAGTTGGGGTGAGGTTCAGAGAAGAAGGTCTCAAAGAAACCAGCTCTCGTGGCTTTCACTTTCTCATAGTAATCAATAATGTTTCCATTCTCATCCTGGAGCCTAACGATCTTGTTCCTAGCAATGTGTGTCTTCACATCTGTGAAAAAATTTGGTATTCACTTCCCCTCCTTCATTCATTTTACTCTTGCCATTTTTTTAACAATGTTTCTTCAAAGTCAAAAAGCCTAACTCAAGCATTTTTTCCCAACATGTTTCTGTAAGCACTGGCTGCCAGCCACTGTTTGCAGTTGGGCATACTCTAGTGCTTGCTTAGTAGTAAAGACCCTCTTAGAGATTTTTTTTACATAGAATTTTATATTTAATTTCTTAAAGGGGTCCTTCCACCTTTTCAGTTTCTTAACTAATCTAACATGAGGGTTCCCTAACTTAAGATCCATTCAACTAATTACTTTTGTTTCTTTGAAGTTTGTTTCATCCAGTCATTCATAAACTTAAAAGGTTAGGGTCCTAGATTTTTGCCAAGTATAACAATGCAGGAGAGTGGTCAGGAAAGGTGGGAGCCTCATAGTCCAATTGGTAGTTTGGATATTTGCTATTTCACTCTTCATTCAAGAACATGTGGTCAATCCTACTGTAGACCCTCTTAGTCTCAACCAAGTAAATTCAAACCCTCTAGAAGGTATATTGTATATGTCCATATATTTGATCCATTCATTAAACTCTTTGATGGCATTTACATCCACTCTTTTATTACCTGTCTTACATTTACTATCCAGGATTACATTAAAGTCACCCATAATAACCCAAATCTCAAAGCATGCCAAAGATCACGCCTACTACTTCTTTCATTGTATTAATCGACTACAGTTAGGATGAAGACATCCTGGGAGGGAAATTAGTTGAAATCCTATATGTAATATATTGTTTCTCACAATGTAGAACATTACCCTCAAAAAGGTTAGGATTCTAGCCAACTTAGATTCAGGCTACAATGTTAGGAAGAGTATTGAGTTTAGCTACTCAGCCTTTGAAGGTTATTTTAAAGAACTTCTCAAAGTTTTGTTGTGTAACCTTTACTTTCACTAGAACCACAATTCCAATTCTCTTTCCTTCTATGTATTTTTTAACTTCCTTCTGCTTCAAGTAGGACTTTAACCCACTTATATTCCAACAGGCTAACTTGATCATATTTTGGATTAGCCTCTCTAGGCTTACCCTACTTGTTCCTACCATATTGTTTGACTTGAGTGGAATCAGAGATTTCTATCAAGTTACCTTCAGAATCAGGCTAGGAAAGTGGGTTTTTCTGTAAGTTGAAGATATCATATATAAGCCATGCGCATTTACAAAAGGTGCTGCTTTGAGAAGGCAACAACAAGCTTAGCTTGAACACAATATAGGTGGCTTACAATGACTATCCAATCTCTAGTGCCAACCTTCACAAAAAGTTGCCTCATAATAGCAACATAAGCCAAAGACAGCAAAATGGAAGTAAAAAGAATAACAATAACTAGAATATAACCTAAGCTACAACCGAAGATCTCGAATCAAAGAAGGTGTAAGTGACATAGTTTCCCAAAATAATAAGCTTCAAGCATTCAGGAACCTAAGCAAGCAAAATAACAAACACCCCTCTAAGGAAATCCAAGGGAAAACAAAAGAACAAACACCCCTCTAAGGAAATCCAGGGGGAAACAAAAGCAGGAAAGCCAAGAAGAGCCCCCTACTGAGAATAGGCGGAAACAAAGTGGGTTTCACTGCCCACTTTTAAAGCTTTTGAAGGAACCACTACATCAATAGGAGCAACTGACTTCTTTGTAGCTACTTTTGAATTGGGATGATTCTTCTCAACTTGTTCCAGAGAAGTCTTATTTGAGTTAAAATCCTCAGAGCAAGAGCTAGGGGAAATGCCTGTTGTGTTTCTTGAAAGCCTTTTTTTCACTATGACTACCATTTTGGTTGTCAACCTTTCCCATTCCTGATTCATGATGAGCTATATCTACACCCTTATTTGTGTTGTCTTCCTCGGAGCTAGAACTAGAGAAAATGTGACTATCTTCTTTACTGAACTTCTTTCTACGTGAACTACTTCCATGAATGTCTTCCTTCCTAATTCCAGGTTTCTGGGCACAAGACACTATATCTTCCTCAGAATCAACATAAGAAGGAGATGAAGTAAGTTTTTCCTCCCCATCACTGTCCAGTTACTATAGATATTAACTTCATCAGAAGGGGGTTGAATTAGTTTGGGGGTAGTTAAGGCAGTGAAAGCGGTGAGTCCAGTCTCATCTCCAATTTGTTTATGATTTGGGCTCATCGGAGCAATGTCCTGTGAACTGGTCATGGCAATGACAGAGGTGAAGTCTTGGTCTTTTCCTATTGGTTTAGGAGTTTGGTTCACTGGGTGATTACCCAGTAGGTTATGATCAATGGAGGAACCAATGTTAGGTGGGGTGTGCCCATTAGTTTTTAGTCCTCTTTCCACGACTTTCTCTTTACCTTTAGGCAAATGCTGAAAATTACCTGATAAAGTGTCAGCATCTCTATTCCTCTGACCCCTATAAAGTTATTCTAGTTACTAGACTGGGACCAACAGTGGCTACTTTGGGCCACATTGAGGGAACAGTCTAAGGCTGGGGTGTTTTACTCTTCACAAGAATACCCAAAAGTTTTACATTTGAGGCACCTAGTCATCCATTCGTAGATGACTTCTTGAGAACATTCCTGACCGCATTCATCAATAAAGGTTATGGGCTTGGAAGGCAGCACTCCAGCTTTGATTTCAACAAATCCTAGCGAAAGCTACTCTGGATTGGGAGGTGGTAAGCTTATCCATGAATAAAAGCTTTCCAATAAGGCTACCTAGGCTGCTAAAGACATGCATGCTAAAGAAATGAAGGCGAAGGTGGGCAAATTGAACCCAGGCTGGAACAGTGTCTAGCTTAGGCATTCGATGAATTAGCCAGGAACTCATGACCAAAGGAAGATGACTTTATTCCTAAAAGGTAGGGGAGAAGATCAAGGATACTTTGTTTCGAATCCTCATATTGGAAACGAAAAATAAATAGCTCGTCCTCTACTCTTTGGACTTCAAGTAGACCCTTAGAGTTACATCGATCGTCAACAAATTTCTTCAGGTTGAAGAAAGAGGCTGAGTTACCCATTACCTGCCTAACAATTGTTGATACCTGTTTCTGTTTTGACTCTGTGATTCTTTCCGGGTTGATAGCAAAGAAGCTCTTCCATTATCGTTGTCAGTTTGAAGTTGTTTGAGCATCTTGAGCAAAGATGCCCAAGCTGATTGTGCTCTAACGAAGTGTTGCATGTTGCAAATCGATGCTGGATTATAAAAGCCCATCCATATCGAGGTGAAGGAGTATAATTTGCTCTTCGACCGCTTTTCGCGGCGACCGAAGTGACCAAATTAACCAAGGAAGTTAATGGAAGTGTATTAACCGTTATTTTCTTGAAGAGGGTAGAAAGGGAAGAAAGACGCGTAGGAAAAAGATTTGGAGGAAGAAGGCGACAATATAACCATTGCAGAGGGTAGAATGGGAAGAAAGAGACATTAGCAGTGGAGATCTAGGGTGGTAGAGGAGATAGAATGTGGATGTTGAGTAGGAAAGAGAAAGTTTGTGCTTGTTAGTTTAGACAGAAGGAGGGGAAAATTTTTCAGTTCAAGGATCCTAAGATTCTCTTCAAGTAATTTCAGTTTACCGTGTCAAAAGTTTTCATAATGTCTTTTTCTTTTTTGTAATTAGCTTTCATTTGCACAGCTACTTGGGTCACAAGATTTTTGGCATCTCTTTACCACCTCATGCATAAACAGAATATTATCTTGGATTTTGTGCGAAGGCAGATCGATTTCATCAACAAGGCAAGGTAGAAGAGGCTTGATCCAGTTTACTAGGATTTTAGAGATAATGTCATAGGATATGTTGCAGCAACAAATAGGTCTGAAGCCTCTCATTCTAATTGGAGCAACTATCCTAGGAATAAAAGAAATGGCTGTAGAATTAATAAGATAATATATGGAATTGTTTGTAAAAATGTAACGTATAGCATCCATAAAATCTTAGCCAACTAACTCTCAATTAGACTTGTAGAATTCCACTGTGTGACCATCAGGACCTGGAGCAATATCATTTTTCATAGGAACGGCTGTGTTTCATCAAGTAACGTAAAAAGAGGAAAGGAAATACAGCTTGCAAAATCTTTCTACAAATCTCAAGTTTGAAGTACGAGGAATCTTGTAACACCACAATCATAAGTATCAAGATCGCAATATAATACAATCTGTCTTTTCATTCATCTTAATTTCCATCCAATGTTAAGATAATTTATCAAAGGTATACTAAGTGGATGCACTGTGTCCGTACACCCTGCCAAATGATAATGGTAAAGACTGCCTTTAGACCTACAATACTTAGAGAGGGATTCCGCAGAGATGGTCAATTACAGCAGTTAAGTTTCAGAATGTAATCTCGACTTCACCTTGGCATCCAAACAAGATCCTTATTAGAAGCTAGTTTCTCCAGATTCCAAAATGAGAAAAGAGACAAAGGCACTTACAGAATAAGTAGATAAGAGTTAGTATGCCGAAACCAGACAGTTCAAGCACATCAATGCAATAAACTACGTGAATCTCACTCAATACTGGTTAAGTAATTACATATACTGCAAGAGACTAATTCAACAAAAACATGAGAAAGATAATTTTACTCGGAAAAGCAAATCATAGAAGCAATACCGACAGTTGAAGACCAGAATGACTGATTGCAGAGCCAAAAGCAACAAAGGAATATTATCTTTACAACATGTAACTAACAGATTAGTTCAAAGATCAGCTTCAAATAATAGAGATGGAAATGAGGCCTTCCATCAAATATAAAGCTTTAATACCTGCACTCATGTTCCAAAGAAGAGCTTCAGGGTGAAAGGCTGGAAGACTTCCTCCAAGCATATCCGCAACTTCTGATATGTTCCACAACCCAATCTTTCCACTCGAGTCGTATGTCTGTCTAAAGCTATCCACGTCAATAACCAAGGGACAGTCTTCGAGACATGTATTCATTGGAATTGGGAAATAGGGTTGTTTTTCATTCTCTTTTCCAGACGGTTCTTTCAAATCAAATGTGCCAGAATCAGTACAAATTACTCCAAGATTTTCCTGAGAACGGATCTTGCAAACAAAGGAATCATTGGTACGACTCTCATTTTGCACAATTAAGTGATTACTAAATAGACAGAAATAGCCATCGTGAACAATCCCTAAGGTGGCTTTAGGTCCCCAAAAGAAGTCTCGAATAGCAGGATAAGTTTCACTTTCTCCAACACAAGCCCATACGTTTCCTTCTCTTGTTTCTTTTGGCTTCAGAAAAGCCTGACCTCCAAAGCGCCGTCTTGCAAAGATCTTTAACTTATTATGGAGGCAGACCACCAAAATGGATTGACCATTTCCCATCATCAACCAATTAAGGCATACAACTTCGGCACCCACACATACCGTATCCTCTAGTATGAAGCTGCTTGCTTTTCCAAGGTTTATGAATTCCCAGACATGAAGAGTTTTTGAATTATTTAAGGAGTCAGTTTCGGAGACAGTAGCAATCTTTCGACCAGACAAACTTGATATTTTCAGAATGGGACACTGGAGCACACCAAGCACACCGACTAGTTCCCATTGTGAATTCAAGCTGGGTAAGTTTACCGGCTGGCTTCTCCACAATTTCACGACACCATTATAGCTACCAGTGACCAAGTGATATGCCGAGTGACTGCTGCATATCTCAGCAGCACGACCCCTCTCCTGGTGTTCAGTTACAATGCCATCAGTAAGATTGACTACAGCAAAACATGTAACCTTCTCCTCATTGTCGGCAGGAAATGTAGATGAACAAGGATCAACGTATATATGATGTTTCTTGCCACTGAACTCGTTGCCGAATATGGACAATTTTTTTCCAGAAGTATTCTTAATTTCTTTACAGCAAAGAGAACAATTTTCTTGTGAATCACATTGATGGATGGTAATTTCCCACGACAAGGCTTTAAAATTATTTTCCCAAACAGCTATGAGCATGAAATTATTGGAAAGTAGTTTATCAGATTTAGATGGCAAAAGAACTGAATGAACACTGGTTGGCCCTTCATGAAAATCTTCGAAGCCAAACAAGATTGTGCAGGCAAGGTGACAAACAACTTTCCCACCTTCACATTCCAAGACCTTAACAAAAAGGCAGTCAATGCCTGCAGAATGCCCCATGAGCAGAATGCGGTTTTCATTGACCATATTTGGGATCCAGGCCAAGCTAGTGTATCCAGTAGATGATTCTGAGAGAAAATATTTGCCCAAGATTTGACATGAAGGACTAAAAGTGGGCAGGCCGGCTATGCTGTTTGAAGCCCTGGACAGAGACCAAAACAGAATAATCCCAGAGGAATCCAGAGAAGCTGCAAAATCTATATCAAGAAAATAAGGATGTGCGACAACTTGCACAATGTTTCCACGCACACCATCAATGTTTAAAGTACTTGAGGAATAAGATGATAACGAATTCCCAGAATTAGAACTATCTAAAGAATCCTTTAATTTATCAGGTGACTTGGGACAGTAGAGGTGCAACCAAGCTAAAGAACTACATGGTAATAACACAGCCACAGAACACGTTATGGGTGGAGTAAACACTTCATTTCTTGCAATAAAAACTTTGCCAAGTGCTATTCCTCCTTTTCCCACACAAGAATCAGTTAATTCTTGCCTCTTCCACAGCGTAATCCTTGGAAACCGAAGTGGAGAAAAGTCGTCGAGACAATGAATTGCCCAGAGAGTAAGTGTGCATTGTGGACCGAAGCCAATCAACCACTCACATCCGCCAGTCCTGCCATGTGGATAATCATTTGAAGAGAAACAAGCTTTACTGCTAGTAACTTTGCAATTAATTTCAGCACCCCATCTGACAAATACATCAGAGCCCAAAATACCATCAGTTGCTTGGTTCACCTCAATAATAGCAACAACCCGGAATGACAATCTTTCAAGTTTAAGGTCATCACTATCCTTAGGAGCTTTTCTCGTCTTCCTGTCATCACATTCACTCCAGAATCTCACAGTGCCATCCAGACAGCCTGTTAACAACACAGCCCTAACAGGAGTTCTTGCCAGTTTAGCTGGTTTTCCAGTTGATGGCCTCCACTGGATCATAGTTATAGGCAGAGGATGGCATAGCTCAGCCTGGCCAATTTTGGACAATTCATCACCACAACTCACAAGAACACAATTGCTTGCCTTAGTTTTTTGGGAAGTCAAATCATCAACTTGCAATTTGCATAAAGGTGCTGTAGCCAAGATCCCTTCAATTGACCAACTTGCGGAAATAAGGATCTGAGGGACTGATGGCTTGAATTTCCAGACTCTTTCCCACGACTTTTGTTTGTTTTTCCATAAAACCACCTCAACACCGCCAGCAATAATCCCATCTCCTGAAATGGTCCACTGGATGGACTCCACCTTGGTAGATTCTAAAAGTATTGCACTCTGGCTCCAACAAAAAGAACCTGAATATCAGTACAGAAATGCATATTCACAATCAAAAAGGATAAAGAGCAAGTACGATTAACCCATAACATCCAATATCTGCAGTAAAATAAGCTTCATACCAAAATCAAAGTAACAATACAGTTGTTATACCACATGCACAACAATGGATAAGGGACAAAACTTTAAATTTAGTTCGCGTTCACTTAGTAGTAACAGGCCCATCGCCATCAGGAGTACTCGTGACTAATTTTGTCCATCTTCGTTCTCTGAAACTACCTAGAATTTTTGAAATTATTTCTCCTAGAACCAGCATAGAAGAGCAAAAGAGCCACGGGTGGGGGGGAGTGCAGCGGAGGACTTGATGTCTTCACAGTATAAAAGGAAGACAAAGTTAGAAAGGCTAGAAGAAAAAGAAGAACAAAAGAATGGAAAACACACAAGAGGTCCACATGTTAGGAAGGATTGTCATTTACTAGAGAACACATGTCCTTGTGTGTGGGAAGAAATAAGCTCTTTGTTAATGGATATCTGCATGAGAACTTTTTTCAGCTAATTGCATGAAGGATAGATCTGAAAGCGCTCTCTTCCTTGACTATCATGTCAAATTTTAGTCTCACGAGAGACTTAAAAGTAAAGAGAGACGAGTGCCATTTACAAATTTGGTCATTTTGAAACCCCTATAAATATATTGGCTCTATATTAACGGCCACCTGCATAAAGACTTACTAAGCTAATTGCATGAAGGATAGATATGAAAGCTCCCTTGTCTATCATGCCACATTTTAGTCTCCGCCAAACAATAAAGTACAGAGCGAGGAGTGTCATTTGCACAAAAGGATAGAAAACATACAACAGGTCCACGTGTTAGGAAGGATTGTCATTTACTAGAGAACACATGTCCTTCTGTGTGGGACATAAATAAGCTCTTTATTAATGGATACCGGCATGAAAACTTTTCAGCTAATTGCATGAAGGATAGATTTAAAAATGCTCTCTTCCTTGAATATCATGTCAGATGTTAGTCTCACACAGAAACTTAAAAGTAAGCAGAGAGGAGTGCCATTTACAAATTTGGTCATTTTTTTCCTTTAACTTTACAAATTTGGTCATTTTTTTCCTTTTGTAAGTTAAAATTTCATATATATATATACACACACACACATACATATATATGTGTGTGTGTGTGTGTGTGTTTAAAAGTAAGCAGAGAGGAGTGTCATTCATATATTTGGTCATTTTTTTCCTTTTGTGAGTTACAATTTCATATACATATATATATACATATATATACACATATACAAATATATATATATATACACACACATATACATAATCCAAATTTGCAAATTTACAAAAGGTTGCTGTGAAGAGAGGCTCAAAATACAAGTGGCACACATATTTACTATCAATTTGTATCCATAATCTAATGTCCAGCCTTAACACTTTTCTATGTGCCAAAAACAGTACAAAAGGCAATCCCAAATTCCAAAGGATACAAGATTTCTTGTGCAAAGTGAATGAAAGAAGCTACCAAATTAGCTTCAAAATAGTAGAAGAGATCACTGTAGATGAACAAATGAAAAGGCCCAAGGTACTAATCTAGAAAAGTAGAAAAATGGTCAAGCCCCAAGACCAAATAACTTCCAGAGGACGCAGCAGCAACATATCCCACAGAGGCAGCAGAGCAGCATGACATAATCAAAATGCTGGACCCCGATGAATAGGACTTTCCATGGCAAAGGCCCAAAAAACAGCAAAGGTTCTTGAGAATTAGTAGCAGTAGCAGTGGCACCAGCATGATCAGGAGCAACAAGCAGGTACGTGTCCCAGGGTAGAGAATCAGATGAGGGCAGAAGAGTAAAGGAAGTTTGATAGCAGCATGGTCATTTTAAAACCCACATAAATATATGATCTCTTTATTAATGGCCACCTGCATAAAGACTTATTAAGCTAATTGCATGAAGGATTTGAAAGCTCCCTAGTTTATCAAGCCACATTTTAGTCCCCGCCAGGCAATAAAGTACAGAGCGAGGATTGCCATTTAGACTGTCAATGAAACCAGCCCAAACATCAATCCGGTGAATGGAATGGGTCAGAGGTTCAAACCCAAGTCACCAGTTTAACCGGTGTGTAATGTATGTTAATAAAATAATGTATTGTCTGATAAAAATATTCAAAAAATAAAAGATAAGATATTTAAAATAATTTTCATCAAAAGTTCAAACATGCATCAAATGCTAAAATTTGATACATCTAGCATTTTTATAAGAGGAAAAACCATGAAAATAGAATACCCACTAAGAAAACCCCAAAAGAAAACCTACACTAAGAAAAACCCAAAGAAAGTTTTGTATACACAAGTCGGTTGCCCAAAAGCCCAACCGGAATCCAAAAAACCCTAGGTTGTACTATCTTGATATGGCTTATCCCTGCGCCTTAAAAGAAAATGACAGCCTTCTTTTTTCCTGCTTAAAGCAGCAATGAGTGCTCCTTCAATGAAGAGGAGAAACTAAGGCTCTTCTGGAATAAGAAATCGAGGAACTCCCTCTGTAATGCCTTCGTTCTTACTGGCCTTCAACAATCATCTACCCACCATTTTCTACAACTTCATCAGTCAAACTCCCCTTATGTCTCTTTGGTATTATAAGAGCAAAAGAAAAGGCAAAAAAAAAAGAAAGAAAGAAAGAATAGGTTGAAGATGAAAAGCAGAAGTCCGGCAGTTTATAACAAACCCAGCCGGGATTATCGGTTTTTTAGTTCAACCACCAGGTCTTACTAGGTTACACCAAGTGAAATGCTCAAACGATTTTGTCAAAACCAGCCCGGCCGCATGGCCCGTTTACTGGTTTGTCCAGTCATACCGCCGGGCTGACCCACGTCAATGACTATGCATTTGCAGATTTTGTCATTTCAAAACACACACACACACACATATATATATAGACACACATGCAACTATAAGTGTCAAGACCACATGAAATATAAAAGCAAAAAAAAAGTACACATCCTCCAGTAGGATAGAAAAATCAATTTTTGAGAAACATACTTTATAGAGAACTTCCGAAACAGTTTCATTAAGGACATTGCTGTCTGGTTTTCTTTTCCTGGACTGGAGTTTCCCGAATATCTCTAAGGTTCATTCGCACGATGTCTTCCAGACATAGCTTTAGCTAAGGAGAAGTCGAACACAGCGTTCTTGATAACAATGGGAAATTATCGACGGAACAAGATCCAAATGTGCAATATATATATCTGCAACTTCACATGCTATATTTTGTGGAACAGAATATTCTTTAAAATAGATTGTTTAACTACAAACATTGAGTAATTTCTGACATGCTCACAATCTATCTTATTAAGCAAAGAGAACATGTCATGACAAGTGCTTCCATTGTACTAAAGAGGAGATGACCATAGCTCAATGGTTACCGTTGAGTTCCCAAGACCAAAAGGTCCTGGGCTTTCCAAGTGCAACTTTTCTCCACTCATACGTGGCTTGTATCAGATAAAGAAAAATAAAGGGGGTGGGGGGAGAAAAGGGAAGATATTTGAAAAACCCCCAGTATATCAACAAAAAGAAGGAGAAAAAGAAAAGAATTTATCGATCCAGACAAAAGAGAGTGCTAAAAGAAGATCTTTTTGTCAATACAACAGCTCATGCGAACTTCCCAGTTGCTTCTATTCTTGTTGACACCCTCCATGAAGCCCCAATAATTCTAATATTGTTCCTCATTTCCTTATCCCTATTGCCTTAACTGTGCATGTGTATTATCGGCAGTTTCTCTCTTACCAAAGCCCGTAGACAGAGGTAGCCAAGCTTCGCCATGCAGTTTATTTATGCTTTCTCATATTACAAGAATTTACAAGCAACCGAATTAGGAAATCAATATTTACATTTGAAACAATCACCTATCTTTTGCTTTTTTTTTTTTTAGTTGGTGTTGGAGTCGCTGAAAATCAAAGAGCAGGAATTTCTAAATTTTGCCAACTGTTAACATTCATGATTCGAACCAAAACAACTTTCTATCATCTTCATTCCAGACAACAAGAACCCACCATCTGTTTCAAATAAATCCAATGGCGGCCCAAACCTTATAGTACTAATTATAAGGGCCAGCAGCTAACGATACCAAATTGAAGTAATTATACTAGAAAAAAAAAGCTTGAAATATAATTGCAACTTACTATTGGAAGAGTTTTCAGAAATGTATGAGAATAACCCAATACAACAATCCAATACCGCGGCGACATCACCAGTGGAAGGAGTAACAGGGGACCAAGCAACTGCAGAAACAGTGCCAGTGCCGTCGACAGACAGCTCGAATACCTGGCGGAAAATTGGACCAATTGAGGTTTCGGATTCGGAGAGAGGATTGGGGAAGTGAGAAATGACCAAAAGAGAGGCGGCTCCATAGGCGATCCATGTGTAACCAGCGAAGTCGTGTAACCAATCGATAGTCGGTTCGTGAACGGATTCAGGTCGGTTAGGAGCCGGAGGGACGACTTCCGATTTGATTAGCCGGAGAGGCAAATGGCTGGCTATATCAAAGGGAGTCGGAGAGGAGGAATCAGGTATGTTGTCCTCCATAGCGTAGGGGTTCATGGTGCAGGGAGCGGAGCATGTAGCAGATGCCGATTAATGAACAATTTTGCCAAAGTCGAATTTGAACATGACTAGCATTTTATAGAAAGAAAAGGAGTTGGGCTCGAGATTTAATGATTTGATCTAACATTTAATATAAAAATATAATATGAAAATAAATATCTAAATCAAATATTTTAATTTTATAGTTTATTAGATAGTGTGACCACATTGCTGCCGCTGTTTTAAGAAGTTTGACATGGAGATTTTATAAGTTGGGCTTGATTTTTCTATTAAAAAAAATTTTGTTCCTCAAACTTGAACATGTTTGAAATATTCAATGATACATGAATCAATTAAAATAGTTTAAAAATTATTTCGAGTCAAGTTTCAATGTTATATTTCATATTTAAACATTTCTAATATAGAGTATATGTGTAAGGATCCGGAGTTACCTAATCGATTCCAGGTATATCAGAATACGTCACATTACTATGGGCAAGCACTGCTACATATCAACTGAATCGCACTTTTCGTCCTTGCTAACTCGATAATGATTAATTTTTGTTCACAGTTAGCACTAGAACCCTACTTATGCATCATCACACCATCTTCTTTCTTTCTAATATGAAATTTCTTTGGGTCTTTACATTTCATCATCTTAATTGCCCAAAGTCCTCGCTCGAAATCACTAAGGAACCAGGATCTCTTTAATGTCTTAAATATTGTCATTCACTCTGGCGACATTAGTCAGCTTTACTACCATATATGTTGGTTTTTGTAAATTAAAAGAATTAAAAATATGAATATATAAGAAATATTAGTAGAAATAATGATGATGGTTATGGAATTTCCACACGTATGAAATTCATTACAATATTTAAGACACCCATTATTAGGAAAATAATGATGGAATTCATAAAAGTTGAAGTTACAAGAAGCCTCATCTATCAATTTTACAGTGAGTGTAGGTTTCTAGATGCGGATAATTATAGGGACTAGTTAAGAATTTACGAAGACTTATTAAAGTCTTGTATTGGATGCATTTGTATCTGATATAATTTTCTTGAGAGAAGTGAATTTTATTTTATTAGTAGTTCCACTAGTTGGAAAGAACAATATCATATTTGGACAGTGTACTTTCAAACTTGCAAAATCTACACAAATTGATTGATGTCATTTTTAAAAGATCAATGTATACATAGAATGATATATGTAGGACTATATGTTAGATCTATGTAGAGATCAATGTTAGTTCTTTATTTGTTCAATCATTTGTTGCTTCCAAAGTATATTATGATTTTTTAATCTTTTTCAAACACCTTATAAACTTCATAAAAACATTTCATATTCCAACAATCTATCTTCTTTTTATGATTTCAACGACATACGCTTTTAAAAGATATTTTATTTGGAAATACCGTGTATACCTTACAAGACTTTCAAATTTAGTTTTTATGCAAAAGAATATATCTCCCCCTTCATATATGCTCCCCCTCAATGTATGAATAGCCCAAACCAAATAAACATCAAACTCATCACGTTTGTTTCAAACTCTCTCTCGACACATGTATTGCATATAAATACATCATGCTCATGTGTGTGTAAATCCCGTTAGGGCTATATATCACATTACATATTATCCTCATACATGTATATCCAGAACATGCAAGTATTCCCATCATATCCCAAAAAAACGTACAAGTATCCTAAATCATAATAACATACTCAACTATACCATCAAGTCAATATCTCAACTATACCGTCAAGTCAACATACGCAACTAATCAACATTATTCAACATACGCAACTAGTCAACATCATTCTCTTTCTTTTTGTAATCATCAAAACACAATAATGCAATGAAAGACAACATAAGTACATAAACCATATCACTTAAAAACATAAATGATATCACACAAATTCTAATACAGAATAAGGCCTAAGGTGTGAGCTAGTTTGATAAGAGCAATGGTTAATGGGTTGAGTAATAGTGAAGATAGTCTTATCCGAGGAGAAGTTGAGTTATAAAATGTATGTCTTCATATTGGCTTTGAGTTTGACGAATCTGAACTCGGGTACCAACTTTTCCTTTTAACTTACATACTTCCTTTTGGAATTAGATTACTTGAGTGTTAGGAAATCAAATGAGATCACTGCAAAACGCGCAGCGGAAAAACAAAACTTGATCTCTGATTTCCTACCAAAGATCCATGTTGTTCGTTTAAATCGATGAAAGAAACTCAAAAATTACCTCCGAAGATTCGAAATCCGCAGATGGAAGAGGTGCGAAATCACGAACACCCTCTGTCGGTATCCACACGAATGCTTCCGCCCGGAGTGCTAGCTCTTGAACGGCGCGGCTGAGAGAACTCGCTTTTCTCAAAAACGGCTCTAGGGTTTCTGTTGTTTTCGTGTGTGTTTCGTATGTCTCTATGTACGAGATACATAGATATATATACACATATATGGATATTAAAAACCGAGTCCTAATCGGTTTCGTTGATGCCAATCAAAATCCATATCAGATATGGATTCTGTCAGGATATTCAAAATCCATATCAGATATGGATTCTCTCATTATTATCTGACAGCATATATATATACATATATCCACAAAAACGAAAATAATAATATTAATAATAATTAATATCCAATATTAATATCATTAATATTATTAATCTCAGCCATACGCATTCTTGTGTGTGACCCGATAGGCCCATATTAATTGGCAGTTGTTTAAATCTCTATTAAATCAACAAGTCGTAATTGGTCTCTAGCAAGACATTACGACTACCCAATTAATACGAGTAAAGTCCAACTAGCCTAATAGCACATGCATTAATCCCTTTGTCACACGATATCTAGTTTGAACATAAGTCATGGTCAGCGCCATACTTATATTGTTCAAACATATGATTACTCGATCTCTAAGTAGACTGATAAAACAAATGATATTGATCACACTATCAATTCATTTGAGCACGACCATGCATTTCATAGTCTCACTAATCGAGGGGCCCAAAGATATCTCTCTCAAAAGAGAGGGACAAATTTTGTCTTGATCGTTCAATATCCTCTACATAATTTCTATCACATTCAATCATGACCTTTATTATTATCCAGTTACGGATAACGTTTGATCATGTCAAAATATAATAGTCCTTATGTTGGAAACTATGACAATCTCAAGTCAAAGGATTAAAACATGACTATCATGAGATTTACTTATGACGCTAATCCATATAGTGATCTCATGATGGGTCTATCCAATACATTGTTCTCTAACAAGTATCTATGAGATTGATTTGTATCACCATACACATAATCATCTCATGATTATTAAACCAATACTCATACTGATTATAAATTATTTTATCTATATAACAATAATGAATCAGGGACATATATCAAAATTGTGTAACATACTAACCAACAATAATGATAATAAAACCTCTTTTATTAATAATAAATGCATAACATAAATATCCAAATCATGGCCTAGGGCACATACACTAACAATCTCCCACTTGCACTAGGCCTACAAATATCTGAGACCCATAGATCTAGTATGCTGATCATGCTTGACCCGTGAGAGAGGCTTAGTCAATGGATCCGCTATGTTATCGTTTGTGTCAACTTTGCATATCTTGACATCTCCTCTATCGATGATGTCTCGAATGAGATGGTAGCGTCTGAGTATATGTTTAGATCTCTGATGAGACCTAGGCTCTTTTGCTTGTGCTATGGCACCATTGTTGTCACAATAAATGTCCACATGATTTGCAATGCTAGGTACCACTCCTAGCTCAGTGATAAACTTCTTCAACCAAACTGCTTCTTTAGCTGCATCTGATGCTGCTATATACTCAGCCTCTGTTGTAGAATCAGCCACAGTGCTTTGTTTTGAACTCTTCCAACTAACAGCTCCACCATTCAATGTGAATACAAAACCAGACTGCGATCTGAAATCATCTATGTCGGTTTGGAAACTAGCATCTGTGTAACCATTTAAAACTAACTCGTCATCCAAACCTCTATAAACCAAGAATACTTCTTTAGTCCTTCTGAGGTACTTAAGAATATTCTTGACAGCTGTCCAGTGACCTTCATCGGGGTCAGCTTGATATCTACTCGTTGTGCTCAATGGATATGAGACATCTGGTCTAGTACATAACATGGCATACATGATCGATCCTATAGCAGAAGCATAAGGAATTTTATTCATTCGATCTCGCTCATCAGATGTCTGAGGACATTGATTCTTGCTAAGATGAATGCCATGAGACATAGGCAGGAATCCTTTCTTGGACTCTTGCATGTTGAACCTCTTCAACATTTTATCTATGTATGTACTCTGACTCAAGCCTATTATCCTTTTAGATCTATCTCTATAGATCTTGATACCAAGGATATAGGTAGCCTCGCCCAAGTCCTTCATTGAAAATGAATTCCCTAACCAAGCCTTAACCTTTTGCAAGGTAGGGATATCATTCCCAATAAGCAATATGTCATCCACATATAAGACCAGAAACACTACTGCACTCCCACTAACCATCTTGTAAACACAAGGTTCATCTTCATTCTTGATGAAACCAAAGTTCTTAACTGTTTCATCAAAACGAAGATTCCAGCTTCGAGATGCTTGCTTCAATCCATAGATGGACCTTTGAAGCTTGCAAACCTTCTTTGAATTCTCAGGATTTACAAAACCCTCAGGTTGTGTCATGTACACATCCTCGAGTAAATTTCCATTAAGGAAAGCAGTTTTGACATCCATTTGCCATATCTCATAATCATAGTATGCTGCTATGGCAAGGAGAATTCGAATAGACTTAAGCATAGCTACTGGTGAAAAGGTTTCATCATAGTCTATACCATGAGTTTGCTTGAAACCTTTAGCCACAAGCCTTGCTTTGTAGGTTTGCACATTTCCATCCATGTCAGTTTTCTTCTTGAAAACCCATTTGCAACCAATAGTCTTAATACCCCCTGGAGGATCAATTAAAGACCAAACTTGGTTATCAAACATAGATTGCATCTCAGAATTCATGGCTCCAAGCCATTTATCTGAATCTGGACCTAACACAGCTTCCTGATAGGTAGTAGGCTCATCTTGATCTATGAGCATAACTTCACTATCATCAGTCACAAGAAATCCATATCTCTCTGGCTGACGATGTATCCTATCAGATCTGCATTGGACTTGTGTTACATTTTCAGGCTCCACAACTGTTTGTGGTTCTGAAATTGTCTCTAAAGACGGTTCAATGATATCTTGTGGAACTTGAATTTCCTCAAGTTGTACTATACTCCCACTAGTTCTCTTAGAGAGAAACTCCTTTTCCAAAAAGACTCCATTTCGAGCAACAAACACTTTGTTCTCTGAGGGAATATAGAAATAGTACCCTTTAGTTTCCTTAGGATACCCCACAAAAATACATTTGATAGACTTTGGAGCTAGCTTATCAGACACCAATCTTTTCACATAAGCTTCATAACCCCAAATCTTAAGAAAAGAAAAACTGGGTCTCTTACCAGTCTATATCTCATATGGTGTCTTTTCAACCGCTTTAGATGGTACACGGTTAAAAATGAATGCAGCTGTCTCCAAGGCAGAACCCCAAAAAGATAAAGGAAGATCTACTTGGCCCATCATAGATCGAACCATATCTAATAAAGTTCGATTTCTCCCTTCAGAAACACCATTCCATTGTGGAGTTCCTGGAGGAGTCAACTGTGAAACGATTCCACAATTTCTTAGACGTTGGTCAAATTCTTGGCTCAAATACTCACCACCTCGATCTGATCGAAGTGTTTTAATTGTCTTACCAAGTTGATTTTGTACTTCATTTTGAAAAGTTCTAAACATTTCAAAAGACTCGTGCTTATGTTTCATTAGGTAGACATAGCCATACCTACTGAAATCATCAGTAAAAGTAATGAAATACAGAAATCCTCCTCTGGCACTAATGCTGATTGGGCCGCATACATCTGCATGTACCAAGCCTAATAAGTCATTAGCCCTTTCACTATGTCCAGAAAAAGGGGTCTTTGTCATCTTTCCAAGCAAACAAGACTCGCAATTTTCAAATGATTTAAAATCAAATGAATCTAATAATCCATCTTGATGGAGTTTAGATACGCGCTTCTCATTTATATGGCTAAGGCGACAATGCCATAAATATGCAGGGTTTAATTCGTTTGGCTTAGTTCTCTTTGAAGATATGTTATAAATATTACCGTCATTGGAATCATCAAGGTTAAGGACATAAATGCCATTATAACTACTTGCAATACAATAAAGCAAGTCATTTTTATCAAAAATAGAACACTTCTTATTTTTAATTAAAAATGAATAACCTTCATCATCCAAAACAGACACTGAAATAAGATTCCTACTCATAGTAGGAACATAAAAGCAATTGTTTAAAATTAACAAAAGCCCATTGGGCAAGACAAGCTCATAGGTCCCTACAGCTATAGCAACAACTCTTGCTCTATTGCCAACACGTAGGTCCACCTCGCCCTTCTTCAGCATCCTACTCCTTTTGAGCCCCTGCATATTTGTACAAATATGGGATCCACATCCAGTATCTAATACCCAGGAAGAAGAAGTAGATAAATTAATTTCTATAACATAAATACCTGAAGATGTAGTCGCACTACCCTTCAGCTTCTTCAACTCCTCCAAATAAACATCACAATTTCTTTTCCAATGCCCAGGCTTGTTGCAATGGAAACAAGTTCCTTCCTTAGGAACCTTTGCCTTGGGACCAGGTTTCGGTTTAGCTTGACCCTTGGACCCTTTTGCACCCTTTGCACCTTTGGGCTTACCATTGCCTTTACCTTTCTTTTTCATAGGCTTGATATTGACACTCAATACATGGGTAGGCATTTTGATATTTCCCTCAGCAGTTTTGAGCATACCGTGTAGCTCAGGAATGGACTTTTCCATATTATTCATATTGTAGTTCATAACGAACTGAGAAAAACTGCTAGGCAAAGAGTGTAGAATCAAATCCGTGGCGAGTTCCAAACTCAGGGGATATCCAAGTCTTGCAAGGTGATCTATATAGCCTTTCATCTTTAAAACATGAGCGCTAACAGATTCACCTTCGGACATCTTACAGTCAAAAAGTGCAATAGCGGTGTCGAACCTATCCTGCCTAGCCTGTTGTTGGAAAGCTTGTTTGAGATGAACACTCATCTCATAAGCTTCTAAGTGTTCCAGGTCTTTCTGAAGTCCTGAACACATAGTTGCCAACATAAGACATCCTATGTCGTTTGAATCTTCCACATGCTTCTTATACTTGTTCTTAACAACAACAGAAGCATCAGCAGGAGGTGGTTCAGGGACAGGGTCATCGAGCACGTAGGACTTCTTTTCTTGCTTGAGAACGATTCTCAAGTTTTGAAACCAATCAACAAAATTAGTCCCACATTCTTTTAATTTTTCCTTCTCAAGGATTGATCGCAGCGATAATGTGGAATTGTTATTAGCAGCCATTTATGATCTACAAAACATGCAAAGTAACGATTTATTAATAATGAGGTTAAAACTCTCACTAAAACATAACCCTCAAAAGAAATATTTTAGTGAGCTAAGATCCATATTTGACTTAATTCTAAACTCAGCTTTGGCATGACGCTTAAAATTAAGTTATTTAGGTAGGTAACTTCTTTACCAATTACATCTCATGTAACTCTTAGAATTTATGGAATAATGACATCATATATCATTGTATGTTAGATTCCATCTAATGCCTTGGGCCCAAAACCGTTTTGATAGCCCAATTAAGTCTAACCAATTTTAAACATATGAGTAGCACTATTACTCATCCTACGTAGCTAGGAATGGTTAAAGCACATTGCTTTGGCAATACCTACTTTAATACAATCCCAGTTTTAATAGGTGTTTAAGACATGGATGTCATAAAGACTTAAGTTATTGATGAGGGTTCAACTTAGTTTATGTCTTGCAACTCACACAAAAGTGACGATGGCAAGTGATAACCGACATACCAAAGGCGTATCATTTATGTTTTTCATAGGATGGAAGCTTAAAAATGTCTTACCTTCATCCTCAGTGATCCTTATAGTGTCGTATCCTACTTCTATATCTCAAATTAATCTAGCCCAGCGTTGGTCGCCCTAATCATATTACACATAGTTTCCACATTGAACTCAAGATGTGTCCCTTCAATCACTGTGTAAGACATAAGAAAATCCATTCAAGTAATCTATCTATAGGTTTGCATAAAAAAGTCTAGTATATCTTGTAGACATATTTGTCCTCTTATTTTCACTCTAAATGGGTCTTCATTCTTGAACATCCAGCTAATCATGATTTGTTTCAACTCATTGTTTCCCACAAATTGTTGACCTTATGTAACTTTAACATAATTGTGGCTTTTCCACTCTTTTTTCAATTATCAAAACTCTTGTGCTAACAAATAGATCTAGTTAAAGTTAATTGGGGCTAAGTTCATCTAATGCATCTTAAAAACCCCTCGGGCTTTATCCATGGGAAGTTTTTGATGGTCAAACTTTCTCTAATTGTTTGAGTTCATCGGTTTTGATGAAACCTCGTCAGGTTCTTGGTTGAGTTGGCATTTGGGATGTGAGACCTGACTTAGGGGGAGGACGGCTTGACCCTCCTTCACCTTTTGAGATGTTCTTGGTCTTTTAGCAGTATTCTTCCTCCTTGTTGACATGTTTTCTCAAATTTGGAAATTTTAGGTTTGGATGAGAGAGGAAAATTTGAGGAAGATGAAGATGAAGATGATGAAAAAGATGAGACTTGATTGAAGTTCAGTTAACATAAGATTGAATCTTTGGCTTAAATTTTGAGGAGAGGGGTTTTTTTTTGAAGAGGAAAAAATGCCTAAGGAGTCTAGGGTTAGATCGATTGAAATGAAAATAAGAGAATGATGGATTTCGGCCTCTTTCACAAATTTTATGTGTAAAAATCGTTGAATTCGATCGATCTATGTTGGAGACTAAAGTCAACATAGATGGATGGATGTTAGAGTCTAATGTATACATCAATCTTTCAAATAACAACATACATCGATGGATGTATGCTGTTTTTTTTTTGAATTTTTGAGTTTTAATTTTTAAACATTGTTAATCATCCTATATATTGTTCTAATTGATTTGAAGGCATCAATGGAAAATGGTTTTGTGAATATGTCTGTTGATTGATCATTAGTTGGGACAAATTCAACACAAACCAATCTTTTTGCACAAATCTCTTATGAAGTGATTCTTCACTTCAACATGTTTGGTTCTACTATGATGAACTAGATTTTGTGCTATACTTATAGCCAAAGAATTATCATATAAGACAAGACTTTGTCAAACTTAATATTGTAAACATTCAAAGTGTGTGTCATCCAAAGCACTTGTGCACAATATGAGACGGTCGACACATATTTGGATTCTGCTGTAGAAAGTGACGCACTATTTTGTTTCTTGGAAAATGAAGAGACCAAGAAATCTCCAAAAATTTGATCCCAGAGGTTTATTTCCTATCAACAAAATTCTGGCATAATCCGAATTACTACTCTCTTAAATCAAAACACTCATTCTTAGGATAAAAACAACCCAAAGTTCAAAGTACCTTTCAAATATCTCAAAATATGTTTTATAGCGGTTAGATGCGATTACTTATGTGTACTTTGAAATCTAGCACATAAGCACACAACATGTAATATATCTAGCCAGCTAGCCATCAAATACTGTAAACTACCAATTATGCCCCTATACTTTGTTACTGTTGAGAAAAAGGGTTTGAGGAATTTACAAATGCATGATTTAAATGTTACGCACTTACGAAATGCATGAATAAATTGTTACTTGACACGCTTATGTGATAAACATACTTTACATGCTTATATATATTATTGCCGTGCTAACAAGCCATGAAGCATTAAAGCTTACATCATACGGCAAATATTTGTTGTCTATGCTGAATATACACTTTATTTTATGTATATTATGTGTGACATAATATATATTATATGTGTAAGAAGTTTGAGATTAATCGGAGAAAAATCGCGTAATCGACGAAAGTCGAAAATTCGGTTTTCTACGAGCATACACACATGGAACGTTTGTGGCATAGATGTAACATATATCTAGACACATTTTACACATTCAAGACATGTTAAATTGTTCTAGAAAATTCAAAATAGGGCTGATTATTATTTACCATATATGTGTAAATAGTGTGCATTATTTGACAAAGCTTGCCAATATAAAATTTCAGCACATGTGCAACCTCTCTTACACGCCTACTACATCCATGTTAGAGCCAAGGAGGAGCTTATTTGACACTTCAATTGGTGGAAAATAAGCCACACATGATTCGTGACATTGAAGAGGGCAATACATAATGAAACAATTCAAAATACAATGCATGCCGAAATTTCAGCACATGTTGTTTATTATGGACCAATTTTGGTGCATTTTTGTCTTCAAATTTTATTCTAAAATTGAAAGGGATTAATGTGTGATTGTATGGTAGTGATTTGACTAAAATTTAAGCACATGTTTTTAGTTTTTTTAGAATTTACGGCTCACTACAGGGGTGCCAAGGTAGACTAATCAACAAGTGACAACTAAGCAAGGTGAAGTCATCCTTCCAATCATATTGCACCAAGTTAGCAAGATTGTGTCATCTTCTACACAAGAAAATCTTCCAAGGACATTAAAGACAATTTTCAAGAAGGAAGAGAGCCCCAGAGGGGGCGGCCAAAAGGAAATAAAAGGAGAAGATAGTGCAAGACAAGGCTAAGCTACAATTCACATTCTCTCACGTGCAAAAAGCTAGACTACTCTCTTCTTCTTCGTTTCTTTCTTCTTCTTCTTAGTCTCAAGTCTATTGTTCATATATTCTACATATCATATAGGCTTTGACTATACCACCTACACTTGCTCATTTCTTGTAAAAGGTTGATCAAGGTGCGATCAAACCTTCATTCGATCGGTGGTGGTGTTCGTGATTGGTTTGTTTGATTGTTTGATTGTAAATGGGTGGAGTTGGTGTATAACTCCAGTCACCCTTGTGGTAAGGTATTTTTATGTTTAGTGAAAACCTAGGAAGGTGTCCTCGAAGATTAGAGTAGGTTGATTTAACCGAACCAGTATAAAATCCATGGTGTTCTTACTTTGCTGCATTTTACTTTCAGTTTCCAGTTTTCTGCATTGATTTCGTTGCAACAGTAAAAATAGTAAACGATTTTCAAAAATTATAAAATTTTGCAGAAACATAGCCACACATCCTAGTTTTTATTTGGCATAAGTTTCAACTCATTTGGATAATTATAAATCAATCAAATGTTAATAGTTCTGAGACTAGTGCAATCTGATTTTCAGATTTGCAAAGGTTGAGAACATCAACGTGGTTGACATACTTCCCAAAAGACTTTTCAAAACCTGTTTCAGCCAACTAAAATACATATCTTGAGGGTCTTGTCATAAAAGTTTCAGACCATTTGGAGTCACCAATTAATAGGAATAAATTTTTCAAGTCAGAGTATAGTTTCTGGCGGATTTGTGCAATCTGACCAAAAATATATTTTCAAGGGGTTAGGAGTGGAGTTTTAATTTGAAATTTTTGTAAGTCTCTTATAACATCTGAAAGTACATTCTCACCAAATTTCATAATTTTGGAAGGTCTACAACTAGGTCTTTTAAATATTTCAAATCAGGATCTGAAAACAGAAACTGTTTTCAGAAGTGTGTAGTTTGGTCCGAAAGCTTTTAAAAACCAAATTTTCCGCACCCACTATTCAACCCCCCTTCTAGTAGTGCTATACAGGTCCTACAGTTACCTCACCAAATTTCCTTTTTCATCTTTATCAAGTTTGTACTTGTGCTCATTTGTGTTTTTACACTCATTCCATGCTTAAGTTTTTTGAGAAGATCCTTACTGTACTTTGTTTGAAAAATGTACACTCCATCCTTTGGTTTGCTTGATTTGATGGCCAAGGAAGTATTTGAGCTCACTTATCATACTCATCTCAAAATCTCCTTCCATTAGCCCAGTAAAATGCTCACAATAAGAATCATTTGTAGCATCACATGTGCTATCATCAACATATATTTGACAACCTTGTTCTTTAATAAAACAAGATAGTATCAAATTTTTCTATTGAAAAGTCATTTTCAAGTAGAAAGTTACTCAATCTCTCATACAAAACTCTAGGAGCTTGTTTTGAGTTCATAAAGAGTCTTTTTGAGTTTAAAGACATAATTTGGATTATCATGATCTTTAAAGACCGATGGTTAAGCTACATATGCCTCTTCCTGAATATTTTCTTTCAAGATAGCTGATTTTACATCCATTTGATATAACTTGAAGTATCTAAAGCATGCATAGGCTAAAAGCATCATAATAGTTACTAACCTTGCCACAAGAGAAAAAGTCTCATCATAGTCAATTTCTTTTTCATGTCTATATCCAAATGCTACCAACTTAACTCTATTTCTTGTTATATTCTCTTGGCCATCTACTTTGTTTCTAAATATCCATTTGTTTCTAATATTAGGATGATTGTTAGCCTTACGCACTAACTCCCAAATATGACTCTTTTCAAATTGATTTAGGTTTTCTTACATAGCTATTACCCAGTCTCCATCAATTATAGCTTCTTTTACGTTTTTAGGCTTAATTTGTGAAATAAACGCATTTTCATGATATTTTCTTCTTGTCAACATACCTTGACTTGTTTCATCTAATATTAATTCTTTATGGTGATCTTTTCTATACTTAAATGATATCAGCAAATTTAAAGTATGACCTTTGACTTCTTCTTCTTCTTTTATATTAAAAAGAGACATATTTTCGAGTGACTCAGTTCTAAGATCAACATAGAGAGCTCCCTTTGTATTATCAAGATTTTTTGTAGGCTTACTTCAGCTATATCACTTTCTTCATCATCAATTAGTTTTGTTTCATCATCAAACGATTCACTAAACTTAACATGGATAAACTATTCAACTTTCATACTCTTTTTATTATTATGCCATAAAAAGTCATTCATTCGCTTTGAAGACAAGTTTATCCAAGTTACATTTGGTGTTAAGTATGAAACACTTACAACCAAAAACCTTGAAATGCCCAATGTTGGATACTCATCCCTTACAAAGTTCATAAAGAGTCTTTTTGGGAGATGACCTCAAGTAAACTCTATTTATCATATAACAAGCGGTATTTACAGCTCTGGCCCAATACTTATGCAACTCCAACACATTTAGCATGAATCTACTCATTTCTTGAAGAGTTTTATTTTTTCTTTTTGGACCACCATTTTGATGAGGAATTCTAGGAGCCAATAAGCTGTGTCCATAATCTTTGAATACACAAAATTCTTAGAATTCACCGTTAAACTTCCCACCTCTATCACTCCTAATTTCTTTAATAGTGTATTCTTTTAAGTTTTCTAATCTCTTACAAAGATTACTGAACTCTTGGCGTACATCATTCTTTTTACCTAAGAAATAAGCCAAGTAAATCTAGATAAGTCATCTACCATCACAAATGTGTAATGCTTTCCACTTAGACTTTCCAAACTAATATCTCCATACAAATGCGTGTGAAGTAATTTTAGAGGTTTTGGTGGTGAAGATTCAATGTTGGGCTTGAAACATGATTCAACAAGCTTTGCTTTTTAATAAGTGTCACATAAGCTATGTTTTGTGCAGTTCCATTTTGACTTTGGATTTTTTTATTTTTGTAGATCTCCTTGAAATTTTTTAAACAAATGCGTCCAAGTTATCTGTTTTATAGTTGACTCAAATCATTTTTAACAACTTGGCGTGAAACCATTTGAGAAATCAAAACATATGAGCTAAATTTGTAATCATTTTTTTCAAAGCCTCAAAAACAACTTCACCATCCTTTTTTACAATACGTTTTTTTCGAATTCAACTTGAAAATTAGCATCACATAGTTGGCTAAGACTTATCAAGTTGTCCTAGACCTTCTACATAAGTACATTATTAAAAGTAAAATAAGAGTGGTCAATTTCTCCATGTCTAAGGATTTTGGCTCTTCAATTTCCAAAATGCACCATTCTGTCATCTTGGATTTCAAGCTTGATGAATAAAGTTTTGTCACCCGTCATATATGTAGAACATCTGCTATTCATAACCGATTTGGTTGCCTCTTCTTTGGCCGTTTCATTTAGCTTAAGTACCTACAACACCAAATGGTTTATCCCTTGATACCCTTTGATGTTTGAATACTCTAGGGTTATTACTTCGACCCTTAGTTTTCCAATCATAAATACAACCATAGTTAGCTCTACGCACGCCTATTATGACTTTTCTTATTGCAATTGCAACAAGTAGGTACATAACTTGGTTGCATGTTCTTCCGCTTATGAGTGAATGAAGCATTTTGAACTCTTTCAATTCTTGAGTTCTTTACTCTACTTTTATTTGATGGTACTTGACTAAGTTTAACATTTGAAACATTCTTTATAGTTTCTACCTTGGAATGAGAAGACTCAAACACTAACCCAGCTTTAACATTTCCAACTCTTTGGTTTCCAAGCAACTTGTCAAGATTATTCTTACCATTAGTTAATCTTTGCAAATTTAATCTCAACCTTCCATCCTAGTTTCCTTTTTTCTAGTGTTACAGTCTTATGCATTTATATCATGATCTTGACAAATTAAAACATTCTTTTCATGTAAGTTTTTGTTTTCTAGCATGCGTTTCTTTAACTATTCCTTCAATTGCTTATATTTCAAGTTAAGCTCTTCAAAATCATCTTGTAAGTCTCATATTTCATCTTATAAATCAACATTAGGAGATGTAGAATGTACCTCAAGGTCATCTTTGATTGTCAGAAGACAAGTGTGTTATTCTTTTTGATCATCAATTAGGGCAATGAGTCCAATATCCTTGCCTTTGTTATCTTCTCCTTTCGATTCAGAAAGAAGATCATCTCACGTGAATACTTCCGCATTTAAATCTTTCTTCTTTTGAGGTAGGACTTCTTTATCTTGCTTTTGTGGATTCTTAAAATGTAATCCATAATGAAGTGACCCATGACCACACCTATAGTAATTTTCACCATTTTTTTATCTTTGGGTGAACTTATGAAAGACCTCCTTGTGTAAGATTTATTTCTGGTTGCTATCTTTTTAAACTTTCAAACTAGAATTACAACTTCTTCATCCGAGTCACCAGACTCTACCATCAATCCTCATTGTGATACATATGAAGGTTTAATAAGATCCATCCTATTTCGCTAATGAATTAAGATTTATGATTCCAAAGATTTCCAGATAGTTTATTAAGGCTAAGAGTCTTGAGATTTTTAGACCCGATGATGACTGTCACTTTGGGTGTCCATTCTTTTGGCAAAGAGTTGAGAAGTTTTTAGATAAGATCTTCCTTTGATATTTTCTTGTCAATCACAAAAAGTGACTTACGATTCGAATGAATTGATCAATTGTTTCCTTAATTCTTTCGCCACTCTTCATGCCAAACATTTCATACTCCTCCATGAGCATAAGCTTTTGGGCCATCATTGTTTGGTTCCTTCATGAAGAACCTCCAATTTTTTCCATGTTTCGCGAGCCGTTTCAATACCTTGAAGTCATACAAGCTCGGTAGCGGTTAGAGCACTTGAAAGAATATCACATGCTTTTTCTAATGATAGCAAACATAAGCTTTTCTTTATCAATGTAGTGGCCCTCATCATTGGATATCATTTCACCCTTTAAGTTTGTAACCATTGGAATTTTGATTCTTTTGACAACCACTCTCCATATATCAAAACCACAACATTTCAAATAATTCATCATTCTAAACTTTCATAAGGAATAAAGTTAAGCATCAAATATAGACTTTGGTGTTTAGTGTTAAGAATATAATGATTGGTTTGAGAGTTGAGCTATAAGAGAAAGAGGTTGTCATTTCCACATTTTCAGTGATATTTAACCTTGATACTTGTGAAAATAGGCCAAGCAATAAATGCTACGTTCTGATACCAATTTATAGATATGTGAAAAACACTCTAGAGGGGAAGGGAATGAATAGAATGTTGGACTATTTTTTTTGGTTTTTTCGATTTGCTCACGACAACTCAAATGTTCTCTAAACTGAGAAAGAATGAGATGAGAAACAATGAACATAGACACACAATATAGAGTGGTTGGAACTCTACTACCACTTTGTTTGCAAAGTGGATTTTCAAGAACAACTTTTCTTATTATCTTCAATAAGAAGCAAGAACAATAACAATAACACTTACACTAACAATTAGTGCAAGCAACAACTACAACAACAACATATTGTATAAATACTTAGTGCAACACCAACAATAACAGCTACATGCAAGAACCACTTCTTTCTTCTTTACAACTCTAACAAAGTTCTACCGAAGAACTTTCATCAAATGGGTTTTGGGAAAGAGGTGTAATAACACTTTCAAATAAGTCTAAATCATAGACAAGAGATCAAACATGTGTAGTTTTTTTGTATTAGACTTCTACTCTCACAATACACAAATAGAAACAACCAAGAAGAGCTTGAGAAGGTTTGAGCACTTTTGCAACTTTGAGAGCTTTTTACATATAGGAGTGTGAATATCGTTTTTGTAGCATTCGTGGAAGTCTTCCAACCTATTACTTGCTTTGCAAATGTTTAAATAGTCCTTAAACCACCCTATACTTGAATTTGATGATTAATAGCCATCCTAGAGGTGTTTAAATAAGTGTAAAATTGTCAAGAAAGCATTTTAGACGGTGGGGGAAAGTCCACAATCTATTCGGAAAGGATTGGAGAGAGTGAATACTTTGAATTTTCCTTAGATTTGTTTGCAACGGCTACAAAAATTTAAAATTCAGACTGACATTAATCAATCCATATCTCAACTTTTGAGACTGATGTAACATCGATCAATCGACGTTCTTCAGGCTGAGAGATATATGTTAGACATTGTGGTTTTAGTTTTGCATCTTACCTACATCGATCGATCGATCGATGTCTTTTTTTGAGAGATTGATGTATACATTGATCGATCAATGCCTTTTATCCTGAGAGATCGATGTTAGAAAGTGTACTTCCAAACTTGCACAGTCTATACATATATCGATTGATGTCATTTCTAAGAGAGCTATGCATATATATTGGTCTATGTAGGGTTCTATGTATACATTAATCTATGCTTTTAGAAATATATGTATAAACTAATGTTGCATCTTTATTTATTCAATTCTTTGTTGCTTCTAAGGTAAAAAATAATTTTTCTATCTATTTTCTTACATCTTTTAAACTTTCTAAAAACATTTTATATTCCAATAGTCTACTAGTGGGACTCCTCCACGATAAGTTTGAAAACACGTGTTTCATATGGGAATGCAAAGGGAAACTCCTGGATAGTCAGGACCTATATTATGTCCTTAAGGTATATAAGAATGATGTGAAGTTTGTATTGCTAACATACTAGCCGCATGTCTGCAAGATAGGAAAGTCTGTATGTGTGCATGTCATGAGCGGAGGAAGAGTCCTCTTGCGAGAATCTTCCTAGAATTCCACTGCTAAACTACTTGCCGCATGCTAGTAAGAGAGAGTCTGATTCTAATCTGAGGAAAAATCCTCTTTTGAGAACTTACACCAAGTCTTTTAGTGGGATTCCTATATAGAAATCATTAACTTTGTCTATCTATCGAATTAGCCTATGAAAATCATTAATTTCCGGTATACATGAGATTACTCTATGAAAATCATTAAGTAGGTTCAAAATATTCTAAAATAGGAAAGACTTGAGAAATTTGATTGCAATAGAGGAAATATCTGATTCTGATGAAAAAACTGCAGATCCTGACTAGAATTGAAGATCTGTAGGTCCCAGTAATTCTCGGGCTCAATCAGAACACCAAGAGGATAACAAAATCTTGTTATTCTCTTGTATTTTTTGTTTTGGTCATGCATTCCTCTTTCAATGAATGAAATGTAATCTTTTCTTTGTGTATTGTGAATTTATTCAATTCGCAATATGAATGTTGAAATATGAATGTTTAGATGAAGTTTAAAAGATGTTTGAAAATGATTGAAAAGTAATTTTATACTTGAGAAATAAAAAAGCTTGAAGAAATAAGGAAGTAACATCATATCTTGACATAGATCTCTGAACATAGATCAATGTATACATCATACCTGACATAAATCTCTAACAGATATCAATGTATACATCATATCCTAACATAGCTTTCTAACTGAGATCCATGTATACATCTTACCCTCGCATAGATCGATCGATGTAACATCATGTCCTTATATAGATCGATCAATGTGTATCATGTCATCACATAGATCGATCGATGTTACCTGAATTCAAATTGTAACCATCCTGTCCAATATCATACCCTCACATAGATCGATTGATGTACATCATGCTCTCACAAAGATCGGTCGATGTAAATCATACCCTCACATAGATCGATCGATGTCATCCTGAATTCAAATTTTTATAGCTGTTGCAAACACGTCCAAGGAAGATTTAAAATATTTTCTCTCTCGAATCTTACCCAAATTGATTGTGGTCTTTCTTCCAAAATCTATAATGCATTCTTGACTATTGTAAACATACCTACGTTATTCTAGGGTGGATGTGGAGCATCAAATCCAACTATAGGGTGGCTAAAGACTATTTGGACCTCTTCAAGACACTTGATTGAGTTTCTCAGATGGTGCATTTACACACTTTCATACTCTTCAACCTTCATCCTCCATTGTTGTAAAAAGCTCTCAAAGGTGCAAAAAAGCTAAAAGCCCTTGTTGCTTGTTTTCATTGTTGTATTATGAGAGTAGAAGTCTAACACAAAGAGAAACTATACATATTTGATATATTGCTTGTGATTCAGATTTATTAGAAAATGTAATTTCACCTCTTTTCCAAAACCCATTTGGCGAAAGTTTTTCGGTATAACTTTGTTAAAGTTGTGAAGAAGCAAGAAGTGGTTCTTGTTTGTAGCTGTTGTTGTTGAGATTGCATAAAGCATTTGTGCAATAAGTTGTTGTTATTGTTGTAGCAAAAAGTATATGTGTAATAAGTTGTTGTTGTTGTTGTAGTTGATGTTGCACAAAGTGTTTGTGCAATAAGTTGTTGCTGCTGTAGTTGTCGCTTGAACTAATTGTTAGTTAAGTGTCGTTACTGTTGTCCTTGTTCATTGTTAAAGGTAATAAGAAAGTTGTTCAAAATCCACTTTGGTAACAAAGTGGTAATGAAGTAGAATATAGGAGATTTGAACCACTTTCAATTGTGTGCCACAAACTTATTATCTCTCATCTTTTTCTTTCTTATTTTGGAGAGTATTTCAGTTATATTGAGCTAAACCGATAAAATTTCAAAAATTGCTCAACACTCTATTCACTCCCCCATTAAAGTGATTGCCATGGTCCTAACAATTGGTAACAGAGCTTGAACTTAATTTCTTGGCCAATTTTTGCAATTAGAAAGGTTAAAGGCCAATGAAAAATATGGCAACGGCAGTCTCTACCTCAAACAACCGAACTCCCAAACAATCCACTATATCTATAACACAAAACACCAAACTTCCCTTGTTTAATGCTCAACACTACTCTTTATGAAAATATAGGATGTGAGTGTATTTGTGTGAATGTGGTTATGATATATGGAGAGTGGTTATGGAGGGAATACCTCCACTAACTAGGTTGAATAAAAAGGGAAAAGTAGTCATGAAAGAGTTAGATGACTACAAGGATGAGGATAAAAATAATATTTTAAGTTAGAAGGAAAAGCTCTTGCAATCCTTCATTTCTCCATTTCACACAAGGATTAATAAAGGTGAAAAGAATCTTCTCTCCACATGAGACATAGGAGAAGCTTGAGGATTTAACAAGTGATGTTCTTCAAGAGATTTGTCTTATGTAGGAGCTTGGAATCCATGGAGAAGGCAAAGTGAAAGAAATTAAATAGCTCATAAAAATGAAATATTCAATCATATAACTGACAAAGAGCACTTCTCTATCAAGTTCAAGGCCAAATATGGTGCAGAAGTTTATTTTGATGATGGGAGAGGCTAGACCCTTGGAATTGGAAGATTTAGTAAACTTTCTAATTGTCTTTTTAGTCTTATAATGTTTATAGAAGGGACATAAGCTAATATATAAGTGTTATCCATTGGTGTAATAATAAACATTTGTGAAAATGATAAAATACTTGCAAAAAGAAAGATAGTGTTTTGATGTCTTTGAGATTTTTGAAAAGAAAACAAATGTTTAGCTTGCAAGGTTTTATTATGAAAACTTTAATGCGAAGTTTTTGGAGTTTAAATAATGTAGAATAGATGACTTTGATATGATGGTTACAAAGTTTTTAGGAAATTTTGAAAGTACCAGCTTATAAAAATATTTACAGACCATGATGACATGTGTGATACTTAGAAATTGTCTAAGGCATTCATAATTAAATATTTAAGTCCTATATTAGAAGTATATTGATAAGACTCTATAGGTGCTTCATTTTTTTCTTGATAGTAGGATTTTTCATACTTGGTATATATAGAGTCGGGGGGTCTCACTGGAAGCAAGCTCTCTATCCTTTGGGATGAAAGTATTGTTTGCCTGCCTCTCACCCTCTTAGTCTCTAGCGGTAGCTTTTGCTATTATTGTGATATACTGAGTGTGGTTGTTGTTGTTGTAGTAGCATTATGCATACTTATAGTAGTAAATGGTTCCTTTACAACTTGATTGACTTATGTGGCTTGCTGAGTCTTTGAAACTAATTGATTCCATTTTATTTGCTTGTGTATGTTTCTTACTAGAAATTATAATATACGATTATGAGTCTCTAAAAAGACTTGAGAATAGATATGCCCATAAGATTAATCTTTCAAGAGCAATAAAATTTGGAAGTTTGAAGGAAATACCAAGATATTTGCGAAATAAAATGATGTTTTCACCACGTCTTGGTGTCTAAACTTCTAAACAAAATTGGATTGAGAAAAGTTAAATTAGAATATTTCTAGGGATAAGTTCCTCTTGTGGTTTCTTTGTCCAGACATTTTCAAGTGAAAAATTAAGTGTTGGTTGATCATTAATATGGTGTAGTTAATGAATAGTCTTAATATGACTTCCCACGAGCTTTAAAATGATAGAATCCTTACTCTAAAATATTGTATAAAATTTAGATGTAATGTTTTCACAATTAACACCAAAGATGATTTAGAAAGACATGAACTTTAATGGATAATGAACATGTTAATAAGAGCATATATTTGAACAAGTCTCTTAGTAATTTGAATATTTCACTGTAGGAGGATTTCTACATAGAACTGGAGAATTCAAATGTTAAGATAACAAAGGTTATTTGAGCTTATGAGGATCAAAAACAAAGATAAAACCTCTAAGCAATATGAGTCCTTTAAAGTTTAGAAAATTTAAAACACATAGAATTTGATGGGTCATTCAAACTTCATTTTAAAGAAGGATGAAGAATGAAACCAAATGAAGACGAAATCTTGAACCATAACTCCACACTATTATCAGATGTGGATGAAACTTATGTCTTACCTTGCAAGTTTAAAAGTACTAAGAAGCTTTATAGGCTATATTTGGTGTAGAAAACCAACTATATTTCGAATTAACCATCTTGGATAAATATATTCAAAATGAATTTATGGAGCTTAATCTTTCAATATTGAAGACCTTGATGAATCAAATCATGCTTCAAGGTTGGAGCACCCTTGTATGAATTGAACCAAACTCCTATAGTTTGGTATGAGAGGTTAAGATATTTTTTAAAAAGATTTATCAAAAAGAAATGAGACATCATATTCTTCATCCATAAATATTATAATGACCATCTCTTAGTTAACATCCATGTCGACATTGTATTTGGATTTAATATGTAAATTTGGTCTGAAAGATTTGCATAAACCAATGCATAATAAGTTTGATGTGAGTATTATGAGAAAAACTCAACTATTTTCTTGAGTTTCATACTATGCAGTCTAAGAAGTAAATTTGATCTAAACTAAATACAAAACCACTTTCTTACGTGTAAAGTTAAAAAATGTTTGAAATATGATTATAAGTGTTCATGCTAAACTTAGTAAAGATAAAAAAGGTGATATCAAATGCTTGTAAAAATAGCCTTTTTGAATGTCACTATTCAATATGAAGTATATGTAGCTCAATCACCAGGCTTTGAAGGTCATGATTGCTCAAATATTGTATTCAAATTTAAAAGGATGTTTGTAGGCTTAAACAAGCTCCAAGAGCTTGATATGAGATATTAAGAAACTTCCTACTTAGAAATGGTTCTTCAAGAGGAAAGGTTGATACCACCTAGTTTAATGAAGAAGTGATTATTTACTTGTACAAATTTATGTGGATGATATTATATTCGGTGCTACTAATGACTCTTTATGTAAGATTTTCGCTAAGCTTATGGAATGTGAGTTTGAGATGAACATGATAGATGAGCTAACTACTTCCTTGAACTTCAAATCAAGCAAACGAAGGAAGGAGTGTGCATTTCTCAAATAAAGATCTTCTCAAAAAGTATAGAAGATGGAGCGTAAGCACAACAATAAGCACAAGTGCGAAGCTCGATAAATATGAAAAAGAAATTTCGGTTAAGGTAACAAAATATAGCCTATTTTGTTTAACAGCTAATTGTCCAGACATATTGCATGGTCTCTGCTTATGTGCTGGATTTTAAAGCATGTCTAAAGAATCAAAACCTAATTACTATAAAACATATTTTTTAGATATTTGAAAGATACTTTGAACTTTGGGTTATTTTATCCTAAGAATGAGTGTCTGATTCAAGAGAATATAGTGATTCAGTTTATGCCAGGAATCTTGTTCATAGAAAAAGAGACATCTGGTGCTTGTCAATTTCTTCATGATTGGTTTGTTTTTTGGTTTTCAAAGAAACAAAATAGCATATCACTTTCCATGGTATAATCCAAACATGGGTTAGTCGTCTCATATTGTGTACAATTGCTTTAGATGACACGTATATGAGATGATTGCAATATTAAATTTGACCAAGTACATATTTTATACCACATCTATGAATATCACAAGATCCTGGTTCTTTATTGTAGAACCAAGCAAATTGAAGTTAGACATTACTTTATAAAGGATTATGCACAAGAAACGGGTTAGTTTGTGTTGAATTTGTCTCCCTGCAACTTTAGAATATCAAGTTTATGGAAAACTCAAAATGAAGAGCAAGAACACTTTCCAAAAGGCCAAGAAACTCTAAAGATACTGAAGGAAGGTTAAGAAATCCTCCTCAATACCAAAGATCATAGCCCCTACTGGACCAAGAAGATGGACGGTTAGGACTAAAGGCACAGATTTCGACAAGGTTTAGACATTGATGGAATTAAAGAGACGGTTAACCATCAACAACTTCCGGCTGATGAAACTTGCAGAATTTAGAGCACCAGATGAGCCAGCTAACTTTAAATACATCTCCTTACATGCTTAAGGATTATTTAATGAGTGGGAGATGAATGAGAGGACAACCACTCCTTTGAAGTTGATTAAAGTCAAGGATTTTCTTTGTTTTTGAAAACACGTTAATTGAAATCAATCATAGATTGGATAGATGTTCAAAAATAGAGGTATCTTTAGAAAGAGAAGTAAATGAGCAAAATGTATAAGATGTACACTAGACTATTTCATACAAACTTGTAGGTAAAGTACTTGAATAATATGCACTACATGTTGTGATTCATGTTACATGCCTAAAATGTGATAGGGAAATGGATCGGCTAAGACTGGACTGGCCGAGGTCGAAAGAGAGTGCTGCTGTTCAAGAGGGGTCGCCGATGGTTTTGCCCCGAGCAGACCACAATCAGAGATAATGTCAAGAGCGTACTTGCGCTGAGAGATGAACAGCCCTGTGCTTCTGCGAGCAACTTCAAGACCAAGAAAATACTTCAAGGGACCGAGGTCCTTCATGTGAAAACAGCAACTAAGGTACTCCTTAAGTTGGGCTGTGGCACTAGGATCATTAGTTACAATGATGAGATCGTCAATGTACACCAAGAGAAAGAGCAGAGTGCGATCGCGGGTATAACAAAAGAGTGAATAATCAGAATGTGATTGAACAAAACCATAACCACGGAGAGTGTCAGAAAATCTGGCAAACCAGCATCGGGGAGCTTGTTTGAGTCCGTACAAAGATTTGCGAAGTCGACATACCTGATTGGGGTCAGCAGAGGCAAATTCAGGCGGAAGTTTCATATAAACTTATTCGTTAAGATCTCCGTGGAGGAAAGCATTCTGAACGTCCATTTGACATATAGTAAAATTGTGCGCTGCAGCAAGAGCCAAGAGCACTCGAGCTGTAACCATTTTGGTTGTGGGTGCAAAGGTCTCATTATAATCAATACCTTCAACTTGACGATTTCCGTGAATGACGAGCCGAGTTTTGTACCTTTCAATGCTACCATCGACTTGTATTTGATCTTATATATCCACTTACACCCAATAGCACGTTTGCCAGGTGGCAGTGGTCCGAGTGTCCAGGTTTGATTGTCCTCAAGAGTACAGATCTCTTCCTGCATGGCCACTTGCAAGCGTGGATCTTTGACAGCCTGAGCATAGGACTGCGGCTCGGCACTTAAAGTAATGGCCGCAAGGAACGGGTGATAGGCTGCAGAAAATCTCTGAGTACTAAGATAATTATGGATAGAGTAAGACGTACCTGGATGAGGGGATGGCTTGACTGAGGTGGCCGAGGGGCTATACTTAGCTGAATTGACCTCATAGTCTGCAAGCCGAGCCGGGGGTTTCTTCAGACGATGACCACGACCAAGTATCGGAGTCAATGGCTGAGGGGTCAACTCTGCTTGTTCATCAAGAATCGCCTCTGGTAGAGTTATCTACATAGACTGCTCTGAAGGAGCACAAATATCAGCGGAGTCGTCAGTGGCCAATGGGCAAGAGGCCTAGGTGGATTGCTGCTCGGCCGAGGCAGAAGGCAATTCAGTTGATGTGAGATCAGCAAAGGGAAACTCAGTTTCAACAAAAGTAGTGTTGCGTGTAACAAAGCGCTCACGAGTGTTAAGGTCATACACTCGCCAGCCTTTCTGTCCAGTTGGATAACCGATTAAGACGCATTTACGACTTCTGCTCTGAAATTTATCACCTCTCCACTGATCATTGTGGACATGGCATAAACTTCCAAACACTCTGAGATGTGTGTAAGTTGGGGGTCGGCCAAACAGCACCTCATGTGGTGTTTTCCCTCCGAGCAGAGGTCTAGGTGTGCGGTTGATAAGATAAGAAAAGGTCAGCACGCATTCACCCCAGAAGGAGATTGGAAGGTGAGCTTGGAAGCGCAACGCTCGAGCAACATTTAGAATGTGACAATGCTTGCATTCGACTCGACCATTTTGTTAAGGAGTGTAGCGGATGGAGGTCTGATGAAGGACGCCATGTTCGGTGAAGAAACACTGAAGTGAAGAAAATTCTCAACCATTATTGCTATGGAACACCTTAATTTGCCGTTCGAATTGTGTTTTGATTAGCGCAAAGAACTGTCGTACAACCGAGGCAACACAGTCTTTGGTCGATAAAAGATAGACTCATACTGCTCTTGATCGATCATCAAAAAAGGTCAGAAAATAGGACGCTCCGCACAACGTTTTCTCTCGATAAGGTCCCCACAAGTCGTAATGAACCAAGTCAAAACACTCAGCTAATGTCTTACTTAATTCAAATGGTCTTTTTATTTGCTTTGCCGGAAAACAAACTTCACACGAAACATCTAAATTTTTATTGTGAGAAACACCATTATTACAAAGCAATTGTAAGACACCACTAAAGGGATGACCTAGTCGATTATGTCATAGCATCCGGTCTTTCTCTACTCTCAAAGAGAAGTTCAGTCGGCAGGAGGTGTGCCCAGAACGCTGTTCAGCTCGGCAGAAGAACCCTTCATCAAGTATAGCCCATCAATCAGCTCCGCCACTCCAATCTTCATCTGGACACGTCAGTCCTGTATCACACAACAATCTTTAGTAAACTCAACAACATACTCACTTTTATTCAATAATTGAGATACTGATAACAAACTGCATGTCAGGTGGGGCACAAACAACACATTTTAGGCATGTAACATGAATTAAAATCAGAGTCAGAGTTAGAAGATACCTCATTTGATGCCTTAGATGTAAAGCATACTTGTGCCGTTTGTTCTTCGGTATCATCAGTCTCATAGTCAGGTGAATCACTCCAAGTAGAGGCTTTGACGGCTCTTCTCCTTTGTTTAGGTTCTGAGATGAGTCTAGTTTTTGTCCGATCCTTGTCATGGTTTTTGTTCGTTTGTTTGTCCTTGTTCGGGCAATCATATGACAAGTGTCCAAGTCTCCCACATTTATAGCACTTTATGTCTTCATTATTTTTATTTCTATGATTCTTAGATGAAGTAGGCTTATGTTTGTTTTTAATCGATTTTCTCATGATCTTTCTTAACCTTTTAGCCATCGTGATGAGATCTTCATCATCGGAATCTGTGTCACTATCATCTACACGATCATAAGAGGCAGAGACGTATTCATGTTTAGAAGTGGATTCAGAATTTCTTAAAATGAGTTTGTTTTCATATACCTTCAATGATCCGATTAATTTCTCCATCTTTATTGATTTAGTATCCTTACTTTCTTCGATTGCAGTGACTTTTGAATCGCATTCGGATGGGAGACTTCTTAGCACCTTTTGAACATTTTCCTGTGTAGAAAAAGCTTTGCCAAGAGACTCAAGAGAATTGTAGATGTTAGTCAATCGTAAGTCCATATCAACAACAGATTCATTAGGCAATAATTTAAAAGACTCAAGAGTAGACATAAGCATATTTATTTTAGACTCTTTGACTTAACTAGTCCCTTCATGTTTCATCCCAAGAATTCTCCACATCTCTTGGGCATTAGAGTAGTTAGACACATAACTTGATTCGCTTTTACTCAACTCGTTTAAAAGAAGTTGCATCACTCTAGCATTCATACTTAATCTCTTTTTGTCATCACTAGTGTATTCTTGTTTCAGTTTTATGACTTCTAGTGTGACATCATCAACAATAGATAACTTAGAAGGAACGAAAGGACTGTCTTCTATAATAGACCACAAATCAATATCAATAGCCATAAAGAAAAGTTTCATTCTAAGTTTCCATTGTATAAAAGACTCACCATCGAAAAGAGGAGGCCTTACGGTTGATATTCCTTCTTGCTGGGTTTTGTAGCTAGTAGTTGCCCAAGAGATGTAGAGAATTCTTGAGATGAAACATGAAGGAATTAGTCAAGTCAAAGAGTCTAAAATAAATATGCTTATGTCCACTCTTGAGTCTTTTAAATTATTGCCAAATGAATCTATTGTTGATATGGACTTACGCTTGACTAACATCTATAATTCTCTTGAGTCTCTTAGAAAAGCTTTTTCTACATTGGAAAAAGTACAAAAGGTGCTAAGAAGTCTCCCATCCGAACAGGACCCCAGAGTCACGGCGATTAAGGAAAGTAAAGAAACAAGATCAATAAAAATGGAGGAACTAATTGGATCATTGAAGGTATATGAAAACAAACTCACTCTAAGAAAACCTGAATCTACTTCTAAACCAGATAAGGCTGTAGCGTTTAAATCAAATGAATACGCCTCTACCTCTTATGATCGCGTAGATGATAGTGACACGGAGTCCGATGATGAAGATCTAATCACGTTGGCTAAAAGATTAAGAAAGATCATGAGAAAATCGCTTAAAAGCAAACCTAAGCCTACTTTGTCTAAGAATCATAGAAATAAAAATGATGAGGATATTAAATGTTATACTTGTGGAAGACTTGGACATATCTCTTATGACTGCCCGAAAAAGGACCAAATAATAAACAAAAACCATGACAAGGATCGAACAAAAACTAGACTCGTCACAGAACCTAAACAAAGGAGAAGAGCCTTTAAAGCCTCCACTTGAGTGACTCATCTGACTCTGAGACTGATGATACCGAAGATCAGACGGCACAAGTATGCTTTGCATCCAAAGCATCAAACGAGGTATCTTCTGATTCTGATTCTGATTCCGAACCCTCTTATGATGATTTATTTTGTTAATATCTTGAGTTGCATAAGTTCTCTAAGACTCTTGCAAAACAAAAGAAACGATTGATTGAAGACAAGAAGTTGTTAGAATCATCTAACACGAACCTTGTTTCTCAATTAAACGATTCAAAAGAAGACTCGTTTTGCACAATTGATGCATTGAAATCAGAGATCTCATCATTGACAACACAAAATTTAGGCCACGCCTAAACCTAATCATCTTAAGTCCATCATCATTCATAATTTCTGGAACGTAACGACCCGAAGTGATGAATTGCTGATAATACTCGGAAACTAGAACACCGCCTCTTGCTTCAGTGTGTCGAACTCCCCCATTCTCTGTATGACCAATGCCGGGGAAACATAAAATATGCAAAACTCTTCCACAAAATCTGTCCACGCTACTGGTCGAGGTAATGGCTAGATGTATATCCTCCACCAATGACTAGCCCGACCGATCAGAAATGGCCGTATAATCTGTACTCTTACCTCATCCGGTGCTTGTACTAGTCGAAACCCATTCTCAACCTCGTCCAACCACTTTTCTGCTTCATCTGGGTTGGGTACCCAATCAAAACTCAGCATTCAGGCTCTTACCAACTATCCATAATAATAACCACTACTCCTCCATGTCTGAGGCTAGGACTTCAAGGGTGCAAGTGAGGGGGTCTGAGCTGTCTCTGTTTGCGGTGCCCCGCCTATCTGACTCGGCATGAACAAGGCCTCAGCGAATGAGCGGAAAATCTCCCTTGGAGATTGAACCATCGAAGATAGAATCTGTCCTGGCGATGACAGTTCTGCGCTGACTCTAGTAATGTCCCCCGTGGGTAGGCAATGGTGTCCGTCTATCGGATTGTGACGACATCCTATTTCAACCAATTAAATTATCACAATTAGTCGATATGAAGTATCTTAAGTTTTAAAGGCTATGCATATTCAGAGGAAACCTAAATTAATTCATCCGACACTAAGTGAAAGTACGCTTTTGGCTACCTCCAACTCAAACGAAAATCAAGATAAAAGTAAAGAAGGAAGATGAGAGACAATGAATGAATACACCCGATTTAGAATGGTTCGAATCGTAAATGATTATACTCCACTATCACTTTGTTTCCAAAGTGGATTTTCAACAACTACTCTTCTTATTACTCTTAATAAGAACAACAACAATACTTACACTAACAACTTAGTGTAAGCAACCACAACAACAACTTCTTACACAGAACAACTTTGTGCAACTACAACAACTTCAGCTATAAGCATGAACAAATTCTTGCTTTCTCACAACTTCAACAAATTTCTCTCAAAGAACTTTCTCAAAGTGGATTTTAGAAAGTAGTGAGGATTACACTTTCTCATTAGTCTAAACACAAGCAAGAGATCAACTATGTATGGTTCCTCTTGTGCTAGACTTACAATCTCTTAAATTACAACAATGAAGGACAAGCAATAAGAGCTAAACAAGATTTAAGCACTTCTGCACAAATAAGAGAAATTTACAACAATGAAAAATGAATCTTGAAGAGGATGAAAAGTGTGTATTGCCATCATCTGAGCGTCTTCACTTTATAGGAGGCGCGAGCCATGTTTTTGTAGCCTCTCACAAAAAATTTGAGCAAGATTAGAAAGAGAATACACCATGAATCTCCCTTGGATTTTGTTCCAAAAATAACAAAAATTTGAATCCTGGATGACATCGATCGATCAATCTGTCTGTATTGAGAGATCGATGTCCTCTAGTAAGGTTCCAGTTTGGAACATGCCATACATCGATCAATTGATGTCTCTTCCTTGAGAGACTGATATGCACATCGATCAATCGATGTCCCATTGCTGAGGGATCGATGTCTTCCAGTAAGGTTTCATTTTTATTCCTTATGTACATCGATCGATCGATGTTTCTTTTGAAAGACTGCTATATACATCGACCGAACGATGCCTCAGACTTTGAGAGATTGATGTCTTCCAGTAAGGTTTCAACTTTGAACCTTCACTACATTGATTGATCGATGTCTTTATCTTTAGAGACTGATGTCACATCGATCGATCGATGTCTCCCAACCTGAGAGATCGATGTTGGACAGTAAGATTCCAACCTTGAACCTTTCCAACATAGATCGATCGATGTCTCTCCTTGAGAGACTGATGTATACATTAATCGATCAATGTGAGAGATCGATGTCTCACAGTGTGTTTTTCTCATTTTGCTTCAATTTTTAAGTATGAAATTTCTTTTTAACTCTTTTAAAATATCTCTTAACTTTATCAAAACATTTCATATTCCAACAGTTAAGAGGGAGGCTGAACACTTTGAATAAAACAAAATAAAATATCTTTTGCTTTGTCTTTGTGTATTTTGATGATTACGAAAAGAGAAAGAATAGTGATATATTCGTATATATTGGCATACGTGACTTATATGATATGGGAGTAATGATGATGTTGTTGGTATATGTGACTTATATGATATGGGGTAATGATTATGTTGGTATACGTGGCTTGTATATTTGGTTTCTGTGTATGGCTCTTGTATGCAGCTTGTGTATGAGGCTTGATATAGCATACAAAATGGTATATAAGGTTAATGAGGTGAACATTTGCATATGTTGCACACGAGTTTGATATATGAATATGGTATATGTGTGAAAAATACATATGACGATGGTATTGAATTATATAAGAATGCATGTGTTGAGGGGGAGGATGAAAGCACTTCCTAAAAGGGAGTGTGAAGTATGTGAGGTGAACTTGATGTGCATTTTGGTTTGGTATATGCATTGAATAAGGGGGGATATATTGTTTTGCAAAAATTAAGGTTCAGTTTGAAAGCCTTTGAAAGGAGTGTGTCGTTTTTCGAATAAAATATCTTCTAAAAGTGTATGGTTTTGGAATCATCAAAAAATGAGAGGTTGTTGGAATATAAATATTTTGATGAAGTTTAGAAGATGTTTGAAAAATGATTGAAAATGTAATTTTATACTTGGGAAATAACAAAATCTTGAAGAAATAAGGAAGTAACATAATTGACATAGATCTCTAAACCAAGATCATGTATACATCATACACCGACATAGATTTCTAACTGATATCGATGTATATGTGACATCATACCTTCACATAGAGCTATCGATGTATATCATACTCTCACATACATCAGTCGATGTCACCTGAAGTAGATAACAAAAGTCTATTATATATATATATGTACATGCATGTATGCATTTGTGTGTGTGTGTGTGTGTGTATATATGTTATATATATACATGCATGTATGCATTTGTGTGTGTGTATATATATGTGTATAACGCAACCCACACGTACATAACTTTTGAAGTATGAAGAAGAGAAATGCTAAAGTTAATCCAAGAGATCCACCCGGGGGATAAAGTTAAAACCAGGAGAAATGTTTCCTAAACAAAAAAGCCAAGAAATGCTAAAGTTGAACCCACCGGCGCACAGTAGAGAAGCCGTTGCTCGTAACTAACTGCAAGAAACGAATTAACAGAACGGGAGCAAGGATGAAGTGCGAGGCAATGGCGGGCTGATAGGAATTTTAAACAGCCCGCCTAATATAGACCTATTTCCGAATCTGTCCCTCTACCAAATCAGCGAACAGTTTCTCAGATCAGTTAGATTACAGGGGTATTAAAGTAACAAAGTGCAAACAAGTACAAACACCCCCAATTTCCCCGGCCACAAGAAACACACTTCAGAACTCTCTTCCTGCGTCACTTCATTCATGCCTCTCCATTCTCTTCTCTCTACGAACAAATCTCTTTCCACTTCGCTTATCATTTTCTCTCTATTTTCTCTGTGATTCTCTGAACTTTGTTTTCTCCCTAAAATGAGTTCGCGAGAGATAATTCCCGGATTCGCCGGTAACAAAAAAGCGTCCCCGGCAACTGAGATTAAGGGGAAAGACTCGAAGGAAGACGAACTTCCCGATGAGAATGTTGAACGAACTCCGGTTGAAAGAACTCCTCCATCCGAACAGGAAACGGACACAATCGACGAAGTATGGCGTAAAGTCACCATCACAGGAGACATGATTTCCTCCTCCAAAGACAGTGACGATCTTCCACGCATTGACGAGGAGACTGAAGGAAAACATACGCAGTTGCTCTTCTCTCAAGGCGAGCAACCGCCTCTCTACATCATGGGAGGACTAGGTTCGGAGAAGGCCAAAAAGAAAGTGACGATGCATGACGGAGCCAGAAGCACTGGTGCGAATATCCACCTCATGATTGATGGTGATATTTGCAGTAAGAGCGCGAATGCGAAGATAGGCAGTGTGTTGAAGGCATCACATAGCGTATTGACGAGTATATCGACTCTGGAGAACTTGCTGAATGATCCTGTCGGCAAAAATGGAAATCACGACCGAGGGAATTCTCCGGAGGAGAACGGAAGCAGAAATATCTCTCCGGAATTAGCCTGGGAGAGACTGACCAAGGCTTTCGTCTACTACAAGGGAAAGCCAGTTGGCACGTTGGCTGCGCTGGATCCCAGTGCTGATGCTCTGAATTACAATCAGGTCAGTAAACCACATCTGGGAACCGGAATGTCATGTACACTCGGTCACTTCATGCAACTACATATATGCATGACGAACTAATCCTTGCTGCGACAAATTTGATAGTAATGCCTGAGCATAATTAAATTAGCACTATGTGAACTTAAAAGGACAGTTCATATTGCCTGCATAATATACATTTTTTCAATTTTCGCATAGGTCTCGTAACATTCTACGATTCTCTTGATGTGTTAATTGAAGTGCATTATGATTCTATATATTAGGCTTGTAATTCTGGACGATGGTACATGATTAATGTTTGGATTGGCTGTTGGTGGATTCTTTTGGACGATTAAATACTTGATGACATAACAGGTATACATGTTTTGCGAATAGGTTCGGAAGATTACGGTATTTCTTTATCGGTGGCAGCTTACTAGGAAATAGTAAATCTGTGGAACATGGATAAGAATGACATGACTGAAGAATACTTAATTATTAGTTCATTCAACTTTAATGAGCAACATATTGAATATCTGCCACATAGACGCATGGATAATTAATATATAGTGAAATTGATCCATGTAATGGTATGTTGTATTTTGCTCGGAAAATTGAACTTGCTCTCATGAACCGAAGAAGAATGTCAGTCTGGTTGTTTTTTGTATGGTTTCAGATGATATCACATAGAAATAAGTTCTAATGAAAAGACCACGTTTAGTAAAACATTGAAGATTAGCCTGCTATAAAATTTTTATCTTTGCATCAAGGGAAATATTTCTCATATTGATTCTGCTATATGCTCTTACAAATATAGAGAGGTGGATTCATGAGGGGACCAAGTTCCATATCCGTGAGTTTATTTTTATTAGATATTTTTATCAGAATATGCATGAAAAGGACATAAAGGCTTCTTTAGTCCTCCAATCTCCTGAGAAAGCAACTCCTAGTAAAGGGCCTTCATCTCCTCTAAGACCCTAAAGATTGTCTACATTTGTCAGTCTTCTTGTCATTTCCTTGAGCAATATTTGTAACTGCAATCCCTCTTCAAATTGCTCGTTTCTGCCTGGATGATTAATTTTCTTCTCTTTTTTGGAAAAATCAATCAGGTCTTTATTAGGGATTTTGTTCCTTGTGGGTTAGCCTGCCTGATGAAGGAGTCAAGAGAGGACTGGGATGTTGTAAAGAACTTCCTGTTGAAGACCCTCCACCTGCAACATCATTCAGATAAGAAGGTTGATAACCACACTCTAGCAAAAGGAGTCATGCCAGCCAGCTTTGAAGTTAAAACCAGGGAAACGAATGGAGAGGTTGTTGTCTTGCCAGATTTTGGTGGAAAAGCTATTGGAAGAGTTGCGCCTATAGATTCAGGCTTCTGGTGGATTATATTGTTGAAGGCATATACAAAACGCATAGGTCACCATAGTCTTTCAGAGTTGCCTGATGTTCAAAGAGGAATCAAGGATATTTTGAACCTTTGCCTTGCTGAGGATTATGATGCATGCCCTACATTCTTATGTGCTGATGGATGCTGCATGATTGACAGACGAATGGTGAGCGTCTATTTTAATTTCATGATGACCAATTCTAGAAATAGGAAGTAAAAATATTTAGTGGAGTAAATATTATGGATGATGCTAGCCTACCACTATTGTTTTCTATTTTCAATACCAATGTGGAAAATCAGGTGAAGGGGAGAGTACAAGTATTAATTAATTCATGGTAGGGACGTGGTAGTTTGATTGATAATTGTTAGATTGGGATATTGTGAATGAAAGTTGTATTTTATTGATTTGTAGAATAGTACATATGTCCTATTTATAGTCTAGTCTACATACTATCTATGGTATACTTTTAGATGCAATAAATACAGAATGATATGATATGATATGATTCTGGATACAAGTGATCACACTTTGATTTGATTTGGTTCTTTCTGACACTCCCCATCTAGTTGGACAGTGGGATCGTCAGTGCCTAACTTGCAAAGTACTGAGTCAGGACCCTTCTGGTGACAATTTTTGTGAGGATATCAGCTAGTTGGTCTTCAGATTTTATAAACGGAAGCTCAATGATACGTTCCTTGAGCTTTTCTTTGATGAAATGTCGATCCACCTCTACATGATTGGTTCGATGATGCTACACTGGGTTCTTGGAAATACTTGTTGTCGCCTTATTATCATACATCAGCTTAGCAGGGAGTCTTAAGGGAAACTCCATTTCATGCATTAGCTTCTTTAACCAAACCGCCTCCATAACCCCTTTTGTAATTCCTCTGAACTCAGCTTCTGCACCTGACAACGCCACTACCTTCTGTTTCTTACTTTTCCACGTAGCTAAATTTCCTCCGACCATGATAAAGTACCCAGAAGTGGACCTCCTGTCATCCGGACTACCTGCCCAGTCATCATCAGTATAAACCTCCACGTCCAAGTGTCCATGCTTTTGAAACACTATTCCCTTGCCTTGTGTTCCCTTCAAATACCATACTATTCGCATTGCTGCTTCCATGTGTTTTTCGTGTGGTTGATGCATAAACTGGCTTACAACTCCCACCGCATATGCTATATCTGGTCTGGTATGGGAGAGATAAATCAATTTTCCTACAAGTCTCTGATACTGTTCTTGATTCGCTCTTGGCGCCCCTTCTTTTATCTGTAGTTTATGGTTCACACATATCAACTTTTCACTAGGTTTGCAATCAATCATCCCAACCTCAGCTAGTAGGTCAAGAGTGTACTTCCGTTGCGACACAAAGATTCCATTTTCGACCGGAGAACCTCAATCCAAGAAAATACTTTAGTTCACCTAAGTCTTTCATCTCAAACTTTGTAAATAGACTATCCCGAAGCCGTGCGATTTCCTCATTATCATTTTCTATGATGATCATATCGTCCACATATATAATTAGATACGTGATTAAGTCTCCTGTTTTCTTGAAGAACAAAGTATGATCAGCGTTACGTTGTTTATAACCGTTTCTTTTCATGACCACAGTGAACCTTCCGAACCACGTTCATGGCGACTGTTTTAAACCGTAGAGAGCTTTTCTAAGTCAACAGACTTCACCCTCTCGAAACTCATCAGAAAAACCTGGTAGTACTTCCATATATACCTCTTCCTTTAACTCCCTATGTAGAAATTCATTCTTTACGTCAAACTGACGAAGATGCCAACCTTTGTTAGCTGCGACTGAGAGAAAAACTCTGATGGTATCAACCTTTGCAACCGGAGAAAACGTCTCTGAGTAGTCGATTCCATACGTTTGTGTAAATCCTTTAGCCACAAGTCTGGTCTTATACCGCTCAACTGTCCCATCTGCTTTGTATTTGATGGTAAACACCCACTTATAGCCCACTGGTTTCTTTCCTTGTGTCAACTCACACTTTTTCCATGTCTCATTATTCTCTAGGGCGTCCATTTCTGCTTTCATTGTCTTCCTCCACTCAACGCTCTTGCTTGCCTCCTGAACTGTGCACGGAATAGACTCAGAGCATAGACTAGAGAAGAACACTTTAGCAGATTTGCAACTCTCTTCATGGCTATATTGATAGGATATCTAGACATCTGAGACACTCGTTCTGGTGAGTAACTGTCCGGCAGTATACCCCTATTCTTTCTTTCAGGAAGAACTCGTACATGTCTCTCAACTGGATCATCAGTATTTTCTAAATTAGGCAAAACAGAGACTTCTTCACTAAGACGTGGATCACTTACCTCTTGTTGGACATCCAACAAAAGAGACCCATCGGTAGTGAGCACTGGTTGGTCGGCTAATCCTTCGTTGGGAGAGGTCTCCTCGGTCCGCCATCTACTCGTTCTTGTTGGACAGTCTCGAGACAATTGAAGATATGTACCCATTCTAGGTACTCATCTGGCTCCTCCCCTTGAGTGCTTAGGTGGTTATTAAAAGAAATACTCGGATTTAAGAAATACGCAGTCCATTGTGACATGGATTCGACGGGTAGCGGGATTATAACATCGGTAGCCTTCTGATGGACATCATACCCGACGAACACATACTTCTCAGAACAAGATTCCAGTTTGGAGCGTTTGGTTTTTGGGACATAGACAAACACGGAGCAACCAAAAACACGAGGGGTGAGGGTCAGGGATGGTGGAATGGATGTTTTTGAGGCTAACCTTTGTAAAAGAGAATTAAGGTCACGGACTTTTGTGGGTAGTCGGTTTAGGAGGTAAATTAAAGTGGCGACTGCTTGAGGCCAGAAGTTTTTAGGGGCATGTGACTCGAGTAACATAGCTCGTGTCAATTCGCGGATAATACAGTTTTTTCTTTCGGCTACACAATTTTGTTGCGGTGTAATTGGACAGGTTGTTTGATGCACCAATCCGTTATCTTGGAAGAATGACTTCATACGTTCGTTCATATATTCGCGACCATTATCTGATCATAGGATCTTGATTTTGGTGTTGTATTGTGTTTGGACCATGTGAAAGAAATGGACAAATTTCCAAGAACTTCGGACTTGTGTTTTAGGAAGTATACCCACGTCATTCAGGAGAAATCATCAACGAACAATAAGAAATCTTGAAACTGGCTATAACTGGGTACATTTCCTGGTTCCCATACATCAGATTGCACCAATAAAAAATATTATCAACCCGAGTATTATTTGGTCAAAAGGTGGCACGGTGACTTTTTGCACGAGTACAAGTCTCGGAAGATGTCGGTGCCATAGACACATTTGTCTGTTGACTTTCCTGTGAGCGAGCACAGGCTGACCCTTTTGAGCGACTTCGTCAACGTAGTATAAGCCTCCTCGCTCAGTCCCACGCCCTATTATCTCCTTCGTGTGTATGTCCTGTAAGAGGCAAAAATGACGATACATGAGAGCCACTTAGTTGAGTTCTTTGCCAGCATGACTAAGGGACAACAATTTTGAAGATAAAATAGGGACATAAAGGCAGTTATTGAGTCACATGTTTAGATAAATCATAATGTGGCCTTCACCTTGTACAAACACTAATTCACCACTAGCAGTTTCAATGTGCATTTTCGAGGGTTTAGATAGGTGTAAAAAGTCGTTAGGGTCGTTAGACATAATGTCAGTGGCTCCGTAATCGAATATCCACTCATGGTTTCTATCTAAACGTGTATGAGAGGTAGAGCTCGTGTGATGAGCTTGAGATAATTTTCTAGGTTCTGGGTCTTTTTTGGAATTTTGGTAAAATTGTAAAGTTTGCCTGTAATTTCATAAACTCACAAGACAAATCTGTAATTTTTAGAAATTTAGGGACTAAATCTTTAATTCGAGTAACTTCAGGGACTAAATTTGCAAGTTTAAACACTTGGAGTTGGGGATAAAAATCCCTAACGCCTGTACCTTCTAATTTCGCCCCTTCTCTAAGCTCTTATTTTCGTTCTTTATCTTAAATTTGAATAAATTTCTCATTCTTTGAAGATAATAAGTTTCATGATAATTTTTCAGCTCGATTCGCATTCCCACAAAAGGCATGTTTAATCCTTCGAATCTTTGTTGCGTCGTCAAAAAATTATACGTCTCCAGATTGAATCATAACGATTTACTTCAACTTTGATTCTATAATCTAAACGAACCTGGAACATGCTATTGGGAAGCGATTCGGTAATTAAACCTTCCTGAATTTATTTTTGCTCTTTCATTCCGGGTAAAGCCCCTTGAATGATCTCCCTGGTTGCCAAAATTTTCTCCCTCTTCCACTCTGTCATGGCTTCCGTTCATCTCATCGCTGCTGCGTCCTCCGGGCTTTTTGCCGTCGCCTGTGCTGGTGCATATTCTGATGCTCTCGGCAGAGACATCCTGTTCTGGTGCCACCCTACCTCTTACTTTGCTCCTTGTTTTCACTTTCATATTTGACCACTAAAGTTTTCCCACGGAACTTGTCAAGTGCTTCAGAGGGAATTTGCACTCTGTTTTGTACAGGAGTGCATGGATTGGGCCACACTTTGGAGAGATGAACACGGAGAAAAGGAGTGCTTGCTCCAACAACTTTAGGAAAATGACGCTAGGCTAATTTTTTTCTTTTCTTTTTTTGGCCTTTGTCTGGCCGGGTGTTGGCCGATAAGCTGGCCTTGTTTTGGCTGGGAGAGGAAAGAGATTTTCTCTCCCCTTTTGTCCGGATAGTGGAGAACGTGGAGAAAGTATTCTAAGTACTACAAGTTGATAACCTGCTTAGGATATTGTGAATGAAAGTCGTATTTTATTGATTTGTAGAATAGTACATAGGTCTTATTTATAGTCTAGTCTACATATTATCTATAGTATACATTTAAATGCAATAAATACAGAATGATATGATATGATTCTGGATACAAGTGATCACATCTTTGATTTGATTTGATTCTTTCTAACAATAATGTGTTACACTTCTTGTTTAATTGTCGTCATGTGAAACAAAGGGCACTCTGTGGTCAAAAAGGTTTTCAAAATTTCAGGTGAGTGCTCCTAGTTTCATCCTTAGCGGACTCCTGAACGAAGTACATCTCTGTATGTAAATTGCTTAATATTTTTGCCTATATGCAGTCAAAATGATGTCTCATCTGCCAACTTTGGAACAGGACATGTATGGGTATCCATTAGAGATTCAGGCCCTCTTTTTCTATGCATTAAAGTGTGCAAAACAGTTGCTTATTCCAGAACATGGCGCGAAAGAACTGATAAGCCTTATTGACAAGAGGATCGCATCTCTAAGTCACCATATTCAGAATTACTATTGGCTTGACTTCACACAGCTGAATAACATTTATCGTTACAAGACTGAGGAGTACTCGCATACAGCTGTCAACAAATTCAATGTCATTCCTGAATCTATCCCAGGCTGGGTATTTGATTTCATGCCCCTTCAAGGTGGTTATTTCATAGGTAATGTCGGACCATCGCGCATGGACTTCAGATGGTTCTCAGTTGGCAACTGCATCGCTATTTTGAGCTCTTTAGCAACGCCAGAGCAGGCAAATGCTATAATGGATTTGATTGAGGCACACTGGTCAGACTTGATTGGCGAGATGCCTCTAAAAATTGCTTATCCTGCTCTCCAGGGGCACGAGTGGAGAATTGTGACTGGATGCGATCCCAAGAACACCGCATGGAGCTACCATAATGGCGGATCATGGCCAGGTGAATATATAACATGTAGTGTGGTGCATTTACGTTGTATAATTATTCCTGGTTATTAAGGTCTACACATATGTATGTATACTGGCCAGAGCTTAGAAAAAATGGAATTTAGTGTGCAATACTCCTCAAAATTCGGATTACCATCCCCACTGAGCTCATTACTTTTCAACGTTCTTGTCTACTATATGGACTGCTTACAGCATAAAGGCGTTGCTTCGTGTGCATATTTTTTTCTTTAAATTTTTAATTCAAGTAGTTCTTGCTTGACACTGACTACAAAAGAATTGAAGCATAATGGCAACTTGATCTTGATGTGCAGTTCTGCTTTGGTTACTCACAGCAGCGAGCATCAAAACTGGGAGGCCACACATAGCAAAGAGAGCAATACAAGTGGCTGAAGAGCGGCTCGCCAAGGATGGATGGCCTGAATACTATGATGGAAAGACTGGACGCTTTGTCGGGAAACAGGCACGAAAGTACCAGACATGGAGCATAGCTGGGTATCTAGTTGCAAAACTCCTCATAGAGAACCCTGCAAACATTCGTTTCATTTCCTCCCTTGAGGAAGACAGGAAAAAGGTGAAGCCAAAGCTTGGCCGCTCTGCCTCATGGCCCCCTTTTAAGCTTTGATGCAACGGATTGATTTCTTGTTGTGAGAATGGATCACCCAAGCAGGCGATTTATTTGCTTTTGTCCGTACTTGTGCCAAGTTTTACTGTGCTTCTGAGAAAGAACCATTTCAAACCAATGTGTATGTGCTTGGACCTGCATGATGCGTAAAGATGGCTATGTTTCTATTATCTTTTCATATTCTCACTTCCCTGTTCACGATTTTCATTATCCTCTTAGTTTGTACCCGATAGAACTGATGGGAATTAGAATATGATAATCTCTCCATCCCAAAAATATTGTCATATTATCCCATTTCGTAATTTACACATATTGAAAAATAAAAAAGCCAATATTTTTAAGATGAAGAGAGTATATATCAATCATTTATGTTTTCCTGGCAAAATAAATAGAATTTGACAATCCATATTAACAGAAATTTTCTCTTAATGTATAGAACTAGTACGCAATCTTTAGCATAGTTGTTACTGTTGTTTTTAAAATTATTATTCTGAATCTTCTATAGTCACATTGTTGAGAAAGAACTTTTAAAGAGTAACCAAAAAAAAAAAAAACTTCACTAGGAAATCTCATGGACGCCTTGTGAAAGACTTGCGTTTGAGTTTAGATAACATGAGAACAAAATGTTTAAGCAAATCCTTAAGGATCGGTCATTCATGTTAAGGGAAATTCAGATATTTTAATTAATTGGTAGCTAGCATTCTCCTATCTAAGACTTACGTTGCAGGCTAATAAATTATTTATTGAATTCATGAAAAAGACGTGTGTAAAGGAAAACTCTTGTAATTGTGTGTTTCTAGATATGGGTAGGTTCATCATGCTCCAATGCGTTTGTGCTGGAAAATGGATCTATTCTTCATTAGTCTTACATGTTTATATGGTCCTTTAGTTCACAGACTTTGTTGAAGCTTAAATCTCATCATCTCCCCTAACTTGCCTAATCGTTTTAATTAAACTATAAAACTATCTCGACTGTATGAAAAGTTTTACTCCAGCAGTATCAAAACTAATGTCTTAGTTGGACTTGATCTTAATTTAAGAAAGTCATTAGTCATTATTTATGTTGGACCATTAATTGATTAATTGACGTAAATTAAACTAGAAAAATCATATAAATGTTAATTCAAAGTGCAGTATAAAAACTTAGATTATTAATATATTTTTATTTTTGATAATTGTCATATTATTTGGACAAGCTAAAATAAAAACTAACACAATACTTTTAAAACAAAAAGGAAGATATAATCAAAACCTGCCGCATTAGCTAAAATTCGATGGTGACACGCTGCATCAGGAATATGAATACTTTTATCTAGTTTCAGTTTTGATAGTAAGGCCTGATATACTATTTTTGAGAGACTAATTTTACTTACATAACCCTAAGGGTACTTTGCTTTTTGATATATTTTTAAAATTTGACTTTAACCACCTTTACTTTGTTGTTATGATTTTTAATGAGTTTCCTGCATCATTTATTTTACTAAAGGGTTTTTCTATTCTCTCAATGTGAAACTAGTGGGATAATATAATGATGAGTCACTAAATTGGATGCGTTTCTTATATTGTGAAGTAGCAGTTGATAGACACAGCTTGATGCAATTTGCATTATGGGTCATCAACCTCTGTGTGTTTCTAACGCATGGGTATGGTTGCGTACATCTGACCTCTCATACCCTGTCATAGGCGGGAGCCTATAAAGCAATGAGGTAATGTTGTTGTTGTATCGTTACATATAAGGGACCACGTATATATAACACACTTAATTAATTGATGAGTAACTATTCATACAAGTATTTTAAAATTTCTCATCTTACTAGAATTTGCTTCAACTTTCATTTACACTTATGTCTCTTGTCTTGATTAATTTGTTGAAGTATATTCTACGTTTACTTTTGTTTCCTCTTACACATGTACACGGAGAAAAGGATCGTATATGAATCTTGATTATCATCATAAAATACAATTGCTTTACTATGTTGTTAAAAGCTATAATCTTGAATTAGTTTCTTAATAGTTGACTAACAACACGAGGGGATTGTTAAGTTTATAATGTTAAGAATAGAAAGGAAGACCTTCCTTCTCCCCCCTTGAGGAAGGGACTTTTTGCTCTTTCTCTTGGTGCTAAAATGTTGCATCTCCATCTAGATGACTATTACCACTCTACCTCCAGAAAGTATCGTAGAAGATGTAAAGTAACTGATTCAGCGGCTTTTAGTATAGAAGATACGGGTCTTGGTATCCATAAAGAGTCTATATCCAAAGTCGCTCTAATAGAATGAGCTAATGACAAATACCCACATTGCCACACTGTTCTGTAAGACTCAAACTTAAAAATATGAGATTAATTTATTATTCGAATATCAGTTGAAATATGATTTGGAGCCTTTCACTTTTCACTCTCGTATTTTCTTTTGTTTGAAGAGGAACTTGACTAGTGATCTTCAATTCACTTAACCGGGCAAAAAGTTTTGTGGGGTTTCTACTTAATTTGTGTATTTTTTTATTTTTCATATTATTATGTATTTTTGTCTTTGTATGCAACAAAATATTTTTTCAAAGAGAAATACAAAATAATTTTGCCTTTATATGCAACAAAACCTTTGTTAAAACAGAAATACAAAAGAATAAAAAAAGATATACAAAAAATGTCTGAAAAAATATTAGAAAAAGTCAGAACACCTACAAAACTGAAATCTGAATTGAAATCTGAATTGAAAAAACACAAGTGACTCGAACGAAGGGAGTAAATATAGGAAGATATGTATTTATAGTTCTGAAAAGCTCATGAGAGGTTGTAGTTTAAGGACAACACAAAGAAAGCAGATGAAGTAAAACCATTATTTCGGTTGGTCTTAGGTTTCTAAAAAAGGGCAAGATGCTAAGTGGTGAAGCGGGAGTGGATGACTATATTTATATTCTCCTCCGCTTATCCATCCGTTTCCCTCTTCTTCCCTTTAGCGCCATCCCCATCCACTCCTACCTTTCATCTCTTGGACACCATCTATTCATCTTTTTTAACACAAGGAAGAACAATCTTTTTAAAAAAGGTAAAAGGTTAAAAAAAAGAAAAATAAAAAGAAAAAGAAAAATGTCGTCAAATCAAACGATGGAGAACAGTTGTGGGTTGATATCGTGCGAGAAGCTTGATCGGATAGCGAATTGGTTAGGGAACAGTGTGGCCACCGCTTTCTTTGCGTCGTTGGAAAAGTGGTCATGCATCAACCTTAGTACCTCCTATGATGACGGTGACGACGTGGAAGAAGAGGCAAAGGACCGCCCTCTCATGCTCACCAATCCCATCTCTTTCAATGATCCTTCTTCCCATCGTCACCCTCCCTCTTCCCTTGAGGTCCCTCCCTTTTGACTCCCACTTTCACAACCCCCTGTTCTACCACCATTGTATCTATGTTTTTCTTTCTTTTTATTTCCTTCACTGATTTGGTGTTTTTATAAAATTGTAATCAGGAAAGTTTCATTCTTTTAAGAATTGTATAAGGATATTCATTGTGGAAACATTTTTCTTTGCGACCGATCTAGTTTTTTTGTTTTTGTTTTTGTTTTTCATTAAGTGATCATACCATGTTGGAGTTTATTAAACATGCATATTATATATGTGTATGTGAGGAAGCGACATAGAGTGTGTATGTTGTTGAGGATTGAAGAATGTAAATTCATTCAAGTTAAAAATAATGTATATATGTGATTCTTTTTTTTATAGAAGTTGTTGCATAGTCTCCAACGGCTTTATTTTTCTAACAGCTATTTGATATGATATTTACAATGGCTAGATTCTATCTTGGTAACGGCTAGTCACCTGCTCAGCTCGAACATATATATGTAGGATCTGCAAGACACCACTAGAAGGGGGGGGGAGGTTGAATAGTTGGTGCAGAAAGTGTGGTTTTTAAAATTCTTTTGACTCAAAAACTCAACTTCTGAAAACAGTTTCTGTTTTCAGGACCAGTTTTAAAACGTTTTTAAAACTAGGTTGTAGGTCTTCAAAAATTCTGAAATTTTGAGAGAACTTAGCCTCAGATGTTATGAGTGTCTGCTAAAAATTTCAGATTTAAATTCAACCTCTAACCCCTTCAAAAATTGTTAGTGGTCAGATTGCGCGAATCTGCCACAAACGGTAGACTGTTTTGAAAATTTTATTCCTATTTGTACGTAACTCCAAATGCTCTGAAATTTTAATCATTAACCCCTTATATGTTATATTTAAATGTGTTGAAACAGTTTTGAAAAATTCTTTTGGAATGTTAGTCAAATACTATCAAAGTCTCAACCTTTGCAAGCCTGAAAATCAGACTGCACTAGTCTCAGAACTTTGGACGTTTGATTGACTTATACTTGTCCAAAAGGGTTGAAACTTGTGTCAAATTAACCTTAAGACATGTGGCTATGATTCTAGAAAGTTTCGTAATTTTTGAAAAACGTTTACTATTTTTACGAACGTAATCAAAAAGGATAAACAGTGCTGAAACAGAATATAAGTACTGAAAGTAAATGACACCAAGAATTTTATACTGGTTCGGTTATAAACAACCTACTCCAGTCTTCGAGGAACACCTTCCTCGGTTCACACTAATCACACAACACAAGAACACCTTACCACAGGGTTGATGGAGTTACACACCAACTCCAACCCTTTACAAACCTTGTATGTTGAATACAATGCACACGAACACCACCACCTTGCAAGATTAAAGATTGATCACACCTTGATCAATCTTTTACAAAGATAAAGAATGTGTGGTGGTCTAAGATAAGCCTATTCAAGTATATGAATGTAAGTACAATAGGCTTTTGGAAGAAGAAAGAAAGAGAGTGTAGAAGAAGAGAGTGCTAGGCGTTTTTCTCTTTTTATTTTGCAAGACTTATTCTTGTTCTTGTTTTGCTCTCTTGCTTCCTTTTTAACATTATGGCCGTCCCCCCTCTTGGTCCTTCTCCTCTTGAAAATTATCTTCTAAGTCCTTGGGAGAATATGTAGCATCATTGTGACATGTTCTTGCTTACTTGGCACCTCCTCATTGGATGATCATTTAACTCTTGCTTACTTGGCACTCATTGATTGGTTGAATGTTGTCATCACTTGATGACTAGGAAAATCTGAGAATTCCACTAAAAGCATGTGCCAAAATCACCATAAAACAATTACCATAACTTTCAAGATCATCACATAAATTAAGCAAGATAATTTCCTCACAACAATGATGAAAAAATCGGTCATTACTAAGACTTGACATGCTGAAATTTCAGCATGTGATACATGGGTAATCATTTCAAATTGTTACCAAGTTTTCTTTGATTTTTCTCTTAAAATAAATCACCAATTAGTAGACAATATTCTCATCAATTTTTGGAATAAAATTGGACACTCACATGGCCAAAAATCGGCCTAGGTTCATTCACACACATGCTGAAATTTTTCAGCATGTGTGATATTCAAGATATCACAATTATAATTTCATATCTTATTCAAATTGCTTCCAAATTGTCTTCTAATTAATCACATGTTTCAAGACACAAAATATAGCCTCATAACGGATGAAATTCGGCCAGCTCTGAATACACATGCTGAAATTTTCAGCATGTGTTACAAATGAGATAAAACTTGAAACATTACCTTTTGTAGCTTCTTTCTTTAAGTCACCAACATTGTATGCTTGATTCTTGACCAATCAATACGCCAACAAGGCTCCACATAGGCTCCATCAAGCTGGTATAGGCGTGTATAACATGTATATACATGTGCTGAATTTTATTTTTGCAAACTTTGTAAAATAGTGCACATTTAATAATACACACATGGTATATTCCAATCAGCCCTTAATTTAATTTTCTAGAACACTTTAAGATGTATGACATATGTAAAAAGTGTCTGGATACATGTCGTATGATGTGCCAAAAACGTTCCATGTGTTGTGTACGTAGAAAACCGAATTTTCGATGTTTATCGATTACCCGATTTTTCTCTAATTAAATTCTAACTTTTTGCACATGTTATATATATTATGTTACACATAATATACATAAATTAAACTTTAATATTCGGCACTTGGATGGTCTTAAAGTGGCGCCATATACATGTGACAAAATTGAAATCGGAATCTCCACAATTTGGCCTTAATGTGGGGTGATTTGTGTGTGCCAACATGGAATGATTTTGTGGCTGCACATAACATCATACCCACGAAATTTTTGAGTATTTTTGAAGTATAGGGGCTGTCCATCTATTTATGGCAAGTACGTGACACGTTGGCGAAGTTTCGGTATTCGTCCGATACGACGATTTTCGGTTTAGAACATTTTAACGTGTCGTATTTAATTTGTCATCACCATGACTTATATCATATGATATAAGACCTGAATATACTCATAAATATAATTTAAGTATGGTGGTGTGACGTTAACGTACGTACGTAAAATATATAATGTGTCGGTAGTACGTTGGAATAAATGTGTATGTGCCTTTTTCAAAAAAAAATCTGAAAATATATATATTTATGTATATATATGCATGTATATATGTGGTGAAGGAGGAGAAGGAGACTTTCCTTTCTTAGTCTTGTTGCATTTGTGCCTTCTCCAAATGTTGCTTCCTTTAATGAACTACTTAGTTTAATTAACTAAGTACTTCACTTAATGAACTAGTTTAGTTTATTAATGATGGCACCTGAAAATAGTACAAACACAAGAAATGTTTGCCATTTGATGTAAGCTTTAACGCTTCATGGCTCGTTAGTTTGGCAACATTATATATGAACTATATAAGGCAAGTTATATGCAATATGTCATGCACATTTATGTCATGCACGTTTTTATGCACATTTAAATCATATATTTTGAAATCACTCAAACCCCTTTTTCTCTACAATCTCCCCCTTTTGATGATTTTCAAAATAATCTATACTCATGATTTAAATCCTATCGCTCCCCCTTCACTCGTGCATAAATTCAAACTTTGAATTTTAAATTTCAAATCCGCTCCCCTTGATTTATGCAATCAGTATCTCTCTTCCCCTAAAATCATGCTTTCTCTCTCCCTTTATTTTGGAAAGTCAATCAAAATATGCCTGTAAATATGGAAATCAAATCACATCAGCAGAAATCATGTCTAATTTAGAACGAAGAGATTCGTACGTGGCTTGATTTAAGGCTTTAATGAAAATATCCGCTACTTGTGCCTCTGTGCGTACGTGATCTATGACAACATTACAATTATTTACGTGACCACGAAGAAAGTGATAGCGTACTTATATATGCTTGGCCTTAGAGTGTAACACGGGGTTTTTAGACAGGTTAATTGCACTCATAATATCACAATATATATGAATTTTATTTACGGTAATTCCAAAGTCCGAAAGTTGTTGTTTTATCCATAACATGTACTCAGCCTCAGTAGTGGAAAAAGCAACGCTTGCTTGCTTTTTGGAAAACCATGAAATGAGTGAGTTTCATAAATTGGCAAGTGCCGCTCGTGCTTTTTCTATCTATCTTACATCCACCGTAATTTGCATCAGTATAAGCATGTAAGTTAAATTCACTATCTTTATCATACCAAATTCCTAAGGTGGGCGTATGCTTAATATAGCGGAATAATCTTTTTACCGCATTATAGTGAGACACCTTAGGTTGACTTTGAAAACGTGTTTACATGTATACGCTGAACATGATATCAGGCCTACTAGCAGTAAGATATAGCAAAGAACCAATCATAGATCTATATAAGGCATTATCAAAATCTTTGCCATGTTCATCTTTATCCAATTTAGTGGTGACACTCATAGGGGTGGGGGATGGTTTTAAATTTTCAAAGTTGAACTTTTTAATCATGTCATTTACATATTTAGCTTGGCTTATGTGAATCCCTTTTTACTCGTTTGCTTAATCTGCAAGCCAAGAAAATAGTTAAGTTCGCCAACCATAGACATTTCAAATTCGGATTTCATGCAATTTTCAAAATCTTCAACAAGTTTATGTGAGGTAGAACCGAAAATAATGTCATCAACGTAGATTTGAATAATAAGTAAATCCGATTTATCTTGTTTCAAAAATAATGTACTATCTATAGTACCTCGTTTAAAACCATTTTCTAAAAAGAAAGTAGCAAAACGATCATACCATGCTCTAGGTGCTTGCTTTAGTCCGTATAGTGCCTTCTTTAGTTTGTACACGTGATCGGGATGTTTCAAATCTTCAAAAGCGGGTGGTTGCTTCACGTATACCTGTTCTTGTATAAATCCATTTAGGAATGCACTTTTTACGTCCATTTGATAAAGTTTGAAATCTTTCATGCAAGCAATGGCAAGTAAAAGTCGTATAGCTTCTAGACGTGCTACGGGTGCAAATGTTTCATCATAGTCAATTCCTTCTTCTTGATTATAGCCTTGTGCTACAAGTCTAGCTTTATTTCTAACGACCTTTCCTTCTTCATTCATTTTATTTCTAAACACCCACTTTGTGCCTATTATGGTCTTATCTTGTGGTCGTGGTACTAAATCCCATACATCATTTCTAAAAAATTGATTAAGCTCATCATGCATAGCATCAATCCAAGAAGAATCACTCAAAGCATCATGCACATTTTTGGGTTCAATTTCAGAAATCATAGCATGAAATTAATTTATTTCATCCGAAGTTATTCTTTTACGTGGTCGCACACCGTGAGTGATGTCGCCTATAATGAGATCATGTGGGCGATCTCTATGCCATCTTGGTTGATTATTTTCTATGTTATCATGCATTTCTAAGTGATCATGCATTTCTAGTGTATCATGCATATCATGCATATCAAACGTACCATCATCTTCATTCAACACGGGTTTCAATTCAAAGTCATCATCATATTCTTTATCTTTATCAATCTCACCAAATTCATTAAACTTCACATGAATAGATTCTATGATTTGTCTAGTGAGAAGATCATAACATCTATATGCTTTTGAATTTACAGAATATCCAACAAAGATGCATTCAATTGATTTAGATTCAAATTTATCTAAATTATCTTTTGTATTTAAAACAAAACATTTGCATCCAAACACACGAAAATAGTCAATCTTAGGCATGCGATTATTTAATATCTCATAAGGCGTCTTGTTTATTTTCTTTCTAATGGATAAGCGATTCACTATGTAGCATGCACAGTTTACGGCTTCCGCCTACAGAAATCTAGGCAATTTATTTTCGCATAACATAGTTCTAGCGATTTCTTGTAATGTTCTATTCTTTCTTTCTACTACTCCATTTAATTGTGGAGTTCTAGGTGGCGAAAACTCATGCTTGATTCCTTTTTCTTCGCAAAATGAAATCATTTCCTTGTTCTTAAATCCACCGCCTCTGTCGCTTCTTATCTTTTTCACATTGAATCTATATTGATTTTCAAGTTGTTTGATTAGTTTCGCAATCTCAATTGCACTATCATCATCCTTATGTGCAAGAAATAAAGTCCAAGTATAACGAGAAAAATCATCAACAATTACGCATGCATAGTGACGCCCACTAAGGCTCGTAGTGCGACTAGGACCAAACAAATCAATGTGTAATAGTTCTAAGACTCTAGTCGTGCTTATTTCATTCTTAGGCTTAAGTGACTTGCGTGTTTGTTTGCCTTTTATGCAAGATTCACACAACTGAAATTTGTCTAAATCAAGCGTAGGCAATCCTCGTATTAGGTTATTTCGTTGGAGTTTTTCTAGTGTGGAAATGCCAATGCGTCCTAAACGTCTATGCCATAAATTTACGTTGGGTTCGTTTGACATGAAACACTTAACTTTAGCATCTAACGTATCATCCATAGAAAGTGTAAAGATGTTTCCTTCTCGTTTTCCTTTTAAAACGGTTTCTCTATTTTTATTTATTATATTGCAATAAGGCCGAGTGAAACACACATCAAAACCATTGTCAATAAATTGCGAAATGCTAAGAAGATTATAGGATAAGTTGCTTACCAAAAAGACGTTGGAGATTTGAAGAGTGCTTGGATTTCCAATCGTACCTTTTCCGATGATCTTGCCTTCGTTGTTGTCTCCAAAGGTCACGGTTCCGCCTTTTGTGACCTTCTTTAATTTTGTGAACAAGCTCGGGTCACCTGTCATGTGCCTCGAGCAACCACTGTCAAGCAACCACTTTATAGATGTATCTTTTGATGTGTGGGCTCCCTGCAATGTGCAAAAATGATTTAGGTACCTTTTTAATTTTGGGTCCTTACGAGTTAGTTATTCACCTCTTAGTAAAAGTACCTTTCGGTACCAATACTTGGGTGATCCTTCTCAGTCTAGCAAATGGCAAGAATGCAGATGAAGGTGCAATGTAGTAAACATTGTAGAGAAAAAGGGGTTTGAGTGATTTCAAAATATATGATTTAAATGTGCATAAAAACGTGCATGACATAAATGTGCATGATATATTACATATAACTTGCCTTATATAGTTCATATATAATGTTGCCGTACTAACGAGCCATGAAACGTTAAAGCTTACATCAAATGGCAAACATTTGTTGTGTTTATATTATTTTCAGGTGCCACCATTAATGAACTAAACTAGTTCATTAAGTGAAGTACTTAGTTAATTAAACTAAGTAGTTCATTAAAGGAAGCAACATTTGGACAAGGCACAAAGGCAACAAGACTAAGAAAGGAAAGTCTCCTCCTCCTCTCACCACACTTATATGGCACGCCTATATATATAAATATATATATTTTCAGATTTTTTGAAAAAGGCACATACACATGTATTCCAACTTACTACTGACACGTTATATATTTTACGTACGTACGTTAACGTCACACCACCATACTTAACTCATATTTATAAGTATATTCAGGTCTTATATCATATGATATAAGTCATGGTGATGACAAATTAAATACGACACTAAACCAAAAATTGTCGTATCGGGCGAATACTAAAACTTCGCCAACGTGTCACGTACTTGCCATAAATAGATGGTCAGCCCCTACACCTCAAAAATCTTTATAATTTTCATGGGTATGATGATAATTCCAGCCACAAAACCATTCCATGCTGGCACACACAAATCACCCCACATTAAAGCCAAATTGTGGAGATTTCAATTTCAATTTTGTCACATGTTAATGGCGCCACTTTAAGACCAGACAAGTGCTGAATATTAAAGTTTATATTATGTATATTATGTGTAACATAATATATATAACATGTGCAAAAAGTTGGAATTAAATTAGAGAAAAATCGGGTAATCGATAAACATCGAAAATTCGGTTTTCTACGTACACAACACATGGAACGTGTTTGGCACATCATACGACACGTATCTAGACACTTTTTACATATGTCATACATCTTAAAGTGTTCTAGAAAATTAAATTAAGGGCTGATTGGAATATATCATGTGTGTATTATTAAATGTGCACTATTTTACAAAGTTTGCAAAAATAAAATTCAGCACATGTATATACATATTATACACGCCTATACAGCTGAGATGGAGCATATGTGGAGCCTTTTTGGCATATTGATTGGTCAAGAATCAATCATACAATGTTGGTGATTTAAAGAAAGAAGACACAAAAGGTAATGTTTCAAATTTTATCTCATTTGAAACACATGCTGAAAATTTCAGCATGTGCACAAAGAGCTGGCCGATTTTCATCATTGATGAGCATATATTTTATGTCTTGAAACATGTGATTAATTGGAAGAAGAATTGGAAGTAATTTGAATAAGATATGAATTCATAAATTGTGATATTTTGAATATCACACATGCTGAAAATTTCAGCATGTGTGTGTATGCATCTTGGCCGAAATATTGGCCTTGTTAGTGTCAAATTTCATTTCCAAAAGTGACAAGAATATTGTCTACTAATTGGTGATTTATTTTAAGAGAAAAATCAAAGAGAATTTGGTAGTAATTTGAACTAAAGAACCATGTATCACATGCTGAAATTTCAGCATGTCAAGTTCTACTAATGGCCGATTTTCTCACCTTGTTTGGAGAAATATTATCTTGCTTGATTTGGGTGATAATCTAATGAGTTATGGCAACTTTTTGAGTTGATTTTGGCACATGTTTTTAGTGGAATTCTCAGATTTTCCAAGTCATCAAATGATGACAACATTCAACCAATCAATGAGTGCCAAGTAAGCAAAAGTTAAATGATCATCTAATGAGGAGGTGCCAAGTAAGCAAGATCGTGTCACAATGATGCCACACATTCTCCCAAGGACTTAGAAGACAATTTTCAAGAGGGGGAGAGCACCAAGGGGGGACGTCCAACATGTTAAAAAGGAAAGGAGAAGAACAAAACAAGAACAAGAACAAGTCTTGCACATCAAGTGATCAAAAACGCCTATAGCCTTCTTCTTCTACACTCTCTTTCTTTCTTCTTCCTAAAAGCCTATTATACTTACTTTCATATTCTTGAATAGGCTTATCTTAGACCACCACACATTCTTTATCTTTGTAAAAGATTGATCAAGGTGTGATCAATCTTGCAAGGTGGTGGTGTTCGTGCGTATTGTATTCAACATACAAGGTTTGTAAAGGGTTGGAGTTGGTGTGTAACTCCATCAACCTTGCGGTAAGGTGTATTTGTGTTGTGTGATTAGTGTGAACGGAGGAAGGTGTTCCTTGAAGACTGGAGTAGGTTGTTTATAACTGAACCAGTATAAAATTCTTGATGTCATTTACTTTCAGCACTTATATTCTGTTCCAGCACTGTTTATCCTTTTTGATTACGTTTGTAAAAATAGTAAACGTTTTTCAAAAATTACGAAACTTTCCAGAATAATAGACACACGTCTTAAGGTTAATTTGACACAAGTTTCAACCGTTTTGGATAAGTATAAGTCAATCAAACTTCAAAAGTTCTGAGACTAGTGCAGTCTGATTTTCAGGCTTACAAAGGTTGAGACTTTGAGTGTATTTGACTAACTTCCCGAAAGAATTTTTCAAAACTGTTTCACCCAATTTAAATATAACATATAAGGGATTAGTGATTAAAATTTCAGAGCATTTGGAGTTAAGTAAAAATAGGAATAAATTTTTCAAAACAGTCTACCGTTTCTAGCAGATTCGTGCAATCTGACAACCAACGATTTTTGAAGGGGTTAAAGGTTGAATTTAAATCTGAAATTTTTAGGAGACACTCATAACATCTGAGGCTAAATTCTCTCAAAATTTCAGAATTTTTGAAGACTTACAACCTGGTTTTAAAACGTTTTAAAACTGGTCCTGAAAACAGAAACTGTTTTCATAAGTTGAGTTCTTGAGTCAAAACAATTTTAAAAACCACACTTTCCGCACCAACTATTCAACCCCCCCTTCTAGTGGTGCCTTGCAGATCCTACAAACATGTGGTGAGTGCACTTTGGGCCTTTGGCCAAGAACTCCTTTGTACTCCTTATATGTAGGACGTTTTTGATATGTCCTTGTGTTTGTGTGCGAAGTGCGTGATCTAGATGAATGAAATGGATGACGTGTATACATAACTTGTTTCTTCTCATATCTATGTGGCACAAAATTTTATTTCGCATGATATGAGGAAGGATTGGGGCGTGAGGAGGGGAGAGATGATCTTTGCGTCATCTTAGACGCTGTTTTTGGTTTTGGGGTGTCTACTTTCTTAGACACTACGAACTTAGTTGGTTTGATGGATACATCATTTGTTTCAACTTTCCCAAACCTGTTTTGTCACTGTCATGCTTTTGTGATAAGATAATACGATGCAGCATGTTAGATCCCGTATCAAACTGTTTCATCATTTTCTCTAAGTCTGTATTCCTTGATTTCAAACTTGAAATCTCGGATTTCATTTCATGATTTTGCGTGGTCAATGATGAAATCTCTGTCTTTAATGCATTAATGATGCATAATAACTCTTCTTTAGAATCGTTTAATTGAGCGACAAGATTTTCGTTAGAAGATTCTAACATCTTCTTGTCTTCAATTAATCGCTTCTTTTCTTTAGCGAGAGTCTTAGTGAATTTATGCAATTCTAAGTACTGACTAAAAAGATCATCATAAGAAGGCTCAGAGTCAGAATCAGAATCAGATGATACCTCGTTTGATGCTTTGGACACAAAGCATACTTGTGCAGTCTCCTCTTCGGTTTCAGTCTCAGAATCCGATGTATCACTCCAAGTGGAGGCTTTGAGAGCTCGTTTCCTTTGCTTAGGTTCTGAGACGAGTCTATTCTTGCTCCGTTCCTTGTCAGAGTATTTATTTGTTTGCTTTTCCTTATTAGGGCAGTCATATGATAAATGTCCAAGTTTGCTGCATTCATAACATTTAACATCCTTATCATTTGTCTTGTTCTTATTTCTTTTAGTCAAATTGCCCTTATTTTTGTTTCTAAATGACTTTCTCATAAATTTTCTTAAACCTTTAGCCAATTGAATTAAGTCATCGTTATCCGATTCAGAATCACTATCATCTACGTGATCGGAAGAAGTAGAGACGTATTCATTTGATTTAAAAGCAATAGCTTTACCTTGTTTAGTTGATTCCGATTTCCGTATGGTGAGTTTATTATCATAAACCTTAAGAGATCCAATTAATTCTTCCATCTTTATTGAGTTCGTTTCTTTGCTTTCTTCTATTGCGGTCACTTTAGGGTCCCACTCGGATGGAAGGCTTCGCAAGACTTTCTGTACCTTTTCCTGCATGGTAAAGGCTTTACCAAGAGACTCAAGAGAATTGTAGATGTTAGTCAAGCGAAGATCCATATCCACAATAGATTCATTAGGCAATAATTTAAACGACTCGAGTGTGGACATAAGCATGCTTATCTTGGACTCTTTTACTTGACTAGTGCCTTCGTGTTTCATTTCGAGTATTCTCCATATTTCTTGTGCACTAGAACAGTTTGAGACGTAACTAGACTCACTCTTACTTAATCCATTTAAGAGTAATTGCATAGCCCTAGCGTTCATGCTCAGTCTCTTTTTATCCTCACTTGTATATTCTTGTCTAGGTTTAACGACTTCTAGTGTGACTCCATCTACAGTAGATAACTTTGATGAAACAAAAGGACCATCTTCTATAATCGACCAAAGATCAATATCTATTGCCATAAGAAAAAGCTTCATTCTTAATTTCCATTGAATGAAAGACTCACCGTCAAAGAGAGGAGGCCTTTGGCTCGACATACCTTCTTATTCGGTTTTGAGATTTGTGGTTGCCATCTCACTGAATCGTTGGATCCTTTGAACTGAATGTTCCTGCGCTCTGATACCACTTGTAGGACCTTCAAGGCACCACTAGAAGAGGGGGTTGAATAGTTGGTGCGGAAAGTGTGGTTTTTAAAATTCTTTTGACTCAAAAACTCAACTTCTGAAAACAGTTTTTGTTTTCAGGACCAGTTTTAAAACGTTTTTAAAACCAGGTTGTAGGTCTTCAAAAATTCTGAAATTTTGCGAGAACTTACCCTTATATGTTATGAGTGTCTCCTAAAAATTTCAGATTTAAATTCAACCTCTAACCCCTTCAAAAATCGTTAGTGGTCAGATTGCACGAATCTGCCACAAATGGTAGACTGCTTTGAAAATTTTATTCCTATTTGTACGTAACTCCAAATGCTCTGAAATGTTAACCAATAACCCCTTATATGTTATATTTAAATGGGTTGAAACAGTTTTGAAAAATTCTTTTGGAAAGTTAGTCAAATACTATCAAAGTCTCAACCTTTGCAAGCCTGAAAATCAGACTGCACTAGTCTCAGAACTTTGGACGTTTGATTGACTTATACTTGTCCAAAAGGGTTGAAACTTGTGCCAAATTAACCTTAAGACATGTGGCTATGATTCTAGAAAGTTTCGTAATTTTTGAAAAACGTTTACTATTTTTACGAACGTAATCAAAAAGGATAAACAGTGCTGAAACAGAATATAAGTGCTGAAAGTAAATGACACCAAGAATTTTATACTGGTTCGGTTATAAACAACCTACTCCAGTCTTCGAGGAACACCTTCCTCGGTTCACACTAATCACACAACACAAGAACACCTTACCACAGGGTTGATGGAGTTACACACCAACTCCAACCCTTTACAAACCTTGTATGTTGAATACAATGCACACGAACACCACCACCTTGCAAGATTAAAGATTGATCACACCTTGATCAATCTTTTACAAAGATAAAGAATGTGTGGTGGTCTAAGATAAGCCTATTCAAGTATATGAATGTAAGTACAATAGGCTTTTGGAAGAAGAAAGAAAGAGAGTGTAGAAGAAGAGAGTGCTAGGCGTTTTTCTCTTTTTATTTTGCAAGACTTATTCTTGTTCTTGTTTTGCTCTCTTGCTTCCTTTTTAACATTATGGCCGTCCCCCCTCTTGGTCCTTCTCCTCTTGAAAATTATCTTCTAAGTCCTTGGAAGAATATGTAGCATCATTGTGACATGTTCTTGCTTACTTGGCACCTCCTCATTGGATGATCATTTAACTCTTGCTTACTTGGCACTCATTGATTGGTTGAATGTTGTCATCACTTGATGACTAGGAAAATCTGAGAATTCCACTAAAAACATGTGCCAAAATCACCATAAAACAATTACCATAACTTTCAAGATCATCACATAAATTAAGCAAGATAATTTCCTCACAACAATGATGAAAAAATCGGTCATTACTAAGACTTGACATGCTGAAATTTCAGCATGTGATACATGGGTAATCATTTCAAATTGTTACCAAGTTTTCTTTGATTTTTCTCTTAAAATAAATCACCAATTAGTAGACAATATTCTCATCAATTTTTGGAATAAAATTGGACACTCACATGGCCAAAAATCGGCCTAGGTTCATTCACACACATGCTGAAATTTTTCAGCATGTGTGATATTCAATATATCACAATTATAATTTCATATCTTATTCAAATTGCTTCCAAATTGTCTTCCAATTAATCACATGTTTCAAGACACAAAATATAGGCTCATAACGGATGAAATTCGGCCAGCTCTTAATGCACATGCTGAAATTTTCAGCATGTGTTACAAATGCGATAAAATTTGAAACATTACCTTTTGTAGCTTCTTTCTTTAAGTCACCAACATTGTATGCTTGATTCTTGACCAATCAATATGCCAAAAAGGCTCCACATAGGCTCCATCAAGCTGGTATAGGCATGTATAACATGTATACACATGTGCTGAATTTTATTTTTGCAAACTTTGTAAAATAGTACACATTTAATAATACACACATGGTATATTCCAATCAGCCCTTAATTTAATTTTCTAGAACACTTTAAGATGTATTACATATGTAAAAAGTGTCTGGATACATGTCGTATGATGTGCCAAAAACGTTCCATGTGTTGTGTAAGTAGAAAACCGAATTTTCGATGTTTATCGATTACCCGATTTTTCTCTAATTAAATTCCAAAATTTTGCACATGTTATATATATTATGTTACACATAATATACATAAATTAAACTTTAATATTCATCACTTGGCTGGTCTTAAAGTGGCGCCATATACATGTGACAAAATCGAAATTGGAATCTCCACAATTTGGCTTTAATGTGGGGTGATTTGTGTGTGCCAACATGGAATGATTTTATGGCTGCACATAACATCATACCCACGATATTTTGAGTATTTTTGAATTATAGGGGCTGGCCATCTGTTTATGGCAAGTACGTGACACGTTGTCGAAGTTTCGATATTCGCCCGATACGACAATATTCGGTTTAGAACCTTTTAACGTGTCGTATTTAGTTTGTTACCACCATGACTTATATCATATGATATAAGACCTGAATATACTCATAAATATGAGTTAAGTATGGTGGTGTGACGTTAACGTACGTACGTAAAATATATAACGTGTCGGTAGTACGTTGGAATAAATGTGTATGTGCCTTTTTCAAAAAAAATCTGAATATATATATATATTTATGTATATATATGCGTGTATATATGTGGTGAAGGAGGAGAAGGAGACTTTCCTTTCTTAGTCTTGTTGCCTTTGTGCCTTGTCCAAATGTTGCTTCCTTTAATGAACTACTTAGTTTAATTAACTAAGTACTTCACTTAATGAACTAGTTTAGTTCATTAATGATGGCACCTGAAAATAGTACAAACACAACAAATGTTTGCCATTTGATGTAAGCTTTAACGCTTCATGGCTCGTTAGTACGGCAACATTATATATGAACTATATAAGGCAAGTTATATGCAATATGTCATGCACATTTATGTCATGCACGTTTTTATGCACATTTAAATCATATATTTTGAAATCACTCAAACCCCTTTTTCTCTACAATATACAGTTAAGTGAATTTGAGCTACTATATTTCTATATACATGTGCAAGACTAAGTGTGGCAGCTTGGTTGTTCTGCTCAGCTCTTCTGCCAATACTTATTGTTTCATGATGTATCTTCACCTCGTCACCTCGGCTCTACACACCTGTATCTATCCAACTCGACTCTTCACCTCGGTCCTTCACTTCTTCACCTCGGTCTCGTATAGTTCTATGCCGAGCTGCTACTAAGATCAGCTTGCAGTACACCTTTATCTGTTAGCAACACTTCACCTTGGTAGCTTCTACTTTGTACCTCCTCGTCACGACTGCTTTTATGTTCAGCTCACCTCAGCTCCGATGAGCTTATATCTCTACACTCCTCCTCAACCTTAGTTGTATATATTCATACAACCAAGCTTGGACAATAAGAACTGAAATATATTCGTTGAACTGGTTTTGTTAAGATATGAGCGACTTGATCTTTAGCTGAAATATGCTCCAGTTGATCTCTCTCCCTTCAATTTTTCTTGGATAAAATGTCTATCCACTTTTATATGTTTTGACTTGTCTGTGAAAATCACTCTAGAGGAGGAAGGGGGAGGGTGAATAGAGTGTTGAATAACTTTTCAGTATTTTTTTTATGTTCAGGCACACTCAAATGTTCTTGAAAATGATAAAGAAGGAGATGAAAAATAGTCGATGAAAACACACAATATAGAAGTGTTTGAATCCATTTGATTCTATTTCAGTACCACTTTGTTTCCAAAGTAGATTTTCGACAACAACTTTTCTTATCATCTTTAATAAGGAACAAGAGCAACAACAACAACACTCACACTAACAACTAGTGCAAGCCAAAACTACAACAACAACAACTTATTGCACAAAACAGTTTGTGCAATAACAACAACATCAGCTACAAGCAAGAATAAATCATTTCTTCTTCACAACTTGAGCAAAGTTCTATCGAAGAACTTTCACCAAGTGGGTTTTGGGAAGTAGATGGGTTACATTTTCTAATAAGTCTAAATCAGAAGCAAGAGATCAAATCTATATAGTTCATCTTATGTTAGACTTATAATCTCACATCAAAACAATGAAAACACAAGCTTAATAAGCTTTGAGCAATTCTGCACATTTAAGAGCTTTTTACAACAATGGGGGATGAAGATTAAAGAGGATGAAAATGTGTAAATGTCTCATCTGAGCTTCTTCAATATATAGAGGGTGTGACCACGTTTTTGCAGCCTTCATAAAGTCTTCAAATCAATAAAGTGTCTTGAAGATTTAGCCATCCTGTAGTTGGATTTGATGCTCTAGAGCCACCTTAATATATCTTAGACATGTTTACATTAGTCAAGAAATCATTATAGATGTAGGGAAAATTCTACAAGAGATTTGAGTAAAATTGAAGAGAGAAAGCACTTTAAATCTTCCTTGGATTTTGTTCCAACCGCTATAAAAATTTGAAGTCTTGGCAACATCGATCGATCTATGTCTCATGTTTGATAAACTGATGTAACATCAATCGATCGATGTCTTTAGGTTAAGAAATCGGTGTTTTACTTTGTGGTTTTAAGTTTTGCAACTTACCTAAATCGGTCGATTGATGTCTCTTCTTTGAGAGATTGATGTACACATCGCTCAATCGATGTCTTCATCCTGAGTGATTCATGTTGGAACATATGGTTTCAATCTTTGAACTTTAACTAGATCGATCGATCGATCGAGTCTCTTACTTTAAACATTGATGTCATATCGATTGATCGATGTTCTTCAATCTGAGAGATCGATGTCGGATAGTGTGTATTCAATCTTGAACCTTAATTATATCGATCGATCGATGTATCTTATTTTAGAGACTGATGTAACATCGATTGATCGATGTTCTTTACCCTGAGAGATCGATGTTGGACGATGTGTTTCCATCTTTGTACAGTCTTTACACAAATCGATCTGTGTCTCATTTAGAGACTGAAGTATACATAGATCGATCTATGCGAGGGATCTATGTCTCACAGTGTGTTTTTCTCATTTTGTTTTATTTTTAAAGTATAAAATATCCTTTTAACTCTTTTTCAAACATCTTTTAATTTCATCAAAATATTTCATATTCTAAAAATCTCTCTTTTTGATGATTTCAAAACTAGACGCTTTCAAAATATATTTTTGTTTGAAAAACGATGGAGTTATCCAAAGGTTTCAAACTCAGGTTTTATGCAAAATTGTATATCTCCCCCTTTAGTCAATGCATTTATGCTCTCCCTCAATACATGATTATGAAGACATACTTAAGATTACTTCAAGGCTTTCCCTCAATACATGATCATGAAGACATACTCAAAATTACTTCAAGGCTCTCCCTCAATACATGAGCATCCTAAAACTAATAGTTCTTATACATTTCAAACTCCCCCTCAACATTAACATTCTTTATACATGCATCATGCTCAAATGTCACATTTGCAACACATATTTCATGATATATCATCCAATATATATCAATATCTAAGCTACTGATATATATTATGTATACCAGGCATATCCATGTACATCTAACATACACATTCACATGCACCCAGCATATCTGACATACACATACATCAAACATATCCAAACATACACAAACATTTCTTCCCCTTTTGAAAACATCAAAACAATAATCATTGAATAAGGCCTAAAACATTGTCAAGAGGTTCAATACAACAGTTGAAATGTAGAAGACATATCAAAAGTAGCATAACTAGCCTAGTAAGACTTAAGGGTGGGGCTAACTACTATTTTTCATCAGACGAAAAGCAAAACCCAAGTTTGGATTTCAACTTTTGATGTTTCGTATTTTGGATAGTTAAATCTTTTTTATATAACTTTGTTCTTGAGTGCATCTACTTCCACCTCAAGAACATCCGTGCGAATCTCCCATTTGGTCTGTTTCTCTCCCAATTGATTTATAGTCCTATTTAGTTCGTCTATCTCGACCTCAACACCAAATCTGTACTCGGAACTTGAATCCTCCTCTATTGCTGATTTTCTTTTATCAAAACGTGAGGTAGGAGTGGGTTGAGGTCCGGGAATTGTGGTGTGTGTTAGGTCCGAAACACACTCTAGAGGTGGGGTGATTAGAGTGTTTGGTACTTTTTGCAGAATTTTCTTGTTTGGCTCAACTCAAAAGAAATTCAAAATCAAAGCAAGAATGGGAGGTGAGAAGCAATGAATGAATACACCGGATATAGAGTGGTTCGAATCGTAAATGATTTTACTCCACTACCACTTTGTTGCCAAAGTGGATTTTCAACAACTACTCTTCTTATTAGAGACAATAAGAACAACCACAGCAACACTTACACTAACACCTTAGTGTAAGCAACAATAACAGCAACTTCTTGCATAAAATACACTTGTGCAGCTACAGCAACAACAACTCTAGCAAGAACAACTTCTTGCTACCTCACAACTTCAACAAAGTTCCCTCAAGAACTTTCTCACAGTGGGTTGAAGGAAATAGTAAGGCTCACACTTTCTCACTATTTTAAGCACAAGCAAGAGATCAAATATTTATGGTTCCTCTTGTGCTAGACTCTCTATCTCTCAATATACAACAATAAAGAGCAAAGAAAAGCTTAACAAGATTTAAGCAATTTTACAAATGTGAGAGAATTATACAACAATGAATAATGAATTTAGATGATTGTGAAAGTGTGTATTTGCCTCATCCAAGCTTCTCCCATTTATAGCTAAAGTTTACCATGTTTTTGAGGTCTCCACCATGTCTTCAACTACACCAAATGTCAAGATAATGCACAAATAGTCTTTAGCCACCCTATGGAGTGATTTGATCCTCAATAGCCAACGTAGGATTGCTTAGACATGGATATAATAGTCAAGGAAGCATGTAGTATGTTGGAGTAAAGTCTACAAGAAATTTGAGCAAGATTGGATAGAGAAAATACCATGAATCTCCCTTGGATTTTGTTCTAACGTTAAAAAATTTTGCATTCTGGGGGACATCGATCGATCGAAGTGTCTGGGGTGAGAGATCGACGTCCTCCAGAAACTTTGCAATTTTTGAAACTACTGACATCGATCGATCGAAGTCCCCTTGGAGAGACTGATGTCACTTTGATCGATCGATGTCCCCTGGAATGAGAGATCGATGTTGGACAGAAAGTATTCTGCCTGACATCGATCGATCGAAGTCTCCATGGGGAGAGACTGAAGTGACATCGATCGATCGATCGATGTCCCCAGGTTGAGAGATCGATGTTGGACAGAAAGGTTTCTGCCTGACATCGATCGATCGAAGTTAGAGGCTAAAGTTCATCGTTCGATCGATGTCCCCAGTCTGAGAGATCGATGTTGGACAGTGAGTTCCAATCTCAACCATTTTTGACATAGTGTAATTTTCTCATCTTGCATCAAGTCTCAAGCATAAATTTAACTTATTTAAAACATCTTATCATCATCAAAACAATTTATATCTTAACAATCTCCCCCTTTTTGATGATTTCAAAACCATGATTCAAAAGATGTTTTTACTTGATACATTTACATCTAAACTTGATATTTTACAACTCCCCCTTAGTTCATGCTCCCTCATCATATTAACACATCAAAAACTCCCCCTCAACATGTAATCTATCTAAAATCAATAAATATGATGTCAATACCAAAATGCTCCTCTTCAACCCAAACACCAAATTTCATATTTTCATCTTTTCAATATGTGAGATAGCATACCAAAGTGACAATGACTATCAATCATTTTACACAAGCATATAATGTCAAGATCAAGAAACTTCATGCCATGTCATGCCAAATCCAACTTCTTAAACTAAGCTATGTTATGCAGAACACCAAGGCTTAAGCCATTAACAAACTAAACCATGCCATACTTTATGTAATACACTAAAACTTAAACTATCAACATATCAAGACAACTTAATCAATACCAACATATCAAGAAGACAACTTTAACCAACATATCAAGACACCAAATCTTAAACCATCAATACCAACATATCAAGAACTTAATCAATACCAACATATCAAGAAGACAACTTTAACCAACATATCACGACACCAAATCTTAAACCATCAATACCAACATATCAAGACAGCTTAAACCAACACCAACTTCTCTCCCTTTTTGAAAACATCAAAAAATATAAGAGACACGAAAATAGAGAATTGAAATATCATTAAGCAAATAAGAAGTTCATGAGATACATGAGTAATCTCAACTTCTAAGCTATTTCTATAGCTACGGGGGAATAGGGAGAACTAAGAAAATCTACTCTTCATCAGAAGAGAAGCATAGTCCAGAAAGAGTAGCTTTGATCTTCGTTTTCAGTTTTTGGTACTTGGATTTTTGAACGGTCATCTCTGTTTGCAGCGTCGTGACTTGAGTTTTAACTTTCGCCTCTAACGTTTGGACACGGTCCTGGAGGTTCTTATAGTCCCTCTCTAGATCATCTATGCGTACGGCTTCCTTGGTTAAACCTTCCCCCCATTGACCAAGAGTGTGATGTATGTCTTGAATCTCAGCCTCTACGTTAAATTCCTCCTCTGAGTTACTAGCTTCCTCTATTGGAGCTTTTCCTTTGTCTGCTTGGGAGGTAGAGGTGGGTTGTGAGGACGGTTGTTTTTGGGGGTGAGATGAGGGTTCGGTGGGTGATAGTGGAGGAATAGGATCTTCAGGTGGAACATCTTCAGCTTCTTCTTCTTCTTGGTCATGTTGACCACCCCGCCTCTGTGCCTCTTTTCGGGACTTATGTATTTGTTGGATGTTTGCCTTGGTGTAATAATCCTTGTTGGATATCTGTTCAGTGTAATCCTCATCCAACTCTACATTAGCCTTTTTGAGCAATCTATAGATGAGATTGCTATATGGAAACGTTTTGGATTTCTTTGTTACAGCTTCCATCATATTGGCAAACACAATATCCCCAAAGTTCACACTCTCCTTCGTAGCAATACGGTATGCAATGTAAAAATCTAAGTTTCTCGGGAGTTTAGCCGATTTATCATTGACACAAAAAGTGACAATGGCAAGCAACACTCTATACATCAAAGACATGTCATTTGTGTTTTTGGTAGGGTGAAATCCAAGAAATGTTTTGACCTCATCCTCAGGGATTTGGTACTTATAGGTATCCCACCTCCAGGGGACAAAGTCTTCCCAACCCTCATCAGGAACTTCAAGCAATTCATTGATGGTCTTAGAAGTAAACATCAACAACTGACCCTCTATTATCGAATTTAAAGCATAAGACACTCTATTTCTGTAGTCTACCCACATATTGGCATAAAACATTCTAGTGTATCGAGTAGACATATTGGTCATTTGAGAGACCTCCCAAATAGGTCTCCATTTTTGATGATCAAACCAATCAATGATTGGTTTTAATTCCTCATTGCTCAAAATGTCCTCAATTTTTAGCAATTTCAGTGGAATAGTAGACCTCTTCTTGTTCTCCCATTCGATAAATAGCAGTTGGGATCTAAGAGAAATGTATGCAAATTTACCTGTGCCTGTAGGCTCTTTCAAGGCATCCTTGTATTCCCCAGATTTTAACCATGGAAATTTTCTTAGAGTGAGTCTCCCCCTTGTCTCACTCAACATGGCTTCATGAGAGGAAGTGACCTTCTTCCTCAACCCATGCGTCCTAGACCCTGTTTGCACTTGAGGATGTGATTATTGTGGCTCACTTGCTTCTTCCTGAGAGGTTCTTTGCCTTTTTGCTGGGTTTTTCGTTCTTGGTGCCATTAGAGGGTTAGGGTACGAAAATGTTCAGAGAGGTTGATAAAAGTTTTGAAGTTTGTAGAGAGATGGATGAATGTTGAAGAAAAATGGTGTTTGTTAGGAAGAATTGGAGGTTAAAGTGTCGAACTTTTGGTGATTTTGGAAGAGGAGAGGGGTTAGGGTTCGTTATTGGGAATGAGAAATGAAGAGAATCTGAGTTTTGCAGGTTTTAATAACCCTGTCCGCGTCGACATCGATCGATCGATGTCCTAGACATAGATCGATCGATGTCTGTTTTATATCAGTCTCTCAGACTGCCACATTGATCGATCGATGTCTTCTGAAATATGCCTTTTTGACCATTTTTACCCTCTAACCAATGTTTATCATCCCTAATCTTGCTTTAATTGATTCGAATGTCTCAGTGGGAAGGGATTTAGTAAAGATATCCGCTAGTTGGTCATTAGTTGGAACAAATTCAACGCATACTAATCCTTTTTGAATGCAATCCCTTATGAAGTGATGCCTCACTTCTATATGTTTTGTCCTACTATGGTGAACTGGATTTTGTGCTATACTTATGGCTGAAGTGTTGTCACTTAAGACGGGGACTTTATCAAACTTAACATTGTAATCATTTAAGGTGTTGATCATCCAAAGTAGTTGTGCACAACACGAAGTGGCCGATACATATTCGGATTCCGCCGTTGAAAGTGACACACTATATCTCCAAGGAATTGACAAGTCCTGGAGGTGCTTTTTTTATCAACAAGATTTCCGGCATAGTCGGAGTCATTATACCCTCTTAAATCAAAACAACCGTTTTTGGGATAAAACAATCCAAAGTTCAAGGTTCCTTTCAAATACCTAAAGATACGTTTAATGGCAACTAGATGCGATTCCTTAGGCATACTTTGAAATCTAGCACATAAACACACAACATGCAAAATATCCGGTCTACTAGCGGTTAGATAAAGTAAACTACCAATCATACCCCTATATTTGGTTGCCTCAACCGGCTTTCTTTTTTCACCTTTGTCAAGCTTTGTACTTGTGCTCATTGGTGTGCTCACACTTCTTCCATCCTCAAACTTTTATTTCTTGAGTAAATCCTTTGTATATTTTGTTTGAGATAGTACACTCCATCTTGAGTTTGCTTGATTTAAAGACCAAGAAAATAGTTGAGTTCGCCCATCATGCTCATTTCAAATTCTCCTTCCATCAATTTAGCAAAATGCTTACAAAGAGAATCATTAATGGCACCAAATATAATATCATCCACATGAATTTGAACAAGCAATTGATGGTTTCCTTGTTCTTTAATAAAAAGAGTAGTGTCGACTTTTCCTCTTGAAAACTCATTTTCAAGAAGGAAGTTACTTAATCTATCATACCATGCCCTAGGAGCTTGTTTAAGTCCATAAAAGGGCCATTTTGAGTTTAAACACATGATTTGGATAATCATGATTTTCAAACCCCGGATGTTGAGCTACATACACCTCCTCTTGAATTATTCCATTCAAGAATGCGGATTTCACATCCATTTGATATAGTTTGAAATCCTTATAGCATGCATATGCTAATAGCATCCTAATAGTTCTAACCTAGCTACGGGGGCAAATGTCTCATCATAGTCTATGCCTTTCTCTTGTCTATATCCTTGAGCTACTAACCTAGCCTTGTTTCTAGTAATATTTCCTTTATCATCCATTTTGTTTCTAAATACCCATTTAGTGCCAATTATGGGATGATCACTAGGTTTATCCACTAATTCCCAAACATCATTCCTTTCAAATTAATTTAGCTCTTCTTGCATGGCTAAAACCCAATCTTCATCATTTATAGCCTCCTTTATGTTTTTAGGCTCAACTTGTGAAATGAAGGCATTTTTATTAAATTTTCTCCTAGTCATTATACCTTGACTAGTTTCACCTAATATTAATTCTTTAGGATGAACTTTCCTATACTTATATGAATCCGGTAAATTTGAGGTATCTCCTTCTACTTCTTCATCTTCAACCTTAGGTTCAAGGGGATCAATCCTAAGGTCAATGACAATATTACCTTTTGGATTCTCAAATTTCTCTATATGACTTACTTCAATTATTTCATCATCATCATTAGTATTTGGTTTATCCTCAATGAGTTCACTAAACTTGACATGAATTGATTCTTCAACTTTCATGCTCCTTTTATTATATACTTTAAATGCCTTGCTATTTTGAGCATATCCCATGAAGATTCTTTCATCCGCTTTAAAATCAAGTTTATCCAAGTTACCTTTGGTGTTAAGTATAAAACACTTACAACCAAATACCTTGAAATAACAAATATTTGGTACTCTACCTTTCCAGAGCTCATAAGGGTCTTTTTGAGAGATGCCGCTTCGGCCCAAAAATACTTGGTTAGCTCAAATTCATTTAGCATGGCTCTACTCATTTCTTGAAGTGTTCTATTTTTCCTTTCCACAACACCATTTTGTTGAGGAGTTCTTGGAGCCGAAAAATTGTGTCCATGCACTTTGGATACACAAAATTCTTGAAACTCTCCATCAAACTCACCACCTCTATCACTTCTAATTTCCTTAATTGTGTCTTCTATTTGATTTTCTAGTCTCCTACAAAACTTTATAAATTCTTGGCATGCATCATTCTTTTTAGCTAAGAACATTGCCCAAGTGTACCTAGAGAAGTCATCTACCACAACAAAGGTGTAATGTTTTCCACTTAGACTTGCCATACCAATATCTCCATACAAATCCAGATAAAGTAATTGCAGGGGTTTGGTGGTGGAGATTTCACTTTTGGGCTTGAAGCTTGTTTTAACAAGCTTTGCCTTTTGACAAGTGTCACATAAGTCATGGCTTTCAAAATTCAATTTTGGAAGACCTTGGACCTTTTCTTTTTTGCAAATCTCTTTGAAATTTTTAAAACTAATATGTCCAAGTCGTCTATGCCATAGTTGAGTCAAATCATTTTTGGCAACTAGGCAAGAAACATTTTGTGATATCAAATCATGTGTGCTAAATTTGTAAACATCATTTTTTCTTATAGCTTCAAAAACAATCTTATCGTTCTTTTTCACAATGCATTTTCTTTTCACAAATTCAACTTGAAAATTAGCATTACATAGTTGGCTAACACTTATCAAATTATATTTAAGCCCTTCTACATATAATACATTGTTAATAGTAAAAGAAGAATCACCAATTTCTCCATGTCCAAGGATTTTGGCTCTCCCATTGCCAAAATACACCGTTCCACCATCTTGGAGCTTGAGCTTGGTGAATAACGTTTTGTCTCCGGTCATGTGCGTTGAACATCCGCTGTCCATAAGCCATTTGGTTCCTTCTTCTTTGGCCACTCCATTTATCTTGAGAGCCTACAAGACCAAGAGATTTATGCATTGGTACCCTTTGATGGTTGGGTCCTTTAGGGTTAGTTTGTCGACTCTTAGGCTTCCAAATATACATGCTTCCAAATTTAGCTCTACATTCATTCCTCACATGTCCTACTTTGTTGCAATGAAGACAAGTGAGTACATGCCTTGGTTTACAAGATGATGAGTTATGTTGTGTTTTTCTCTTGTTTGTCTTTTTCTTTAATGACTTAGACTTAATGGAAGAACGTGATGAATTAAATCCTAAACCGGATTTATCATTTCTAATTTTTTGATTTCCAAGTAGTTTGTCTAAATTATTTTTACTATTTGTTAGTCTTTGTAAATCTAACCTAGTTTCTCACATTCTTTCCTAATTTCTATATTTTCAAGAGCTACGGTTTTATGCATGGTGAGTATGATGTCATGCTCTTGAAATATCAAAATGTTCTTATCATGCAAGCTCTTATTTTCTAAGATGCACTTCTTGAATTCTTTCTTCAAATGATTATATTTTAAATTTAATTTCTCAAAATCATCTTGCAAATCTCCTATTTCATCTTGCAAATTTGAAGGATTAGATTTTACCTCAAGGTCATCTTCAATTGCCATGAGACAAGTATATTGAGCATTTGGATTTTCAACTATTGCAACAAGTACAATATCTTGATCTTCACTTTCTTCTCCTTCCGATTCAGAGAGAAAATCATCCCACGTGGTTACCTCAGCATTGAGAGCCTTCTTCTTATTAGGAAAGACTCACTTTTCTTGTTTTTGTGGCTCCTTGACGTGGCAATCGGCAATAAAGTGACCGGGTCGACCACATCTATAGCAATTTTCACTTGTTTCTTTTTCTTTGAGTGGTCTCTTTAAAAACTTTCTTGCTTGAGCTTTATTTCTTGTTGCCATTCTTCTAAATTTTCTTACTAGAAGAGCAACTTCCTCATCTGATTCATCAGACTCTACCATCAACCCTTTGTATGATGTTTGTGTGGGCTTGATAGGATTCATCCTATTTTGTTCATCAATAAGAATTTCATGAGTAAGAAGATTATCGGATAGCTCATCAAGAGTAAGAGTCGTGAGATTCTTTGATTCGGTGATGGCGGTGACTTTAGGTGTCCATTCTCTTGGCAAAGAGTTGAAGAGTTTTGAGACAAGGTCTTCATTTGAGATTTTCTTGTCCACCATGGAAAGTTGATTCACTATTCGTGTGAATCGGTTGATTGTTTCCTCAATCTTCTCATTGCTCTTCATTCCGAACATCTCATATTCCTTCATGAGCATGAGTCTTTTGGCAATTCTTACTTGCTCAGTCCATTCGTGTATCATTTCAAGCATTTTCCATGCCTCATGAGCTGTTTCAAGACCTTGAAGTCTTATGAGCTCGGTGGTGGTAAGAGCACTTGAGAGAATATCAAATGTTTTGCCATTGATGGCGAATTTTATCTTCTCTTCGTCGGTGTAGTCATCCTCATCTTTGAACATTGATTCTTCTTTTGAGTTGGTAATCATAGGAACTTCAATTCCTTTGACAACGGCTCTCCATATATCAAATCCATAGCCTTTCAAATGATTGATCATTCGAAATTTCCACATAGAATAATTTTGGGCATCAAACATAGGTGCTTTAGTGTTTGATCCAAAAAATAGTGTAGTAGGCTTGGAAGTTGAAGTGTGAGATGAAGAGGACGAGGTTGTCATTGCCATGATCTTTAACCTTGCTACTTGCAAAGATAGGCCAAGCAATCAAGGTTAGGCTCTGATACCAATTGTTAGGTCCGAAACACACTCTAGAGGTGGGGTGATTAGAGTGTTTGGTACTTTTTGCAGAATTTTCTTGTTTGGCTCAACTCAAAAGAAATTCAAAATCAAAGCAAGAATGGGAGGTGAGAAGCAATGAATGAATACACCGGATATAGAGTGGTTCGAATCGTAAATGATTTTACTCCACTACCACTTTGTTGCCAAAGTGGATTTTCAACAACTACTCTTCTTATTAGAGACAATAAGAACAACCACAGCAACACTTACACTAACACCTTAGTGTAAGCAACAATAACAGCAACTTCTTGCACAAAATACACTTGTGCAGCTACAGCAACAACAACTCTAGCAAGAACAACTTCTTGCTACCTCACAACTTCAACAAAGTTCCCTCAAGAACTTTCTCACAGTGGGTTGAAGGAAATAGTAAGGTTCACACTTTCTCACTAGTCTAAGCACAAGCAAGAGATCAAATATTTATGGTTCCTCTTGTGCTAGACTCTCTATCTCTCAATATACAACAATGAAGAGCAAAGAAAAGCTTAACAAGATTTAAGCAATTTTACAAATGTGAGAGAATTATACAACAATGAATAATGAATTTAGATGATTGTGAAAGTGTGTATTTGCCTCATCCAAGCTTCTCCCATTTATAGCTGCAGTTTACCATGTTTTTGAGGTCTGCACCATGTCTTCAACTACACCAAATGTCAAGATAATGCACAAATAGTCTTTAGCCATCCTATGGAGTGATTTGATCCTCAATAGCCAACCTAGGATTGCTTAGACATGGATATAATAGTCAAGGAAGCATGTAGTATGTTGGAGTAAAGTCTACAAGAAATTTGAGCAAGATTGGATAGAGAAAATATCATGAATCTCCCTTTGATTTTGTTCCAACGTTCAAAAAATTTTGAATTCTGAAGGACATCGATCGATCGAAGTGCCTGGGGTGAGAGATCGATGTCCTCCAGAAACTTTGCAGTTTTTGAAACTGCTGACATCGATCGATCGAAGTCTCCCTTGGAGATACTGATGTCACTTCGATCGATCAATGTAACCTGGACTGAGAGATCGATGTTGGACAGAAAGTATTCTGCCTGACATCGATCGATCGAAGTCTCCATAGGGAGAGACTGAAGTGACATCGATCGATCGATGTCTCCAGGTTGAGAGATCGATGTTGGACAGAAAGGTTTCTGCCTGACATCGATCGATCGAAGTCAGAGGCTGAAGTACATCGCTCGATCGATGTCCCCAGTCTGAGAGATTGATGTTAGATAGTGAGTTCCAATCTCAACCATTTTTGACATAGTATAATTTTCTTTGTGGCTTCCTCCAGTACATTCACAAAGAATATCTCCCTGAAGTTCAAGCGCTCCCTATTGGTGATTTGATTGGCAATGTAGAAATCTAGGTTGTTAGGGAGATTTGTTGATTTACCATTAACACAAAAAGTGATAATGACAAGTAACACACGAAATACCAAGGGCATATCATTTGTGTTTTTTGTGGGGAGAAAGCCAAGGAATGTTTTTACGTCATCTTCTTTGACCATATACTGATATATGTCACATCTCCAAACGTCAAAGTGATCCAAACCTTCATCGAACCCAAGTAGCTCATTCACAGTTTTGGCATCCAATTTAACATATGTGCCATCAATAAGAGAATGTAAGGAGAACGGAAAACCATTCAATTATTCTATCCAGAGTTTGGCATAAAACAAAAATTCAAGTATTCTACCTTAAGATGATTTTCAACAACTTTTCTTATTACCTTTAAGGAACAAGAGCTACATCAACAATACTTATACTAACAACTAGTGCAATCCACAACTACAGCAACAACAACTTATTATACATCAACAAACAAGAACAAATCCTTGTTTCTTCACAATTTTAGCAAATTTCTATCGAAGAACTTTCACCAAGTGGGTTTTGGAAAGTAGAGGGATTACACTTTGTAATAAGTCTAAATCATAAACAAGAGATCAAATCTGTATAGTTCCTCTTGTGTTAGACTTCTGCTCTCATGATACAGTAATGAAAATAAGCTAGAAAAGTTTAATAAGCTTTCAGCACTTGACAACAATGGGGGATGAAGCTTGAAGAGGATGAAAGTGTGTAAATGCCTCATCTGAGCGTCTTCAATAAATAGAGGGTGTGAACCATATCTTTGCAGCCTTCATAAAGTCTTCAAATTAATCAAGTGTCTTGAAAATGTCCAAATAGTATTCAACCACCCTATAGTTGGATTTGGTGCTCCATAGCCACCCTAAAATATCTTGGACATGTTCAAAATAGTCAAGAAATCATTATAGATGTAGGGGGAGTCCTTAAGTGATTTAAGTAAGATTGGAGAGAGAAAGCACTTTAAATCTTCCTAGGATTTTGTTCCAATAGCTATAAAAATTTGAATTCTGTGCAACATTGATCGATTTATATCTCATATTTTAGAGACAAATATAACATTGATCGATCGGTGTTTTTAGGTTGAGATATTGATGTCTTATAGTATTTTGCAACTTACATACATCGATCGATTAATGTCTCTTCTTTGATAGACTAATGTACACATCGATCGGTCGATGTCTTCAGCCTGAGAGATCGATGTTGGATAGTGTGGTTTCAACCTTTGAACCTTAACTACATCGATCGATTGAGGTTTCTTACTTTAGAGAATGATGTCACATCATTCAGTAGATGTTTTTCAACCAGAGAGATCGATATTCGACAGTGTGGTTTCAATCTTGAACCTTAACTGCATCGATCAATGTCTCTTATTTTAGAGACTAATGTAACATCGATCGATCGATGTTCTCTATCCTGAGAGATTGATGTTGGACGTGTGTTTTCATATTTGTAAAGTCCTTACATAGATTGATCTATGTCTCGTTTTAGAGACTGAATTATACATAGATCAATCTATGTGAGATATCTATGTCTCAAAGTGTGTTTTTCTCATTTTGTTTCATTTCCAAAGTGTAAAATACCATTTTAACTCTTTTTCAAACATCTTTTAATTTTCATCAAAAAATTTTATATTCCCATATTGTCGCGCTGAATAGGATTCCTTACCATGCTTATAACAGATACAGTATCACAAAATACCTTTGTAGGTAATAGTGTTTTCAAACCAAGATCTTCAAGTACTCTTCTAATATAGATGCCTTCATATATTCCTAATGCAAGAGCCCTTAGTTCTGTCTCTACACTGCTCCTCGATTCAGCTGGTTGCTTCTTGCTCATCTGTACCCCATTGTTGATCTCATATCAATCTTGGATCCAGTCCAATCAGCATATGTGAACACTTTAAGACTTCTGTATGTATGCCTTTTAAAACATAAACCTTGTCTTGGTGCATTCTTGAGGTATAAGAAGATTCTCAAGGCGACTTGGAGATGTTCATTAGTAAGATCATGCATAAACTAAGACACAGAACTCACAGCGTAACAAATATTAGGCCTAGTGTGTGATAAATAAATCAAATTACCAACCAGTTTTTGATAAATAAGTTTATCGGTAGGTGTAGTATCCCATTGTTCTCCAGACTTATATCCAATTCTAGAGGGGTGTTTGCCAGTTTGCATCCTAACATCTCAGTTTCTCTTTAAAGATCCAATATGTATTTCTTTTGTGATATATACATCTCTTCTTTGTTTTTAGCTATTTTCGTTACTAACAAATATCTTATTTTTTTATATCTTTCATTTCAAACTGCTTTGATAGTTGAATCTTAAAATTTTCTATCTCAAGGCTACTATTTATGTTATTATTATATCATCTACATATAATATTAGAATAATAATATCCCCCTTAGGTGATATCTTGGTAAATAATGTATGATCGCTATGACTTTGAATAAATTTACGATATTTAATAGTCTTAGTGAATATTTTAAATCAACCTCTTGGTGATTGCTTTGGTCCATACAATGATTTATTTAACCTATATACCTTATCACGATTTGTATTGCTGAATCCTAGAGGGATGCACATATAAACTTATTTTAGTAAATCTCCCTTTAGGAATACATGTTTAACATCTAATTGGTATATTTCACAATCAAGGTTAACCGCTATGGAAAAAAATCCTAATGGTGTTAAGTTTGAGGTTCAGTTTCATATTCAGTATGGGCTTCCTCAAATGAATCTATTTCCTCCGATGCGGGTTGTGTATTCTTATTAGTGTATTCAGGTATAACAGGTGGACTATTTCATCCTACTGTTTTCTGTCTATTGTCAGGGTTCACAGGACTACTTGTTCCGTTAGTACTCAGCTGAGAATTTCATAAGCCGAGCTGCGGTACCGAGCTACCGAGCTATAGTGCGAGCTGCCGAGGTGAGGTGCTACAACATCTATTATATTTCAAAACTCAATATGCGTTGAGTCATCTGTTTTAGCACAAGGATTTTAGAAGGAATGTTATTCGTCAAATATAATATCAAGTGTAACAAACATCTTCGTACTACTCGGACAATAACACTTGCAACCCTTTTGTGATCCATAATGTACTTAACCGATCTGAGATTTAATTTTTCCCTTAGGGTGGCTCAACATGTACATATGTTATACACCAGAACAACTTAAATAGTAACTCTGAATGCAAGTTTGTGTGCGGAAAATAGTTAAGAAACATCTCTCTTATAGTTTTAAATGAGAGAGTTCAAGATGGCATCCTATTTATTAAGTATATAGCTATTAGTAAAGCTTCTCCCCACTAGTATTTAGTTATATTCATTGTAAACATAATAGTTCTAGTAACTTCAAGCAAGTGTCTATTCCTCTCAGCACTATTATTTTGTTGTAGAGTATAAGTACAAGAAGTTTGATGGTATATACTATTTTCATGCATAAATTTTTGAATTGTACTGTGTGAGTATTCTGCCATATTATCTGATCTTAATGTTTTAACAGTATAGCCAAACTGCTTTTTAATAAGTATAAAGTACCTCATAATTGTTTGTCCTACTTCAGTTTTACTCTTGAACAGGCAGACCCAAGTTACCTTTGTGTGGCCATCACAAATATTATAAACCATCTTGTACCAATGACGTTAGTTGTTCTAGAATGGCCTAAAATATCAGAATGAAAAAGATTAACAGATGCAGATGAATTACACACTTTAGCAGAATAACTTTGTTTTGTGTGTTTAGCTAGTTGACAGGTTTCACACGTAATACTTATGAGATCAACATTGTTAAACGATTCTGTCATTAATCGTTTAAGGTAACAAAATTTGGATGATCCATTCTATTGTGGCATAACAAAATATCAGTTATACAATATTTTTTTGGGTACTTATCTGTACTTCTAATCTTTTCAGTGATAGTTTCTTGATCAAAATTAGGATCTATATCAACGTCTCGAGCAAACGTTGTAGGGGGTTCAAATTCTTCAACTGTGAAAACACGTCCCCATGGTGGACATGTTCTTGGTTAACAAACACGTTTCAAGATGAAGAATCTTGCTCATATCCAAGCAAAGAAGCAATCGTTTTTAACAACCAAACACGACATCTTGAAGAAGAAACAGTTAGAACAAGAAAAGATCGTTTCTTGCTTGCAAGACTTGCATCACTTTGTTGGCTTGTCTGCTCGGTACATCATTGACTTGTCTTCCCATAATTATGACAAATTTCCCTAGCATGCAGTTGAAATTTTATGATTTTGTGAATGGTGCCCCAAATAATGCTCCATTTGATACGAATTCGATGAACGGGACTAGGACTTTTGTGGTGGAATATGGGACAAGGGTGCAGATTATATTGGGGGATACTGGCACGGTGTCTACGGAAAACCATCCGATTCATCTACATAGTTACAGCTTCAACGTGGTGGATATGGTACCGGTTACTTTACTCCTGAATCTGCCCTTTTTGACTTGGTAAATCCGCCTCATATGAACATCATTAGTGTCCCGTGGGGTGGATGGGCTGCTATTAGATTCGTTGCCGACAACCCAGGTGCGTCTATATTTGCATGACATGTGTTGGTTGTCATTAGGACATATTTTTCTTATTTATACCCCTGTCTATTAAAATGAACGGCTAAATAATCACACTATAAGACAATTCACGGTTCATATGCATGGTATGCGTGGTGATAATAAGTTAAAGAGCAAATAGGACGCTCATTCGAGGGTAAATTAGATATTAGGTATATATGTGGTGCAATAAACATATAATCTAAAATGTTGGAAAATATGTAAATGGCACAGGAAAAACCAAACAAGAAAGACAGTGAAAACCGAGAAGAGTTTCGGGATAACTCTATTCTTAAAGCAATTTAGCCTCTACCAATGAGCAAGGTAGACTGCAATGGCTAATGCTTCCCAAGATATAACGTCTTGCTCTCTTTAGTTTGCTCTACTAGAGAGAGTTTGAACTTGATGGTAGAAGAGATTGATAGTAGAGAGAATGAGAGAAGAAAGTGCTGCAGAAAATTCATTAGTTTTCAAGAATTTTTCATGTATATGTTGAAGATAGCAAAGCCTAAATATTTATAGGCTTTTGGTTTTCAAAACACAGGTTTAAAAGACCCTTTTCTGCAGTTTATTTCCCCCTAGGATCGGCCATGGACGTTCAATATGAAAGGATGTCATTTGGTGTAGAAGTCGCATCTTTTATGAACAGTCGGGGCATTTCAGGCGCCTTATGTAGGTGTTCGAAGTGTTCTGGAAGCTTGCTGGAACACTTCGAACGCCTACATCAGGAGCTTCATGTGACATCGAACGCCTGTACAAGACGACATCAGGCGCTTCATGTGACATCGAACGCTCGAAGTGTTCTGGAAGTGTTCCAGAACACTTTGAACGCCTACATTAGGCGCTTTATGTATTTGGAACGCTCTCATTTCCTTCCATTGTTCATAAAACACTCCAAACTTCACCTAATGTCCTATCAATAGGTCACATAACATTATCCAAGGTTGGATCACAAGATTTAAAGTACTTTTAAGTACTTTTCCAACATATACATTGTCATTAATTGTTGGTTTATGGTGAATTTTATGTTGACTACTGAAGGGGCTTGGTCCACTGCCATTTGGACGTGCACCATTCTTGGGGATTAGGAATGGTGGTAACCGTGAGAAATGGGCAAGGACCACTGCAGACCCTTCCTCATCCTCCGTCAGACATGCCCCCTGCTAGCTTCCTAAGCACTTGCCGCCGAATTAAGCGGCGGTCGCGCTCAAATATATGTCTTCGTTACCAACGTGATTTGCGTGATATCTGTCAGCTATTTTCTCTCAACATTCTTGGAGGTTACAATGTGAGCAAACCATTGGATCAGATCTGTGGCTTTGAGACATGGATCCAAGGTTGAAACATGAGGATTTAGCCTTTCTTTTGTGTGTGTCCAGTTGAAATTTTCTTTTTCTTACTCGTGTTTCTCTTTCCTCTTTTCCTTGGACGATCGCAATCCAATGTTTATTGCGTCACATGCTCCTCAAAGAGTTGGGAGTAAGAAAAAGTTCAAGATTTGCTTTGTGAACTTGGTTGATCTGTGTTTTTTCTCATGGAACTCTCTCTGCTACATCGTAACCTACCATACCAATTAGCCGGTCTATCTCGCGCACTCTTCAATACACCAATCCCCCGTCCCGTATCTTTATCATTCACTTGACTTGGTTGTGTATATGAACAGCACACGACTATATAACATCATGGCGGGATAGCATTCAACGTCGTTTGTATCAATATACTCCGGAACGCCTGTGATAGTATTTTTGCTTTCCACTGGCTCAACTTAGCACGCACTTTGACTACCAAAAAGTTATACGTCGACTTGGTTACCCTCCGATGCAAAACTGGCATGCCAAGATAAACCCCAAGATTCTCTGTCGCCTGAATCCTGATGGGAAAAAAGGTTTCCATTTCTGCACCAGTTATGTCAAGTCCCTGGAGCATCCAGGGGTCATTGTTTAATGCATAAAAGTAGTATATTTGTGAATAGAATTTGACCACATAGTATCCTTCTACCAAATCTATGACGTCTAGGCCTTCACCATTTGTCCAAAGATCCGTCAGTCTCTTTTCCACAATTTTAAAGGAACATGACTTATCTAGAACCTTCACGATAAGCGCTTTGGGTCATGGTTTCCACAGCTGCTTGCACTCTTCGATTGAAATTTCCAGGGAGACCCATCCACCTTCAGTAATTTTGTCTTCCTCCATTATTGCAGTGTCGTAATTGTTGAGGTGTTCGTCCATGGGGTCAGCATCCTCTGCCTCGCCTGTGTAAATCTCTCTCGGTCCTTTATCATAGCGCAACAGGTCTGTCCAACCGCCGTAGGTCACGTCCCGACCTCTTGTGGGGGAGTCAGGTTCACCCTCTGCAATTCTCTTATATCTCTTCACGCTCAGCAATTGATCAGTTTCCTCCGTTGTTTGGTGCAATTTTTGATTCTCCATCCAGCCGCTGCCGCGGCAGAGTGGTCTTGGGAATGCTAGGGTTTTCCGCCGAAGAGAATAACAATTTTCCGCCGCGACAGAGTGTTCCTATGAAATGCAAACTGTGGAAATCTCAAACTCTATCCTTGATGACATGGAGAAACACATAAGGAGATTCTATTGGGGCGAGCTTGACGGAATCAAATATATGCATTATTTATTTTGGAACAAAATTTGCCAACCTAAATATCAGGGAAAATTGGGTTTCAAATGTCTCAAAAATATGAACAGGGCGTTTTTAGTCAAGCTGGGATGGGAATTGATGAACGAAAAAGATCGTTTGTGGGTTAAGATGCTATCAGCATAATATGGATCCCCGTTAATTGGCCGGAGCAAAGGGAACGTTTCCAAAACTTGGACAAGTATTCGGAAATGCACGGACCTGGGGGAATTGAGACCTAAAACTCTCCCCATGACCCAAGGCAAGAGCATGGGCAGGAAATTAGGTGGAATGGGAATGCATCGGGAATTTGGTTGAAAGCACATATAACATGCAATTATTTTATAACGACAGACCTCACAGACGATATGGTGGAGAATATGTAGTATGAAAGGCCCCGGGCATATGAACTTATTCTTGTGGAGGATGCGACATGCTTCCTTACCTACAATGTTTCTCCTACGAAGGCGTCACATTAACCATGGGGCTAATTGTGTTTTTTGTGGCCTTGCATAAACAGGTGAACTACATGAGTTGAGGGATTATAGCTGGACGACGAGAGTATGGAGGCTGATTGTGGACCATAACAGGTGGAGACAATTTATACACCTTGAAGGGATGGCGGAGTGGACAGAGACCAACATGCTAACAAAACTGGGCAAACCCGAGGTGAACGTGATATGGGGTATGTGTTCTGTGAGGTGACATATGATGTTTGGGCGTGGTGTAATAGACTGCCACATGGAGGAGTTAACTCTTTCATCCCTCCTTGGCTACTTACCAAGGAGGCGGTGCAACGAGTACAAGATATTCAAGATGTGCACAATCTAGTAGCATAGCTCCGATTGTAAGACAAGACAATAGCGTTTTCATTTTTCCTTTTTGAAAAAATGCTACTTGTGTAGATTCTACAGTTATCAAATAAAGCAATCCTTTTACTCCATAAAAAAAAACATCATGGCGTTAAATACTAATGCTCAACAGTCAAAGCCGATTTAGAATGCAAAGCAAGCAACATGGCACAGCAGCTCAGAAGGACCGTTGAAGTTTTCAGAGTTACGCCACAACTTTTTCTTTAAAATATTAGGCGTCCTTTCACGGCAACTAGGAAAACCATGAATAATTTGACACAAAGGCATAAAGGGCTTCTACCTCAAGGTGCATCAGCATAAATACTGAAATGAGTAAGCAGTGAAAGAATAATTATATTGAACTATAGCATGATTGGGAGAACCTTATTCTTAACATTGATTCTTTACTCTTTGATCATCATGGATAACATAGACACACAATGGTAATCGAGCACAGTACAGGCCAACAATGTCACTGGTACCCCCAAAGAAGATCTGAAGAGTTACCTTAAAGCATAACGGGCGACACTATGCAAAAAGTGGTGACTAACCACGTCAAAAGGCTTCACAAGGCAGGAAAACCACCTCCAAAACACAAGACGATATGGTGTTCTACTAGAGGGAGACATTTCATTCTGTAACTATTTCTACCTCTCCTGCAGACCATATTTCAAGTTCTGCTTTCTTGTTCCTCGTGCTGGTGAAGGCGTAGAACACAGTCTACAAGATGAAGACATGCATAGGTATAGAGTAGGAAGACGTATGCCACAAGAAGCTTCGAAGGATCCAATCACTAGGAGCAAAGAAAAAGAATTGAAGCTTGATGTTCGATCATTACTAATGGAATGTGCACATGACCAAGAGGATAATGTTGTTGAACATTGGTGCTATCTTTTGTGGACTGGATGTAACGTCTAGACATGTTCGTGTGATGTTCATCTTGTAAAAGGTCTTGCATAGACTTATTTTCGGCCAACATGACTTGTAATCTTTTACATTAAGTTTTACAGTCATTTGTGATGTTTTTAGAGTGTTTAAGATAGATTAAACCGCATGTAAAAGTTTTAGGAGTTGTACTTTCCAATTTAGGAAACAAAGGCTCCTAGAATGATTTCCTCATGGAGAGTTATGTGGCCATATCTCATTCATCCGACGTCGTATTGAGGTGATTCAAAATCCTGTGGAAAGCTGACATCCTAATCTACAACTCTTAAGAACATATCATCTGCAGATTTGCCTTCTAGAAGACCAATAATCTCCATGCAAAGTCAGGCTGAATTTCAGAATCATTGTATGATTAGGATTCTTGTAATGTCCTAATTAGTTTAGGTTTTCCTAGGTTTTGTCTTCTATATAAACCCCTTTGTAGCGTCATTATTGATCAGAGTTGAATAATATATTAGATATTTTTGGCCTAAGGCTGTTTGCAAGGGTTTCCTTATGTTTTTTATCTTTGATCAAAGTTACATTCCATATCAACGTTTTGAGCAAACGTTATGGAGAATCGAATCTTTCAAACTTCAAGACACGTTCCAAGGGTGAGAATTCATTTTTGGATCACGAACAAGCTACCAGGTTGGAGGATCTTGCTAGTTCTAAATCAAGAAGCACACGGCCAAGCGTCTTGTGGAGGATTTGTTAGAACAAAGAAAGATCGAATATATTTCATTGTCAAACACACATCAATTTTGGTACATGTTTTCTTGTTCTAATTCTTTACATTCCATTTGTTCATCATCATATCAAACTTGGCAGTACCATCAAAAAAATATGTCTGAAATAAGATACATCACCCATATACCTAATTTTGCTTGATTCTTGTCTTGAAATCTTGATTTATCCTACTGTTCCTTGAACCTTGAACCTTGAACCTTGAACTGCATATTCTGAGTTGTGATTGCTAAAATTGATTGATTTCCATTCATCATACTTGAATTACATTAAACTGTCTGCAAGAAAATCAAGGAAACAAAACCCGAGTTTGAACTAATTAGGATTTGCACCTATAACTTTCATCTTTCTTATATCCTTGAATTTGCATATATATTGTGATATTCTTGCTGTCTTAAAATCTAGGGCTTGCATTTAGTTCATTTCAATCGGCTTACACTAAAAAGCTAGCTACTTTGCCAAATTACCATTGTGTTTAAATTGAATACTTGTTGCTAAGAAGCTCTTGGTTAGATATGGTTTTTGTTTGTGATTTGATTGTGTGAATCTTGTTGGTTCTTGGTGCATCGATTTGTTCTTACATACCTTTGTCGAAACCACACAAATAACTTCACTTGCCGTCAAGAACCCAAAACTCAGATTGCCTATACACCTAACCAAAATCCTAATCCCCAACTAACCCTTTCGGCCAAACACTCTCTGCTTGAAAGGATTTGACCTCAAATCAAAATGTGCACTAAACAGCGATGAGCCAGTAACATTGAAAGTATTCAAAACATCACTGGGGAAGGTCGATGACATAAGCATTGTCATTCACGCGAAAAAGTACTTTGAATGGGCCATAACCCCTAGGATGCAATTTGGACTTCCTTTCAATTGAACGCAATCCACAAGATGAAGACATATAGAAGAATAGAATGGGAGGACGCATGTCACAGGAAGCTTCAAATGATCCAATCACTAGGAGCAAAGCAAATGAATTGAAGCTTGATGTTCAACCATTACTTATAGATCTTGCACATGACCATGAGGATAATGGTGCTGAGTATTGGTGCTATCTTTTAGAGCCTCTAAACCTGGCTTGCAGACGAAAAGAATAGCATGGGATGGAGGGTGAGCTGGACATAATGCCTAAACATGTTTGTCTTGTAAAAGGTCCTGCATGGACTTATTTTCGATCAACATGGCTTGTAATCTTTACCATTATGTTTCAGAGTCATTTGTGATGTTTTTAGAGTGTTTAAGATAGATTAAACCATGTGTAAAAGTTCTAAGAGTTGCACTTTCTGATTTAGGAAACAATGGTTTCTACAAGGATTTCCTCAAGATGACCCCTAGACAATTAGTTGGTCATATCTCATTCATCCGACGTTGTATTAAGGTGATTCAAAATCCTATGGAAAGCTAGCATCCTAATCTACAACTCTCAAGAGGACGTCATCAGCAGATTCAACTTCTAGAAGACCGATAAGCTCCATGGAAAGTCAGACTGAATTTCAGAATCCTAATAGGATTAAGATTCTTATAGTGTCCTAGCTAGTTTAGGTTTTCCTAGGTTTCATCTTCTATATAAACCCCCTTGTAGCGTCATTATTGATCATAGTTGAATAAGATATTAGATATTTTCGGCTTAAGGCTGTTTGCAAGGTTTTCCTTATGTTTTTTTTATCTTTGATCAAAGTTAGATTCTATATCAACGTCTTGAACAAACGTTATGAGGGAAAATCGATCTTTCAAACTTGAAGACGCGTCCCAAAGTGAGAATTTGTTCTTTGATCACGAACAAGCTGCAAGTCTGGAGGATCTTACTCGTTCCAAATCAAGAAGCACACAGTCAAGGGTGGTGAAAACTGTTCTTGACAACTGAACACGGTGTCTTGTGGAAGATTTGTTAGAACAAAGAAAGGTTGAATCTTTTGCGTCGTCAAATGCGCATCACGTGCACTTGCTTTATTGGCAAGGAGTTCTGCCAACATGAGTACTATGTTAATAGGAAACAGGTAACATTGTTGGTTGAGGGAGTCCATCAGACAATAATCGGTAGATGTTACCTAGATCTCCAACGTTTGACCTTTCTCAGACAAGGTTTAACCATTGGATTCGGACCCAAGCTCTCTCTGCCAAGGCTTAAGATATCTCGTAATCAGAGTGAGGAGGCTCTGCTAAAGCTTCTGACTTCCATGGGCATACAATACTACAGGAATTTCCATATCAGATACTATCTTTTGTGACAAATAATTCATATATTTAGTTAACTTGAAAGACAATGGTCCACTATTTATGCACCAAAAGATTCCCGAATGTTTCACATCATCTTAAATAATGTTTATTATTATATGAAGGATGATAGACAACAACTCCAACTATTGAACTAAATCCATTCTTATGCTTTTCCAATATCAATTTGATCTTAGAATGTCAAATCAGTAAAACAAAATCATGGGTTGACCGGTTCTGATGTCCAGCATTTCTCTCCACTGTCATTATTTTTGAATGCATAGGATATCCTCTGATTGTTCTTTAGATTCAAATAATCAACCTGTAAGAGTGATTAAATCTGAGAATCCGAGGGTAATCATTTGCTCTGAACGTGGATAGGTAGCAGAAGGACAAGATAAACCTGTTCAGGGTCCAAAACCAGCAGGCAAAATGCACCAACAGGTCCTGTTGAAAGATCCAGAGAGCAGTCACTAAAAGGTTTTTCGGTATGAGCAGGAAGTCCAGGAGTAGGCCCTATATACTGCATTCTTGAACTCAGAGAACTAGCAAACCAGGCCTTCTCTCTGTACTGCAAAATTATGGCAAGGCTCGGGATCAAAGAGATTAAGCGGCTTTACTTGAGAAAAGGAATATGACAAAACTAACAAATTGCAAAACAAGGTCAAAGATACAGACACGCTCAATTGAAATCACACAAACAGGGTAAAGAGCTTCCATCAGATAGAAACAATAGTAACAACTAGTGAAAAGGTTCAGACAACACAAATACAAAAGCAAACATACATTTCAGAAAGCAGAAAATAAAAAGGACCACAGATTCCTAAACGATACCTGCAGTTTTACCTGGTCAGGATTTGAGCCATCAATTATCTCCACTCTGCCATTGATTCGAAATTGTTCCCAGGAGTCGGTGAAATACCAGCATATCTGTAGAATTGAGACTTCAGATATTAACTCAGACCCTCACAGCGTAAGGCAAGTAGTCATGAAGGCAATAAGAAAACTTTCAGAAGTTATTCCTTTTCTCCCACCGACACACTGCTACAGAGCAGCTAAATTTCTCAGGAAATAAGTGGAATCAAGTCTTGGAAACATGAATACCTCAGCATATGGGAAATGGTGGAGCTCCTCAATCTACACCATTTCAATCATTGTGTTACAAAAGAGCCATAAACAGACATCATAATTTAATCTCATCACTCTTCTTGAGTGACCAAAGATGCTAAGGGGCTAAGAAAAAGAAAGGACCTTTCGAGAACGGATATCAGTATGGATTTGAATCCTGTCACTGTCTTCTTGAAAACCTCTGAATTTCCAAACAGATCAAATTCTTGAGCATTGTCATCATGAAAATACAGTGCAAACAGCAAAACACGGACCTGTAAACAACAGTGCGATTGAAGGGCCTTCCATCTGATCCTACTGTTGCCTGAATCCCCACAGAAAGAAAACGAAAAGAAAATCAAGAATTCGAATGCATCAAAGAATAGGTGAAGGAAAGACAGTGGAATATAGGAATGTGAAAATAGTAATACGAATTGGAGAAAAGAAGAGTGCTTGAGGTGAGAATTGGATTGTTGAGCTGCGAGAAGGAGCAGTTTCCATGGCGCTGCTGCTGGGCTTCCCATCTAATCTATTGCTTTTGCCTTTTGTCCTACACTTGTCGCAAAGCTTCCAGTTTTTTCAGAATTTTGGGAAGATTGCCAAATAGCGTGGATTATATGTCCTTCCACTTGTACAATATTTTTATTTTCTTTTTCTTTTTCTTGTTACGAGATTTTACTCTGTTATTAGCCTTTAGAATTAATATTTAAAAAAATACACCACGACCACGTTCATTTAAAACATATTGGTGCCAATGCAATAATTTTTCTTTTTATAGCTTACATGGTTCATATCAAAATGTTGGTGATCCTACCCAACTGTGAGGTGACAAAAAACTTTTGATATTGTTTTTAAATATTTATAAGGGCAATTCGAGAAGAACAATCTGTAAACCAGTTACATAGAAATACGCTTAAGACTAGATTAAGAGAAAATTACCTTTTGCTCCTATGTGCTTTTGTCATTCGGTCGATTGCCTTCTTATTGTTTAAAATTATATACTTAACCCCTCTGTGTTTTTGGAGTGATGAGAAAATTACATTTCTGTAATTTTTTTAATGCGGAATTGCTGTAAATGCGCCCGTTAAGTAGGTAATTTAGTCTTTAACTTAATCTTGCTTAAACATTGACAAATATACCCCTCAATCATAACTACACCATTTTGTTCCGCTTCCCTCGCTGGTGGCGGCACCAAAACTAGCAGTTCGATCTATGTTTTAACCCCCAAAACTAGCAGCCTAAAAAATTCCACGCAACTGGTGAGTAGTGTAATTATAGAGAAATAATGGTAATCCAAGAGTTATGGCCCTCACAGAGTCTTGGTATCTTGGAGGTATGCCAATGTATGCCAAAGAGTTGTCTCTTCATATCTTCTTGCATTATGTCATTGTTGCAGACAAAAATATATCCACCAAGAATCTCGTTCCTGGGAAGTGTCTCAGCAGCAGGCAGTGTTGTCAAAATTCATACACTCAAGAACGAAGAGAATGAAGAACTATCGAAGTGTAAAGAGAGGAAGAGACAAGGAACGCAGTTTTCCATTCAATTCTGTTAGAAAAATCTCGCAGAAAGAAAACTGCTCTATGCAGCAGTTATAATTGCCTGCTGCAGTGGGCATACAACGAACAGAACAAAAAACAATGAAAGTACAATTATGCCCCTGAGCTTCAATTACAACATGTTTTTAAAACAGGGATAGTCCCGTCATTTCACTCTATTAAAAAACAACCCGCCTTAATCTCCTTCTTCCTCCTCCGCTGAACTGCAACTCCTTCTATGTGCTCGATCCCCGTCCTCACTCAATCCAACGGACCCAGGTTGCTTCTCTGTTGCACAGCCAAGACATGATCCAACGGACACCAACTCCTTATTTCTATTCTTCACGGATTGTGCTTCTAGGTAGCTTGGACAACTTCAGTTCCTTCTTTCACACATCAACCACAACATTGGTGTCAACAACATCTGTAACGTCCGATTTCTCAACAAGTGTCTTAAAGCTTTTGTCGACGACGTTGTTATAATTGGCATTTCAGTATCGTTGTTGCTATTGTTGAGTTCCTTCCTGCTGGAATTGATGTTATATTTGCTTCTAGACATATTTCCCATGATGTTTGCGACAGGCTTTTCAATAAAAGTATTTTGATTGTAAACACCACTAGATAACTGAATTTCTGCTGAGGCTTTCAGTCGCTTTCATGTCCAAATTCATCATGCTGAAGTTGAGGCTTTCAAAATTGTCTTCTTGATAGCCGAAATTGTCCGTAGGCCTCATTTCTGTCGAACTCTTAGAGAGATCAAGATTGTTCCTCCCTTCACCCTTGACGATAGTCTGTTCAGCCAACTTGGATGCAGCCATTAGCCACTTGTGATCCTCAGACACTTTTGATTGCCCACGAAGCTCATCTCAGTCACATTTTCCGCACAGTAAATATAGGCGTAGTCATAAGCCACAGATGTTACATTGTCTTTTGGTTGGCTTGCTTCGTTTTGTTGTAGCAGTTTGTCAGCTACCTACTTCTTCTGCTGACATCTGAATTCTGAAAATCATATATTTTAAGGAAAACCTCCAAGTATTGATGGGATCTTTAATGAGAAGGGCATTTTTGTCTTTACAGCAATTCCGGCACAAAAAAATTACAGAAACGCCATTTTCTCATCAGTCCAAAAGCACAGGAGGGTTAAGTATGTAATTTTAAACAATAAGGAGGCAATCGACCGAATGGCCAAAGCACGGAGGAGGAAAAAGTCATTTTCCCCTAGATTAAAGATGTTTTCCCTTACATTAATATTTGATTTTCCTTGATGTCAAAAGATAAATAATACATTCTAACCTTTGATTTGCTCTTCACGTTATGCATTTGAACATTCTAACTGTGAGCATAGTTCCATTATTTTTGCGTCACAATTTATAAATAAACTGCAATACAAACAACAAGAATTGTTCAAAAGTCATCTCAAGACTAAAACGGTGAACATACAACGAAGAAAACGAACGTTCTAGCAACATCCTTTCCTGTTTTTAAATAAGCGTGCCTCTTTATCTTGAACTTGCAAAACAGAACGCAATACCAAGCACAAATTCACGTTTGTTCTCCGATAACAACTGCATACACTAACCGAGACAAACATGTAAAGAAAAACTCTTTCTTCCATTGTCTTGACCGCGGGGGAACGGGGGTGTAGGGAAAGAGGGGAACCAGGTGGTGGTGAAAGAAGAATTAACACGGGTAAACCAGTGAAACACTGATAAACTCAAACAAAACTGTGAAACAAGGAACAAAATTTTTGCAACAGGAACATATAACCAAAACTGTGATTCCGTTTGACTCCATTGAATCAGGCAAAAGGAGAATGAATTTATAGCAACGGCTTGCAGAACAGTGGTACACATCTCCAACAGCTCTTCTCACATACGCAAAAATTCTACTGTACAGAGATTCACCCCAACATTTATTGAATCAATCTCCAGGGCTATTTAAAACGACAATGCGCAAAGGGTCTTCCAGGCTAACATCCTCACAGTTCCAATTTCTGTATACTATCAGTGCCACAGCGGCATAAACTTATCAGATATGAAGCAATTCTTCAAGATGTTCACCTCACAGATCCCCGTTGATACCGAAGATACGAACCTTGTGCATGTTGGGAAACTTGGCAATCACTAATACAACAACAGCAACAGTGTTTAAGAATAGCATTGGATTTCGGTAGTCTGTTGTATGAGAAGCTATCAAGTACCTGTTCAAGAAATAAAATTACCAGTCCATAACCAGTTTATCATATTTCAGAATGGTTAACTACTTGATCATATACACCAAGGGTCGGGCCAATTTAAATCTGAAAGAATCACATAAACATGTAGTAAATAAGTGCGGCACTAGCTGTTAAAGAAGTTAAGGTGCAGAACTTAAAAGTATTTCTTATATTCCAAGCTAAAAATATCAAGAATTGGAATGTAGAAGTCCCAAAAACCTTACCACTTTTCTTCTCTGTTCTTAAAAAATCAACAAAATTTATTTACCTGATAGCTAAGCTTCCAGCACTCCCCCTTCCCCCCTCTCTATAAGCACTGTTTTCTGTTAGCAAAGAGGATGAAATGTGAATTTGATACTTTTAAACTGCCGAATCACATATATCTGCTGCATAGTAGAGTCAGGCAGTACTCTATATATTATCTCGAAAACCTTTGAATTCTAGGAAATGCCATAAACTCACAACTCCGACAGTTATGTTCCTCAAAAACTATGATCAAGTGGTTCAATTCAAAATATAAAAGGTAACGTACATAAAAGCTGTGAGAATACATGGAATTAGCCAGACCGAGAATACATACAAGGACAAGCAGAACACTCACAGCACGACAGGGACAACCATCAGGAATTTTCTGTTCTCAGTAAGCTGCTTTCCATTATCTATCTGCTCCCACCAGGTAAGTGCATTGTACACCCCCTGATCATCAGCAAAAGGTGTGCCCTTTTTCCAGTGGAAGCAAATATATGTTACCTACATTGAGAAAACACAAGGATGTCTAATAATTCATGGCGAACCCCACTTACAGGAAATAATAGCGTGGAAGACATTCTCAGGGAAGCAAATTAATAAACGTCCAGTTGTAGTGTTTTCAATGTGTCTTTTCATGTCCCATCATATTTACATCTCTCACAAAATACCGATACTAACAAGAAGGAAACAAGGAGAAGAAGATGAAAGATGAAAGATGAAAGTACTAAGCTCCATTGCAAATACAGCTGCTTGCTGCTAATCGCTATTTACCAGCAAAAGAAATATTAACTTGATTCCTTGAACAGATATATAATATTAAGGTACATCATTCGCAAAAGAATTTAGAGACAAAACATACATTCCGATGCACGATATACCACTAGCCAAATCTCACAATGTTGCTCTGTAACATAAAGGAGTAAATGTACAATTTTATTTCAGAGATAGGAAGATGTATAAGAACACAGGATGCTTCATTTTAGTAACAAATCATCTTGTAATCTCGAATGACAACCAAATGAACCAGACTACAAGTAGGAAATGGTTAACTCCATGCCAACTTCAGCGAGATAAATAGCCAGAATCTTACAAGGGAGATATTGCATCTGTTTGGGTTACACAGAAAACTGGCACACAGGGAATGGCCCCCCGTATATGGAGCAGATGTTAATTATGGAACCCACAGCCCCTTTATACAAAGAAAACTCCCATAGTCAGAAATTAAATTACAGAATATCTTACATGCCTCACTTGATTAATATATTTGGATGATATCTTCAACCTTTTAGAAAAAGCTTAAACCTAAGAACTGGTGAGACAATTTCCATTATCAGAAAAAGAAAATAACAGAATGGTGTGAAGGTGCCCATTCTTGAAGGCGATAAAAAAAAATACCAAGAAAGATGTACTACATTTAGAATTTAGTGCAAAATTCTGGGAACCTAAAAGAAAACCAAGTGGTCAATTTATTAATCAAAGAAAGAGGTAAAATATACAGACAGAGAAAGCCAATATGACCAGTATGTAATGTATAGGTTTGAATTAAAAGCATGATTTTATTGAGTGATAAAATGTCGATGAAGCACAAAAAGATTTTAAAAAGCTACTTTATATCATGAAAATATCAAAAGATTTAAGCAAATAAGGAAGTAACATTGATATCTCCAATTAAGATGTGTACATCAGTATCTCAAATGAGACATAGATCGGTTTTTGTATGTAGAGATCAAAACTGAAAACCTACTATTTTCGACATTGATCTCTCAACCTGAAACACATAGACCATTCGATGTTACATCATACCCTACATAGATCGATCGATGTAAGACTGATTAAAACTGAAACCATACTGTGAGACATTGTTCTCTCAAACAAAACAACATTGCTCATTCGATGTATACATCAGTCTCTAAATTTGAGACATAGATCGATAGATGTCAATACACTTTGAAATAATTTCTTTAATATGTGATAAGTATGTAAGCATTTTTGTATACATATTATCTCTAGGGGTGGCAATCTCAGACACGACACGAAAACATAACACGAACCTGACACACTCCTCGTGGGTATGGGTATAGCCTTGGCCGGTTTCGTGTACAAATCGGGTATGACCTAAAACTTACCCGCTGAGAGCGGGTCGTGCCCAGGTACACCCGCGGGTTACCCATTAATACCCGCCATACCCGATTTCTTTTAATATATTCAAATATAAATTATAAATTATTAAAGTTAAAAATTTAAAATAGAAAAAGAAAATCATAAAACCTAAATACATAATCCCTCCTTACCTTTTACAACCCGCCACCCTATGCATAAGCCATCATTTGCTCCCGATTTCTTTTAATATATTCAAATATAAATTATAAATTATTAAAGTTAAAATTTTAAAATAGAAAAAGAAAATCATAAAACCTAAATACATAATCCCTCCTTACCTTTTGCAACCCACCACCCTATGCATAAGCCATCATTTGCTCCACTCTTCTGACTTCTCTCTCAACTGAACTGCCCCGCCGGCTGCCCGACACTACCCATAACCCATCATTTTCTCCTCACTCTCTGAACTGAACTGTGAACCTCGGCCTCCGCCTCCCGGAGTCCAACCTCCGTCTCCCTCCGGCCACCCTTACCCTTTGCCACCCGCCGCTCCTACCCCTAGCTACCCATTATTCTCTTCTCACTCTTCTCTCTAAATGAACTGCGCCGGTGGTCATCCCTACTCATAATCCATCATTATCTCTTCTCTCTGAACTGAACTATGAACCTCAGCTTTCGTCTCCCGCCCCTCCAAAGTCCAGTCTTCGTCTCCCTCCGGTCACCCTTACCCTTTGCCCTCCCGCCGCCCCTACCTTTGGCTGCTTATCATTCTCTCTTCTCTCTAAACTGTGAACTCTTGGCCTCTTCCTCCCGAGCCTCAACTTCGCTTATTCTTTTGTTTTCCTACTAGTTGTAAGTTTTATTTGGTTCTTCCTAGTATTTTTGGGGCTAAAACTACTGTCAATTGCCCTTTATGTTTGTGTAAAAATCTAAAAGACTTTAGGATATGAATATGGAGATTTGAGTATGCAGAGGTTTTTTTTCATTTGCCAAGAATGGTAAATGAAACTAAGCTTTATCTGTGATATGAAGGATTGGTATAGGATGCACGATCTTTATGGCTATGTACACCGGAACTGATGGAATTACAGTTCATTTATTCTTAAGGCATCTGTTAAATCATTCTTTTTTTGCATGTTAATGCCTTATAGGTATGGATGCTCGGCTTATTAATATGAATGAAGATAAGGATAGTGATGCTAGCCTTGAGGATATAATGGATCAGATTGAGTCTCAACCTTCCATCTCTAGCGATCCGAAGGAAAAGAAGAAGAGGAGATTAAACTCTAAAGTCTGGAACTACTTCACTCATTTAGACCAGGTGAAAAATTACAATTTCGGTGCAACAAATACAATCACATACTTATTGCAGAGAGTTCACATGTGACAGGTAACCTAAGAAAGCATATAGACAAATGCTTAAAGACAACAAGTAAGGATATTGGAGAATTTATATTGTGTCCTGATAAAGGTATCTTAGGTACAGGAAATCAAAAGCTTAACCAAGAGAAATTTAGAGAGTTGATGGTGTGCGCTTAAATTAGACATAAAATTCCTTTTCCATTTGTTGAACGCGAAGGAGTTAGAAATTTTTGTTCATATCTTGAGCCACAAGTGAAGCACATTTCCAGGAACACTGCTAAGGGTGATGTAAAAAAAACTGCATACACGAGAAATAAGTAGGATTACAAATGAGTTACATTCATGTCCTAGTAGAATATGTTTGACTTCTGATGCATGAAGCTCTATAGTGACGGATTGGTATTTGAGCTTGACTGCACATTTCATTGATAGTAATTGCGTGCTTCAAAAAAGAATCCTAAACTTCTCTTATATGTCTCTCCCTCACAGTGATGTTGCTCTAGCTGAGAGTTTGTACAATTTGGCTAGTGGGTGGAATATTGAGAAGAAACTGTTTAGTTCAACCTTGGATAATGCTGCTACAGATGATGTTTGTGCTAATATTTTAAAAAATCAGTTGAAGTTGAAAGGTATATTGGTCTCTGAGGAGTCTTTATTCCATATTAGGTGTTGTGCACACATACTAAATCTGATTGTCCATGACGGACTGAAAGAAATTGATGCTTCTGTTAATAGAATCAGGGAATGTGTTCACAGAATGCATAGCACAAACATCTCTTGATCCTAAAAAGTCATTGGTTTAGGATGTACCGACTAGGTGGAATTTTACTTACAAAATGCTTTCAAGTGCTCTTTATTATCGTCGTGCTTTCTGGCACTTGGAACTGAGTTACTCTAATTTCAAGTATTGTCCTTGTGATGAATAATGGGAGAAACTTGGAAAAGTATGCATTTTTTAAATTAGTTTCTGATGCAACAAATGAATTCTCAGGATCAAATTACAAAAAAAAATTTAAACAATTACAAAAAAATCTCAGGATCTAAGTATCTGACTTCTAACTTATACTTTCCTCAAGTCTTTTTAGTTCAATCAACATTGGTTGAGGAGTCAAAGAGTACAGATAGCTATATGAGAAAAGCTGTTGAACGGATGTTTGCTAAGTTTAACAACTACTGGTCTGAGTTTAATATCCTACTAGCCATAACAGTGGTGTTTGATCCTAGATACAAGTTCAAATGCTTGAATGTAGTCATCAGAAATTGTATGGGCCGACATCCGTTAAACTGTTAGGAGCCAAGAATGTTCTTACAAGTCTTTTCAGCCAGTATTCAGATGCGCTTTCTAATGGACCCACAACATTATCCTCTGATTCTGAATGTAGCAGTGACACTCCTGATTATGACATAGCAAGTTCATCAAGTTTAGCTAAAGCTACCATGTTTAAAATGTTTTAGTTTTATCGTTAACACTTTTAGCTACTGCCTTTAGCTACTTTTTTTTACTCATTTTTAACATATGTCTTTGGCTCTTACTTTGAATCTTGTATAGGAATTTAATGAATTTGGCACGTTTGAATTTTCTGGAGTACAAAAGACTCAGTTAGAGATGTATCTTGATGAGACAAAAGTTAAAAAGACATCTAATATTGATGTTTTAGAGTATTGGAAGTCTCAACAGTTCAGATTTCCATGTTTAGCTAAATTAGCTAGAGATATTCTATGTGTTCCTATTTCAAATGTGGCGTCTGAGTCGGCTTTTAGTCTTGGTGGTAGAATCCTTCATCAATTTCGTAGCAGATTGTCACCCCAAGTAGTTGAAGCATTGGTGTGCATTAAAAATTGGTTATTTGCAGGAAGAGGTAAATATTTGAAATTTCTTTTATGTATTTTATCACGTTATATTGGTTATTAGACTCATTTTTTCTTTAGTATATTATTGCAGAGTCAAGTGATTTGAATTTAGAAGACCTCACTCATGATATCATGGGTTTACATATCGCCAAAGATAATGGTGAAAGTTGAAGATTCATGCTCAAATAAGTAAACTACAGCTGCAATGGTGTATTAAAATAACATTTTGGCGAGTTTGAGGCTCGTGAATCTCAGCTATATGTAAGCAATAGCTTGCACATGTGACTGGTTAGTCATTAGTCACACACCCCGCCCCCTCCTTCCTCCCTTTTTATTTATGTGATGTTTGTTACAAGCCACTCTTAGTGTAATAAATGTTTGCATTCATGCATTATTCTTGAACAGTGACACTTAGCCTACAATATGTTATTCTTCTGCAACCATTGCAGATAAATGTTGAAGATCTATCCGAAGTATCGACCCAGGTGTCGTCGAAGAGCAAGAAGAGAGATTGGGTAATAAAGAGATTGGAAGAAGCTTCAAGAAACTACTTTATCCTATGTCTACAGGATTGTCTTCATGTTATGCTCTTTGACAATTTACGTTATTGCCTTGACTTCGAGACTTTTTATGTTTTGGACCTCATAAGCATTCACTTGACTAGAAAGCTATGATTTCATTTCATGGTTTATGACACTTTTGATCTTGAACCTTTGGTTCTGGACCTATTGTTATTTCAATGATACATTGTAACAATAGTCGGTTTAAATAAATGAAACCTGAAAAATGCACGAAACTTGAAAAAACTTAAAAAAATACACGAAATAACCCGAACACGACCTAAAATATTTGTATGTCAAGTTTGTGGGCAAACCTGATACACGACACAAAACCTGACATGTACAGGTTTGGGCATCTACTTCCGTACACGTAAAGAAAGCAGGTCAGGTATGGGTTTGGTACTTTGATACCCGTAACCCAAAACACGAAACATGAGACACTTAACACGAAATACGACCTGTTTGTGGCCCCTAATTATCTCCATTATATATATGATAAGTTTTTGTAACATCTCATATATGTTCATAATGATTCTATACTTCAATTAGGTATATATATTGTTGTGTCACTAGCTTGCTATGGAAGTTTTGACACCTTACCAACAAAGCAAAGAGTACTTTTGAGTTTTTGTAGCGCTATATCTCAAGAAGGATATATATGGATCATAAGACACAAAGATGAAGTATCATTGCAAGTTTATTTGACGTAATTAGTTGTCAAGGGCATTTCGTCATTTTGGATACAATAGCATTTTGGTCATTTACACAATCTTATTTTTTGTGGAGCGTTAAAATGTTTACTATATGGACTTCTTATATATGATATTCATGGTCTTCAAGGTATTCATGGTCTTCACATATATATCAACCATATCTTATACGGACTTCGGTTTCTTGGAATTCTTATTATTAAAGCGTGACATTTATTTTGTCATACTATATGGTCTTCGTGATATTCTTATATACATTATTATTAGCTTCTCTACTATTATTATTATTGACAGAATATTGGTTATATTTTTAAGAGAAAGTTGGCCACACTTGAAGGAGAGAAAAAGAGAATTTGTTTGGATCACATAGTGATATTACTATGCAATTTATCTTCACCATTATCCAATCATTCTTATTCAAAAAGTCAGTTTTTCCACTCATTTTTAAACATAAAAAACGTTCATATATGTAGGTGTGAGGTGGACAAATTAAATTTTGACATATGTGCAAGACTACACTACATGGACCAACCAAAACACTCAAGGTTGACTTGTTGGCTAAAAGCTACACACTTGGCATCCAAGGTGGCATAAATTCTGGTTTTTGGAAGCTAAAATGGAGCTGAAACGGTCAGCTTATATCCTAAGTGAGTGGTTAGGAAATTAAAGAAGAATGTGGGATACAGTGTTGTCTGTAGCGCGCTACAGCGCGTAGCGCACGTAACGCAAGATCAATCGCTACAAGGTCATGTAGCGTAGCAACCTCCTGGAAGCGCGGCCGAGGCGCGCAAGGCGCATGTAGCGCACGTAGCGCACGTAGCGCATGCTTCAGTAATTTCAGTTTTTTTTTAAAAAAATAGTAATTTCGGTTATTAAAATTAAAAAAGAAAAACTAAATAATAAAGCTGAGCTACAATCCCATCAAAAAAACCTACCGTCTAAAAAGAAAAATCGACATCAAAAGTCGACGACATCCCGTTCTGAAACAAAAAAGTCGACATCACTATCTACCCCTTCTCTAACCACCGCCGACACTACCACTCTCCGATGCCATCAGTCACCACCGGCACAGTCTCTTCTTCTCTTGTACTCTCGATCTCTCTTCATATACAAAGCAGAGTACCCGAGCAAGTTTTTAAGGAGACACCAAAAACTTGCTCGGATACTCTGCTTTGTATATGAAGTTTGAACAATTTGAACAATTGTTTTTATGTTCTATCTATGTTTTAATCATATCTATGCTTAAACTTTTTGAACAACTATGAAATTTTATATTATGTTTATGTTGTTACCTAATATTTTAGTTTATTAGTTGTCTATGCGCCTCGGATGCGTGTAGCGTGCGCTACGGCTCTTTGCCCTACACGCTACAAAAATTTGCCCGTCGCGCTACAGTGCGCCTCGCGCTATTGACAACACTGGTGGGATAAAAGTATTATCCTTGTGAAGACATTTTCCGCTTCATTTTTGCTAAAAATGTAGCCCAATCAAATGCAAATTTGATGTGCCAATCAAGTGCCTTGAAGGTGCCAAATGTGAAAGATGGTGAGGTGTTCATCCAATCAAATAAAGACAAGAAGGATTGATGACATTGAAGCTGACATGTGAGCATCTTAGTCTTCATAAAGAGTTGCTCACACCTATAAATAGGAGTAGAATTGAATAAGGAAGATGCACCTTGAATTCTTCCTCACTTCTTCTTCTCCATTCTTGTTCTTCATTCTTGCAGCTGAGTTGTATTGTTTTGAGTTGTCATTTTGCAGCATTTACACCTCTTTATTTCATAAAAGTTGTAATTGATTAGCCATTTTATAAGGTTACATCAATAGGCGGTGAGGTGTTTACTTGATTGTTGTTGTTAAGGCGATGTGATCAAGTCTTGAATGAGGCTGGTGTATAACCCAAGAATCAAGTACTTTGTAAGGTGTAAGGTGATCATTTGATAGTGAGAATCCAAACAAAAGGTGTTCCTTGAGACTGGAGTAAGTCATATTGACCGAACCATGATAACTCCTTACGTTTTTGTCTTTTTTTTATTTTTATCCCGTTTTGACAGTTTCAGTACTTAACTTTGCACGACTGTTTGAACTAGTAAAATATTTTTAAAATCCTTGATTTTTAATGACAATAAACTTCAGACTATTACCTTTCATTTGCAAAAAGAATAATCGAATTTGAGCAAAAGAAACTTAGTCATTCAGTCCTTGAAAGATTATTGCTCAACACCTGCCGACAAATTGATCAGCTTTCAAGAAACGTGTATTTCTAATCTTATTAAACATAGTTTCTGGTCAAGGCCTTTTGGAAATGTAAATTAGACATGCTAATGCTTAGTTTGGCACAAGTATCAATTTTGACTAAGTATACAAAAAATTAGACCCTTTCAAAGTTTACTAACTTTCTGCCAAAATCTGTTCACTCTGAGCATTTGAAATTTTAGGGTCTTTAAAGTGTCAGACGTTTTTAATTTTTGCTCATTTTTGGACAGACTGTGTTACTTTGAAGTTTATTTCTGAAAAATTTCATAATTTTTGGAGTTTTGTACTAAGAGTTGTAAATTTTTCAAAAAACAGATACTGATTCTGAGATTTTCAGAATTAGATTAGAAGGGTTTTTCAAAATATTTAAAAATCGTGTAATTTCTGCTAACTGCTATTTACCTCCCCTAATGGTGTTTGTTCATGTGTTACAGTCCAGCACAGTAATCAGTTCCACATCTTAGAAGCAACTAATCAATAATGTTCAAAAGCATTCACATAGCCTCAAATCCTCACATCATGACATAAGACAAGAAATTAGTCGTGTAATGGACAACGTGAACTAAAAAGTTCAAGTAAATCACACTGTATGAGATCAAATATCGATGTACCTGTGTTAATACGCCTAATGCTCTGGCACACTATCTCTTAAATCTTAATCCCAAGCAGATATATTCATTTCGGTTCTGCCTATATACGAGTGAGCACTTCAATCACACAATTCTTTACAAGTGCATTCAAAGAACGCCATAAACATGACCAAGGCATGTTTCTCAATTCTTAACAAGTGCGTTTGATTACATCAAGTCTAATACCAAGTGGTTGAAAGGGAAAATGTAATCAAACGCACAAAACAACGGTAGAAGAAAATTTTTGCCTTGATAGAGAATAACCCTAGAAATACAAAATAATCCTAGACTTGCACAACATGGGCACATCTGTATATACAAACACAACAAAAGCAATTCCTTTTTTCTACGATCAACAAATGGCGAAAAGAAAAAGGAAGAAGAGAACAATACAAAGAAGTGGAAGAGGTTGACGACAGTCCAGGCGGAGCCGGGAGTACATCCGAAGATGGAGAGAACCAGCAACCAGGAAAAGAAGAGGATCAAGATGTAGGTGGTCCACACCCCCGGATAAGTGAACCACTCGGTGTTCCGATTCATATCCGGCGGCGGAATTGCCTTCACATACAAATTCGCCATTGCTTTAATATATAGTTAATCCTTCTCCGCCTTGTAATGGAACCTGCCGAGGATCGATCAACACCTCCGCTCAATGCTCCGCCTCCTTCCGAATTTGAGATTCGAAATGCGACAAGAAATAATGCAGAGACAAATTTGTAGATTTGAAATTGGAATCTATGTTACTGTCCTTCCTCTTCGCCTTCCACCTTTCCTTTCTCCGGTAAGAATCTTCTAATGGTATTGAGGATAATGTACCAATCAAGATTTTAACCAATTACTAATTTTAATTTTTCTTTCATAGTTGACAATTCAAAATCGATAGTCACAAATAAAACAACTTGAAACATTGATACATATAACTTTTCTATAAGTTCTAATTGGTTGTTAGGTGACATGTTGCACACTTTGAAATGTAACAAATATGGTCAACAATAAGTTACAATAGTGATATAATAATGGTTACGAGAAAGGTGATCGATAAATATACATTTTAATTCGGTAAAGATATACTTTTTATTTTTAGATTTTTAATTTTATTTTATAGTTTGTCTTTAATCATTGATTAAATAAGAATATGTGTATTATCAAAATATGATATGCATTTATCATTTTTCTTTGGGATAATTGTATGAATCTAACTGTTATGTCCCGCACCCTCCGTAGGTTAATCAAAGGCAAAGAAGGAATTAAACGGAGTTTAATGATAGTCAACGGAAATAAATGAGGCATTAAGTAAAAGGATTAATTAGAAATTAATGAGAAGATTTAATATTAGAATTAAATGGTATTTAATTTTAGAATTAAATAATTAAGGTTTATCCTTTAAGATAAATAAGATAATAGATATAATTTAGAAACTCCAAATCTTACCCTAAATCCTTATTTAACTGACAACGTCAGTTTCCTCTCCCCCTTATTCACACGACGCAATTCCCTTTCCCCCCATAGACGATTTCCACCATTGGCAACCCTAGGTGAAGAGCATTCAAGATTCGTAATCCATTCTTCTTCCGTTCTTCGCTTTTCCTTCGAGTAATCACAGGCAAGTAATCTACTTATAAGTTCCTACAATTTGCGAAAGAAAACTGGCCTATTTTGTTATCAAATTGGATCACCATGCAGTAGTTTTACTTTGTGGTTATTTGCTTATGATCTATGTGTTTTGACTTCGAGATTTGGCCGACGTATATGAAAGATCATTCGTTGTTGTTGTTGGTTATGTGAAATCCTGCAAATCCCAATACCCTAAACCCTCTCTTTGCTATTATTCTAGATCGAGGGAAGAGTGGAGAGAAAGGCAGGATCTTTGGTGTGTTTCGGTGGATGGTTGAGTGTTAGGTTGGATCGGTAATTGATATGTATGCAGTGTTTGATTCGTGGTTTCAGCGTGAGATTATAGCAGGGATTAGGCGTGGATTGATGGGATGAAGTTTGGGATCAAATTGGGGTAGGATCCTGAGATTGTTACAGAAAACGCAGAACTGCTGGGCTGGAACGTTGACATCGATCGATCGATGTCCCCAGTTGGACATCGATCGATCGATGTAGTGGTTGCTCAGAGATCGATGTCCCCAGTTGGACATCGATCGATCGATATGCAGGTAGCCTGAGAGATCGATGTCCTCAGTCGGACATCGATCGATCGATGTAAGTGAGGCTGAGAGATCGATGTCCTCAGTTGGACATCGATCGATCGAAGTAGGGGATGAAGTCCATCAGTTTGTGGAAAAATAGAGGAAGAAAGAGGGAAACTCGGGGAATCTTTGGGTGATTTTAGAGACTTCTTAAGACCTGATTGAAGGTAGTCTAAGTCTTGGGAACATGGCTTAGGATGGTGAATCAACTTGGGATGCTCGAAAGGGGTTTTGGAATCGCATTTCAATGAGTATGACTTAGGAGGGTTAGGGGATGAACGTACGAGGTGTTGAGAGCTCAGTGAAGGATGGTTAGGGATACTTGCCTTAGGTTGTGAACCTTAGGATCATGACTAAGTGTTGACGCGATAGACGAAGTCTAAGTTATGATGTGTAAGTTAGTGAGAGCTTGTGTGTTGCTTATACGTGCGCATGTGTACATGAATGACTTATATGAATGTGAATTGCATACGAGAATGAGGAATGAGAATGAAATGAGGAGTCTTGCATCATGGCACGTGCATTTGCATATTGATTTGAAAAGAAAGGTGCTTCGGCACAGAATTGCGAAGGTGACCTGCAATGTTAACCAGGATGGAAATTTAAGCCGGGGTGCATTGTAGGGCACAAAAGACTGTAACGTAAACCGGGATGGAAATATAAGTCGGGGCGCGTTACAGGGTATAAAGTTGTCTGTAATGCTAATCGGGATGGAAATATAAGCCGAGGTGCATTACAGGGTATAAAGTTGACTGTAACGTAAACCGGGATGGAAATATAAGCCGGGGCGCGTTACAAGGTATAAAGTTATGTGAAGTGACCGGACATTGTGACATGCATTGCACTGTTTTAAAAGAGAAAGCGTTCATGCATATGTGAATGTTTAGTGTAGTGCATATTTTGACATGCATCACGAGAGTCAATGTGGTATGAATATGTGCGTTATTTGATTTGCAATGCGTTGTTATTTACGTGCAAACTGCTGTACTTGCTCTGTTGCGTTATTTGCTTATATATTTGAAATTTACAAGACATGTGCCCCACCATTCCCTTGAATTACATATTACTCATGTCTTGCCATGTGTTGATCCCGTATGTCTTATAAGCGGGTTACTTGCTAGCGTTTTCGCTAAGGATACTGCCTTTGCCTTTGCAGATGAACCTAGTTACGACATGATTTTCATTGAGGACGACGGCGAGTGGGCAGAGTGGGATGTTTAGACCTTGTGGAATGGATTGATTAGATAGTTTTCTGTCATTTTTATTTCTTAACTCATTTGGAAATTTAGATGGCTACGACCATCCACAGTTCTTTTGCTATTCACATTGTCGGTTGACGTACTGTATTGATGATTTAGATTACCGAGATATGTTTCCGCGCTTATTTCTCTTACGTCATCGATGATGTGTATTCGAGAAATGAGACGTCTTGTAGTCTTCTCAGTAAGCTACGACGGGTGTACCGGTTCGGATTCCGCTGTCCGGGTCAGGGCGCTACAGGTGGTATCAGAGCCTAGGCTTCAGATCTACCTCGGAGACCTAGGTTATGACATGTAGAGTCTTAAGTTGTGATTTTCACCTTAAGTTGATCTTTAAGTCTAAGTATGTAATCTTAGATTTAAGTTTGTTGGGATGGGTGTGTGTACGAGCGCGATTAAGTGTAAGCGATAAATGTTAATTATTTTAGTTCGTGAACTCCGCCTTGCACACATTATGGATCCCAAGCACTGATTTATTTCTAAACTGCTAGATACTAATAAGCGTGACCTTACAGAACATGCCTCCTAGACGTGACAACCAAGGAAATGGTGGCAATGGGAACAATGACCCACCACCACCACCTCCAGTACTAGTACCCCAAGCGTTGATTGATGCTATCACGGTAATAGCACAAGGGGTTGCTCAACAGCAGCAACAACCACAACCACAGCCTCCATCGCCTCAGCACGGCATCAGGTATTACATTGGGAAAATGCGTAAGATGCATACCCCAAACTTTGAAGGGACCACTAACCCAGAGGTGGCTGGGTTTTGGCTGGATGAGGTAGAAAAATGTTTCAGGCTTGTGCAAGTGCCTGAGAATCTGAAGGTGGATGTGGCCACGCCATTTCTGACTGGCAGAGCAAATGCCTGGTGGAGCGGCATCCTGCCAAAGATGACCCCTCCTATTCTGTGGAGTCAGTTTGTGAAGGCCTACAAGGACTATTATGTGCCAGAGACTGCCATTTTGGAGAAAATGAGGCAGTTTGACAAGTTTGAGCAGGGAAGGATGTCCGTCTCTGACTACGCAGATAGGTTCCATGCATTGGGCAAATTCACGCCCATGGTACTGGAAAATAATCGAATGAAAATGCTGAAGTTTGAAGAGGGTCTGAATCCCCGCATCCGGACGGCTATCGCGGGGTCGAGTTTGAAAACTTTTGAAGAAATGCTGGATGCATGTTGCCGAGTGGAGAGTGACATGCGTCGGTCACAGAACAGAGAGGCTCGGGAAGAATCGAGCAAGAGGCCGAGGATAGAACAAAAAGGAGGTAGACCCGGACATTGGGTCAAGATTCCCAGGAAGGGACAAGCGGGGCCAGTTCAAAGGGCACCGCAGCCAAATCAACCTGATCGTCAAGCACCTGCAGAATGCCCACATTGCCATAAAAGACACGTGGGCGAATGTTGGAAAATAACAGGTGCGTGCTTCAGATGTGGGAAGCCAGGCCATAGGATCAAAGACTGCCCAGAATGGAATCCTAAGCCACAAGCAGGAGCAGGGCCGGCTCCGCAACAGAGAGGCAGGCCCAATGCAAGAGTCTATGCCATGACAGACGCTGAAGTCCAGGAGGACGCCAACGTCGTGACAGGTATAACTTAAGTTCAATCATAGTAGCTTAAGTTGAATTTTAGTCTTTTAAGTTAATGATAATATGTGTTTTTATGTGAAGTCTTTAGGTGATACCCTTTCATGTTTAGGTGTGATCCTAGTTAATAAAGTACCTGCCAACGTGTTATTTGATAGTGGAGCTAGCCACTCCTTCATTTCTAAGCGATTCGCCAAAGGGCTCGGCTGTTTACCCGAATGGCTTGAGAACCCTTTTCGAGTGCAAGCAGCCGGCGAACAAGTACTGGTTTCTCACCACCAGTACAAAGATTGTGAGTTGGAGTTGGGTGGAAAATTATTTTCAGTGACACTAGTTCCAATTCCAATGAAGGACTTCGATGTAATATTGGGCATGGATTGGCTGACCAAGAATCATGCCAATATTGACTGTAAACTCAAACAAGTGACCGTTAGGGATCCTGATATGAATGAAATAACGGTCCAGGGAAACGTCAAGTTAGCAAAAGCCCCAAAGAAGATATACTTGACAACGATTAAGGCCTTTAAAGCCTTACAGAAAGGAGCTGAGGGATTTATGGTATATGCATTGGATGCGAAACAGGAGGTTCCCTCTATGGATCAAATACCGGTAATCAATGAGTTCAAAGATGTATTTCCGGATGATTTACTGGGAGTTCCGCCATCAAGAGAAGTGGAGTTTGAGATCAATTTGATACCAGGAGCTTGTAGCGCCCCGGCCCGATACCGTCATCGGAACCAGTGCACCCGCCGTAGTCTACTATGAGAACTACGAAGCGTCAAAGCAGATCAAGTGTACATCATTCACGACGTAAGATAAATCAGCGGAAACGTCATCAAATTTAAAACTTTATCATCATTAATACAACCAGAAAGTACAGCGGAACTAAAAGGGTGTTCAGACAACTGTCTAACTTATCCTCCAGTACAACATAATAAACATCGAGTTTTCCAACATAAAGAAAGTAAGCAACCATCTATCTACTTCCATGTCCATCATTCCACTGAACCCACTCGCCATCATCTTTGATAAATATCATTTCATATTCTGGCTCACCTGAAAAGGAATAGAGTATCTGTTCTTAGCGAAATTATCGCCAGCAAGTAACCCGTCTATACACCTTACGGGACCACACATGACGAGCCATCAGTGTATAAGTCATTGCCCAAAATAAGATGCTCGGGTTCGCAAATAGCATCTTCATAAGAATTCCTCAAACAGATAAAACACATAAATGATACACGGATACGAGAACAAACATGTACTAAAACAACATATCACATAAGCAAGTCATAAGCTAGTCACATTTCTTACATGTCAAATCTTATGCTTCGTGTAACATGATGCATGAACTTCTTTAAAACCACACACAACACCCATGCATAAGTCTTTTTTCATAAACATGTCATGCGTGTCATTTCACAAACTTTTCATAATACTTCTTATCATATTCTTCGCGTAGCAGAACTTTATACCCTGTGGGTGATCAGTCCACAGCAAACATAACTTTATACCCCGTGCTGAAAGGTCCACGGCCCCATAACATATAACTTTATACCCCGTGCTGAAAGGTCCACGACCCCATTACATATATCATATATCCGTGCTGAAAGGTCCACGGCCCCATTACATATATCATATATCCGTGCTGAAAGGTCCACGGCCCCATAAAATAACTTTATTTTCCATGCTGATAGGTCCACGGCCCCATAAAATAACTTTATTTTCCGTGCTGATAGGTCCACGACCCCATAAAATACTTTATACCCTGCTGTTGATTCACAGATCACGCTTTTATACCCTGCTTTCGCAGGCGTGACTTTTATACCCTGCGATCAACCAGCAGCCATCTTGTCTTTCGAAAACTTCAAACTTTTCTTGTAAACACATGTTCTTTCGCAAAGCAATTCTCAAATCAAATGCAAGTGCACATGTCATGATGCAGAATGCTCATGTAACATCATATCAAACGTGTAAACATGCACACACACTTTACATATCAAGTACAAAGTTCTGAACCTCTATCACATCCTGCTCGTATCATTTCATGTCCTTTCGTATTACGAAATCATCTCGAGTTCACACTTAACCTTGCTCATTCATACTTCCCCAAACACACCCTTTTTGTACCATTTTGTACTCTTTCATATTGCTAACTCACTTTGGATTCATACCTAACTTTACTCATTCACACTTAACGTTTACAACTCAAATACCCCTCATTCATACCACTTCATGCCCTTTCGTATCACGAATCCACTTCGAATTCATACTTAACCCTACTCATTCACACTTAATGTTTACAACTCTAGCACACTTTCAAAACACTTTGTAATTTATGAGCAATGGAAGATAATAAAGGTATCTCACACACACATCTTACGTATCAAGTATACGGTCTTGCACCTCAAACACTCCATGTTTGTATCTCTCCAAGTCCGTTCGTCTCACTAATTCACTCGGGAATCAATCTTATTCTTACTTAGTCAATCTTACCATCTATTCCTTAATTACACCTCAAATACCCTTGCATTTTGTGTTCAAAGGAAGTGTCTAAAGTTACTACACATACATAGGGCGCCTAAAGGGTCAAAAAGACTTCCAGTATACTTGGAACGCCACATGAGGCGCCTAAAGTGACATAGAGCGCCTATACTAGGCGTTCGAAGTGTTCAGGGATGTGCCGTAGACATTGAACGCCTACATGAAGCGCCTAATGTGACTTAGAGCGCCTAATGTAGGTGTTCGAAGTGTTCGGGAATGCTTCAGGACACATTGAACGCTACATTAGGCGCCTAATGTGACATAGAGCGCCTAATGTAGGTGTTCGAAGTGTTCTGACAGTTCTAAACTGTAGTTTTTCTGTACGGGAAAGCTTCAGGACACATTGAACGCTACATTAGGCGCCTAATGTGACTTGAAGCGCCTAATGTAGGTGTTCGAAGTGTTCTGACGGTTCTAAACTGCAGTTTTTCTGCAGTAACTTCCACCCAACACCTTTCTTCTTCAACCCCTTCATGTTCAACCCTTCAAGATCCATCTTAGCTCCTGGATTCATCATGCTTAACACACAACTAACATGATTGGATTTTTAAACAAGTAAACTAGTATCCCCTTAAACCTTCTATCACCCACAACCTTCAATAGATATCTTCAAACCTTCCAACCTAACAAGTCTTACAACAATGTCAACATTCATCCTTCCACTCCCTGCAAACACACTCAAAGCATCTAAGGTGTAATCACCATCTTAAGAACTTACACAAGAAAAATGAATATATCACGTATAACACTCTTGTGGGCATATTTAACAACAAAGATCACAACATAACCATTTTCAGATATTGGCCCAAAGAACATAACTTTACTCAATCAACAACAACAATTACATGTATAGTAAAACATTTAGCATAGACAAATCAAAACTACTAATGTGTGATCCAAGTTTTCTCTTTGTAAGAACATAGGTCCTAATGTATCAAAATTTGCGTAAAGCGTATAGAAAGATTACTTGCCTTTGTTTCTAGATAACCTTACGAGTGTACTGCAGGATTTCGAGAAAGGTTGCACCTAGATTGACCGCTCTTTCTTCCTTTTCTTCTTCTCTTCTTCTTCTTTCTCTTTTCTCCTTCTCTTTTCTCTCTAGGCATTTTCCCCTCTCTTTTGGCCTTTTAACCGTTGGCACCATAGTGTAAGGGGAGTTATACTAGATTTTGTAACTCCCCCATCATTTAAGTAGGGAGGGCGTTTTGGGTATTTTAGCCTAATTTTCCTTAATTCAACTTTTTGATTATTTTCCACCTATATTTTATTCAATTATGTCTCATAAATCTATACAATTAATCAATTATACTTTAAGTTGCTTCCTAATTATTTAATGTCGGACCCAAAAGTTGCGGGATATGACAGAGCCGAACCTATATCTAAGGCACCCTATAGAATGGCTCCAGCTGAACTTAAGGAACTTAAAGGACAACTTCAAGAACTATTAGACAAGAAATTAATCCGACCCAGTGTATCACCCTGGGGAGCTCCTGTATTATTTGTGAAGAAGAAAGATAGCAGCATGCGGTTGTGTATAGATTACCGCGAGTTGAATAAGATCACCATAAAGAACAAATATCCTCTGCCAAGGATTGAGGACTTATTTGACCAATTAAAGGGAGCTCGCTGGTTCTCAAAGATCGACCTTCGTCAAGGGTACCATCAGTTGCTTGTGAAAGCGGGAGACGTCCCTAAGACCGCTTTTCGGACTAGATACGGGCATTATGAATTTTTGGTGATGCCTTTTGGATTAACTAATGCCCCGGCGGCCTTCATGGACTTGATGAACACCGTATTTCGAGAGCAGTTGGATCAATTTTTGGTGATGTTCATTGATGACATCCTAGTATACTCTCCCGATGAGCCAGCACATGCAGAACACTTAAGAGTGGTGTTACAAATTCTGAGGTAACAGCAGCTTTATGCCAAATTCAGCAAGTGTGAATTTTGGCTAAGGAGTGTAGCCTTTCTCGGTCACGTGATTTCGGAATATGGGATCTCTGTGGATCCTAAGAAGATAGAAGCCATCACTGAATGGCCAAGACCCACCAATGTGACCGAAGTCAGAAGCTTCCTAGGCTTGGCAGGCTACTATAGGAAGTTTGTTGAGGGATTCTCAACGATAGCAGTACCATTGAGTCGACTTACGCAGAAGAAGACTAAGTTCGAATGGACTGCTGAATGCGAGCAGAGCTTTACCGAGCTCAAGAAGAGATTGACCACAGCCCCGGTGTTGGCACAACCCTCGGGCACCGACGGTTTCGTGATCTATAGTGACGCGTCCAAGAAGGGACTAGGTATGTACACCATTACAACTAATGCATTGTATATACTCATGCTAGTCCTGAATTAACTTTCTGTTTATAGGTTGCGTCTTGATGCAAAATGAACGAGTCATATCATACGCGTCAAGACAATTGAAACCATATGAGCAGAATTACCCGACGCATGACTTGGAGCTCACAGCCGTGGTATTCGCTCTTAAGATCTGGAGACACTATTTGTACGGAGAAAAGTGCGTCGTATTTACTGATCATAAGAGTTTGAAATATCTATTCTCGCAGAAGGAGCTGAATATGATACAGAGAAGATGGTTGGAATTACTCAAGGACTACGATTTGACCATCAACTACCATCCGGGTAAGGCCAACAGAGTGGCGGACGCATTGAGCAGAAAGTCTAGCCACGCGAGACAATCTCCGTTGGAAAGGGAGATCGAGGAGTTTGATCTTGAATTGGTGGATTCAGTGGCAAATGTCCTTACAGCCTTGTCTATCAGCCCAGACTTGGTAGGCAGAATTAAAGAAGTACAGTATGAGGATCCAGCACTGAGAGAAATCCACGACAAACTAGCTGCGGGACCAGTAAAGGATTTCCAACGGCGAGAAGATGGAAGTCTATGGTTTCAGAATAGATTGTGTGTACCTAACCATGAGGAGCTTCGAAAGGAGTTGTTACAAGAAGCTCATAACTCAAGGATGTCTATCCACCCCGGGAGCACTAAGATATACAAGGACCTCAAAAGAAACTATTGGTGGATAGTGATGAAGAGTTCTATAGCAGAGTATGTGGAGAGATGCTTGGTATGCCAACAGATTAAAGCAGAACATCAACGACCCGGTGGTCTAATGAAACCACTGGAAATTCCGGAGTGGAAATGGGAACACGTGACGATGGACTTCGTAATGGGACTACCCAAGACTCGCAATGGAAATGAAATGATCTGGGTGATAGTAGACCGATTAACAAAGATGGCTCATTTCATAGCCATGCCACATGGTACTTCGTATGAAAAGTTATCCAATATCTATGTGGATAACATTGTGAGCCTACACGGAGTCCCAGTCAGCATTGTGTCGGACCGTGATCCCAAGTTTACTTCCAAGTTTTGGAGGGCGTTTCAGAAGGCAATGGGTACCGAACTGAGAATGAGTACCGCGTACCACCCGCAAACGGACGGGCAATCCAAGAGAACCATTCAAACATTGGAAGATATGTTGAGAGCATGCGCCTTGGACTTCAAAGGAAACTGGGATAGCATGCTGAAATTGATGGAGTTTTCGTACAATAATAGCTATCACAGTGCAATTGGTATGGCACCATTTGAAGCTTTATACGGACGCAAGTGCAGATCCCCGGTTTGTTGGGACGAAGTTGGAGAAAGGACTATTACTGCACCAGAGTTGGTTGAGCAAACGGTTGAAAAGGTGAAAGTGATAAGAGAGAAACTCAAAGTGGCTCAAGATCGCAGCAAGAGTTGGGCTGACACCAAGAGACGACCCTTGGAATTCGAGGAAGGTGAAAAGGTTTATTTACGAGTTTCACCAACCAAGGGGTTGCAAGATTCGGAATGAAGGGCAAGTTAAGCCCTAGATATATTGGCCCCTACGAAATACTTAGTAAAGTTGGCGAAAGAGCATACCGACTAGCCTTACCTCCGAGGTTGTCCCAAGTCCATAACGTGTTTCATGTGTCTCAACTACGGAAATACGTATCGGACCCGAGCCATGTCCTTGAAGCTCAACCATTGGATGTGAAAGAAGATGTCACTTACGAAGAGCATCCAATAAAGATTGTGGATAAGAAAGATCAAGTCCTACGCCGACGCGTCATTCCATATGTCAAAGTTCAGTGGAGTAACCATACGGAGCGCGAAGCCACGTGGGAGCTTGAGGAGCAGATGAAGGAGCTATATCCACATCTCTTTCAATAAGGTACGCCAGTTTCGAGGACGAAACTTTTTGTAAGGGGGGTGGAATGTTATGTCCCGCACCCTCCGTAGGTTAATCAAAGGCAAAGAAGGAATTAAACGGAGTTTAATGATAGTCAACGGAAATAAATGAGGCATTAAGTAAAAGGATTAATTAGAAATTAATGAGAAGATTTAATATTAGAATTAAATGGTATTTAATTTTAGAATTAAATAATTAAGGTTTATCCTTTAAGATAAATAAGATAATAGATATAATTTTGAAACTCCAAATCTTACCCTAAATCCTTATTTAACTAACAACGTCAGTTTCCTCTCCCCCTTATTCACACGACGCAATTCCCTTTCCCCCCATAGACGATTTCCACCATTGGCAACCCTAGGTGAAGAGCATTCAAGATTCGTAATCCATTCTTCTTCCGTTCTTCGCTTTTCCTTCGAGTAATCACAGACAAGTAATCTACTTATAAGTTCCTACGATTTGCGAAAGAAAACTGGCCTATTTTGTTATCAAATTGGATCACCATGCAGTAGTTTCACTTTGTGGTTATTTGCTTATGATCTATGTGTTTTGACTTCGAGATTTGGCCGACGTATATGAAAGATCATTCGTTGTTGTTGTTGGTTATGTGAAATCCTGCAAATCCCAATACCCTAAACCCTCTCTTTGTTGCTATTCTAGATCGAGGGAAGAGTGGAGAGAAAGGCAGGATCTTTGGTGTGTTTCGGTGGATGGTTGAGTGTTAGGTTGGATCGGTAATTGATATGTATGCAGTGTTTGATTCACGGTTTCAGCGTGAGATTATAGCAGGGATTAGGCTTGGATTGATGGGATGAAGTTTGGGATCAAATTGGGGTAGGATCCTGAGATTGTTACAGAAAACGCAGAACTGCTGGGCTGGAACGTTGACATCGATCGATCGATGTCAGAGATCGATGTCCCCAGTTGGACATCGATCGATCAATGTAGTGGTTGCTCAGAGATCGATGTCCCCAGTTGGACATCGATCGATCGATATGCAGGTAGCCTGAGAGATCGATGTCCTCAGTCGGACATCGATCGATCGATGTAAGTGAGGCTGAGAGATCGATGTCCCCAGTTGGACATCGATCGATCGAAGTAGGGGATGAAGTCCATCAGTTTGTGGAAAAATAGAGGAAGAAAGAGGGAAACTCGGGGAATCTTTGGGTGATTTTAGAGACTTCTTAAGACCTGATTGAAGGTAGTCTAAGTCTTGGGAACATGGCTTAGGATGGTGAATCAACTTGGGATGCTCGAAAGGGGTTTTGGAATCGCATTTCAATGAGTATGACTTAGGAGGGTTAGGGGATGAACGTACGAGGTGTTGAGAGCTCAATGAAGGATGGTTAGGGATACTTGCCTTAGGTTGTGAACCTTAGGATCATGACTAAGTGTTGACGCGATAGACGAAGTCTAAGTTATGATGTGTAAGTTAGTGAGAGCTTGTGTGTTGCTTATACGTGCGCATGTGTACATGAATGACTTATATGAATGTGAATAGCATACGAGAATGAGGAATGAGAATGAAATGAGGAGTTTTGCATCATGGCACGTGCATTTGCATATTGATTTGAAAAGAAAGGTGCTTCGGCACAGAATTGCGAAGGTGACCTGCAATGTTAACCGGGATGGAAATTTAAGACGGGGTGTATTGTAGGGCACAAAAGACTGTAACGTAAACCGGGATGGAAATATAAGCCGGGGCGCGTTACAGGGTATAAAGTTGTCTGTAATGCTAATCGGGATGGAAATATAAGCCGAGGTGCATTACAGGGTATAAAGTTGACTGTAACGTAAACCGGGATGGAAATATAAGCCGGGGCGCGTTACAGGGTATAAAGTTATGTGAAGTGACCGGACATTGTGACATGCATTGCACTGTTTTAAAAGAGAAAGCGTTCATGCATATGTGAATGTTTAGTGTAGTGCATATTTTGACATGCATCACGAGAGTCAATGTGGTATGAATATGTGCGTTATTTGATTTGCAATGCGTTGTTATTTACGTGCAAACTGCTGTACTTGCTCTGTTGCGTTATTTGGTTATATATTTGAAAGTTACAAGACATGTGCCCCACCATTCCCTTGAATTACATATTACTCATGTCTTGCCATGTGTTGATCCCGTATGTCTTATAAGCGGGTTACTTGCTAGCGTTTTCGCTAAGGATACTGCCTTTGCCTTTGCAGATGAACCTAGTTACGACATGATTTTCATTGAGGACGACGGCGAGTGGGCAGAGTGGGATGTTTAGACCTTGTGGAATGGATTGATTAGATAGTTTTCTGTCATTTTTATTTCTTAACTCATTTGGAAATTTAGATGGCTACGACCATCCACAGTTCTTTTGGTATTCACATTGTCGGTTGACGTACTGTATTGATGATTTAGATTACCGAGATATGTTTCCGCGCTTATTTCTCTTACGTCATCGATGATGTGTATTCGAGAAATGAGACGTCTTGTAGTCTTCTCAGTAAGCTACGACGGGTGTACCGGTTCGGATTCCGCTGTCCGGGTCGGAGCGCTACACTAACTCTCTTAACAAGTTAGTTGATTTGTTACACATTTTTATCTTTAATTTGGTGGTAAATTAACACATAAAAATAAAAAGATTTTGTGAAAACAATATGAACATTTGTAATACCAACAAAAGAAAACTTACAAATTAAGGGTTCAGACAGGGACAAATTGATCAAATTACCATACATGGGAAACAATGTATGTAAATCAGATGGGGTCGAAATTGAGTCTAATGAGAAAGAAAATTTTAGAAACCTTTTCTATAGAAAAATAATTTTTAGTCTAATAATAAAGATCACTGCATTTTTTTGTATTACATAATGTTTGAAATCTTATTCACCCTCTGTTGTGTGTAATAATAAAAATGTAAAACAATATTATTCAAAATCCAAATGTTCAGGGATGAGTTTAATTAAAATTGGTTATTTTGTTATAAATATTTATTTAATGGCTATCTATATAAAGAATACACATTTAATTATTGATTTTCCAAGGTAACATTGTCGATGCACTAATATTTAAATTTACACATAGATGCATGAGGTATATAGGGGTGGAAGCGAATCGAGTCTTTCACGAGTTATTCAAGTTTGGTTCGTTAAAGACTCGGCTTAAATTTGATTTTAACGAATTCAAATCATAATTTTAGTTCAAAATATTTTACTAATCGAATCAAAACTTAATATTATTCAGTTCGAATGTTTGATGAAGCCTCATAAAATAAGCTCTTCGAAGACTTGATTCGTAAGCACGATTCAACTCGACTATACCGCCCTTAATGGTGAGGAACTAGGTATAAAAAGAAAATTTATTAGCCAAGCCTCCCTTCCCTCTCTCATTTCTTCTTAGCAGTCAACCCTCACTTGTGTCTCCCCCTCCCTCCTCCCCCTCTCTCATTTCCCCCCATCCTTCAGAGTGTTAAGTTTAGTAGCAAGAAAGATTTAATGTAATAGCAGAAAAGACTTGGAAATTTTTCATATATTTCTCAATGATATCGTACACTATACATGTCCTACCTTTATAGTATGAATTTGTATCTATACATGGTAACAAATCAATCACGTATTCTATTCTAATTGTACATTTAATACAATATTCTTTCTTGATTTGACTGCGTGTAATTAGGCCCTGTAATTAGGCCTTGCTTCATTCGGTTCCTGATTTCCCGGGATTACGATTACGTTTGCTCATACTCCCCCTCAAGTTGAACGGTGAGATCAACAACGTTCAGCTTGCACAAGACAGCTTCAAATGTCCTCCCATTTACTGCTTTGGTCAATATGTCTGCTAACTGATCTTCTGACTTGACGAACGGCAGCTCAATAATTCCTTCTTCTAACTTTTCTTTGATGAAGTGACGGTCAATCTCCATGTGCTTGGTTCGATCATGTTGTACAGGATTTTCTGATATACTGATAGACGCTTTATTATCACACATCAACAGAGTTGGTAATTCGATTCGAACTCCAATGTCTTTCAGCAACTTCGGTAGCCACAGCACCTCAGTTACTCCTTTAACTATTCCTCGGAACTCAGCTTCGGCACTCGAGAGAGCAACAACACTCTGCTTCTTGCTTCTCCAAGTCACAAGGTTTCCTCCCATAAGTGTGAAATAGCCTGACGTAGATCTCCGGTCTGCCAGGTTTCCAGCCCAGTCAGCATCTGTATATGCCTGAATCCTCAAATGTCCATTGTTTCGAAACACAATGCCCCTTCCTGGTGTGTGCTTTAGATACCGTAGAATCATTCTGACTGCGCTCATATGATGCTCCTGGGGTTGGTGCATAAACTGACTTACCATGCTGACTGCAAACGCTATGTCCGGTCGTGTGTGTGACAAGTAGATCAGCTTTCCAACCAAGCGCTGATACTGTCATGTGTCTGTAGATGCGGCTCCATCAACTACCTGTAACTTAGGACCATAGGAGTATCACAGGGTTTACAGTCTAACATTCCTGCTTCAGTTAAAAGATCTAGAATGTACTTACATTGAGATATGAAAATACCTGTACTTGACCTTAATACCTCAATTCCTAGGAAATACTTCAGCCCTCTAAGGTCCTTCATTTCAAATTTGGTGAACAAATGCTCTCGGAGACGGGCAATTTCTTTCGTGTCACTTCCTGTTATAATCATATCATCAACATAAATAATCAAACAAGTTACCTGACCGTTCCTCTGTTTGGTGAATAACTTGTGGTCTGCTTTACTCTGCCGATAACCGTCTTGTTTCATAACCTCCGTAAATCTGCCAAACCAAGCTCGTGGTGACTGCTTCAACCCGTACAATGCCCTTTTTAACCTGCACACTTCACCTGTCTTAAAGCTGGATGAAAAACCAGGTGGTGGCTCCATATAAACCTCCTCTTTCAGATCTCCATGTAAGAACGCATTCTTGACATCAAACTGATGGAGAGGCCAATCTCTGTTAGCTGCGACTGAGAACAGCACTCTAATTGTATCAATGCGGGCCACAGGTGAGAAGGTTTCTGAATAATCCACACCATAGGTTTGAGTATATCCTTTTGCTACCAATCGAGCCTTGTATCGTTCAACACTTCCATCAGCTTTGTATTTTACAGTGAACACCCACCAGCATCCGACCGGTTTCTTTCCATGCGAAAGAACGCATTTTTCCTATGTTTGATTTTTTTCCAGGGCTTTCATTTCTGTAGCCATTGCTTCTTTCCACACGGGCTGAGTTTGGACTTCATCAGCCGTACGTGGTATCGTTCTGTACATAGAGATACAAAGAACCCTTGAGCCAAATCAGATACTCCTGTCATAGATGTATTTACTGGGTACCTGGATGCTTTTGATACTCGCTCAGGAGAGTATCGACTGGGAGGTACTCCTCTCTTTGTACTGGGGGGTAATACCCGTACCTGCTGCTGTTCAATGAAAATGTTAGCATCAACCTGTGTTTCTGGTATGGACGACAAAGACTCCGACCTGTTTATGGGGGGTATGAGGATCTGAATTTGGGACAGTATCATTTTCAATACTTATGGGGGTATGAGGATATGGACCTGGGACAATGTCAGTTTCAATACTATGGCATGACTGTAAAGTACTAGTATCTAAAGTTGTTACCTCTGTCACTTCATTCATATGTGGAGGATCATGAGGTGGTACTGGTACCTGGGATGGTCCTTCATTGGATGCCGCTGCACAGTCGGCGCCATCTACTTGTCGTGTTGGCTCCGCCGTTGAACAAGTGTGGTATGGTCTCAACCAGTCAAGGGTTCCATCAGATGGAGTCTCCCCTGGAACCGAGACTGGGGTTGGTAATAGTTTTCTGTTTCAAGAAATGTGCAGTTCATGGTAATATGAATTCGTTTGGTATGTGGGTTATAGCAGCGGTATCCCTTTTGGGTTGTACCATAGCCAACGAAGACGCATTTTTCAGCACACAAGTCTAATTTAGTTCTTTCATGTTTTGGCGTATGGATAAAAACAGTGCACCTAAACACTTTTGGGGGTAGGGTAAATATAGAAGGGATATTATGTTGGGATTCCAGGGCTTGAATTGGTGTTTTGTAGGTGAGTATTTTAGTAGGAAGGCGGTTGATGAGATATGTGGCGGTGGCTACAGCCTCGGGCCAAAAACTCATAGGAACATGTGAATCGTACATCATTGCTCGGGACATTTCAAGAATGATGCGGTTTTTTCTTTCTGTTACCCCGTTTTGCTCGGGAGTGTTTGGACATGACGTTTGGTGTATGATACCCTGATCAAGGAAGAACTTTTTTTTTAAATTGGTATCTAGGTATTCACCCCCATTGTCTGACCAGAGAATCTGAATTTTTGTATCAAACTGGGTCCATATCATGTTGTAGAAATGAATGAATTTTTGTTGTACTTCGGATTTATGTTTAAGGACATAGAGCCAAGTCATTCATGAGAAGTCATCAACAAAAATGACATAATAACGGAAACCAAGTGGGGTATTATAGGGTGAGGGTCCCCACACATCAGAGTGAACTAAAGAAAACATGCGCTCAACCCGAGTATTATTTGCAATATATGATGCACGTGTTTGTTTGGCCCGAAGGCATGTGTCACATGACAAAGTATTTATGGGAAAGGAGAATAAAGTGGGAAACAAACGTTGGAGATAACCAAAAGAAGGGTGCCCTAACCGGCGATGCCATAACCACACTTGTCGATTGGCAGTTCCGGTGGCAAGATTAGACTGTCCCTGTTGTGCTACAGCATCAACGAAGTACAGCCCTTGGCGTTCAGTACCACGCCCAATGATCTTCCATGTACGAATGTCCTGCACAAGGCAAAAATTTGGATACATTAGTACAACACAGTCTAATGCTTTAGTAAGTTGACTGACAGATAGGAGTTTGGTTGATAAAGAGGGTACATAGAGGCACTTGTGCAGGGTAATGTTAGGGGTGATTGAGATGGTACCACCGCCAATAACAGGTACGAAGGTGCCATTGGCAGTCTCAACGGTAGTTTTAGTGGATTGAGTATATGTGAGTAAGTCAGATTGGTCACACGTCATTGTGTCAGTAGCACCACAGTCGAATATCCACTGAGGTTTTGTTTGGATTGAGTAGCCTTGGGACATGATGGATGTATTTAGGGTTTCATAGGTTGTAGGAGGGGTTGGTGGAGTTTTGTCACCTTTAGGGACTTCAGGGGGTAAATGTGTAATTTGTGGGGTTTCTGGGGTGGCAGATGGAGAATCATAGATTTCTGGGGGTGGTTCCGCAATTTTTAGAGATTCAAGGGTCTGTGTGTCCATTCCAGAAACTCCAGGGACCTGGCTAGCATTTTCATAAAACACAGGGGTATAAGGGATATTATGAGGCCTATTTAAACACATAGGGTTAGGGAAATCCCTAACCCTGATACCTCCGGCAGCCATGGCTGCGAATCCCGTCTCTGCTTCCTCATTTTTTCGTCTGCCTGCCAACTTTGCGCCTGAAGCCTTTTCACCGATGCTTTGGGATGTTACAGCCTGTGTTTGTTGCTTGTCTCCTTCCCACCAATCTGGGAAGTCATTAAGTTGGAAGCAAGCTTCTCGATGGTGCCCTCCCTTTTTGCAGTGGGAGCATTCTTGGTTCCTTTTTTCTTCTCCACGCTGTGAGGTGCATGTCTCTTTCCTCTGCTTGTTGCGATTTCTTGATGGTTTGGATATCAAACCATGCCCTTTCCCCGATGACGATCTCTGATCTGAGGGATTTAAGTTTTTAGGCGTTAAATTTCCAGATAAGACTGGAGGTGGAGACGTCATCAGATTATGTGGCATAAAATAGCGGATTGTTCTGAGAACCCGGGTTCTACAGGGAAGTTGGATTTGATTTCTATTTATTTCTTTCTTGTGCTTGAACCTGAAAATTGTGACAGTGTAATTATGTGATATTCTGCAGGTGATAAGAGCAGATGCTATCACACGGTCAAGGTGGATACTGGCAAGGATAGATCTGATATGTAGGTTTACCGATCAGAAACAGGGACTATCTTGATCTGGCAAGGTAATAAAGGTACGGTAGAGGCAATGAGGTTCAGATGCTGAGCCTCAAAAACCGGGTAAAAAGGATACAAAACTTGATTCAAAAAGGGTAAAGTGGTAGTGACGATACCACAAATCTGAGCCAATCAAGAATCAAGAAACAGGTTTACTGGAGGTAGGCAATGAAGAACACTCAGATTCTGAGCCTCTTCAGGTAGGACATATAGGACACTTGGTCACTGGGTATGGTTTGGCAGTGATGAACTCGTTTCTGAGCCAACACAACCAAAGGGTCACTGCAGGTTCAATAGGATGAGACCTGCTCTGATACCATGTTAAGTTTAGTAGCAGGAAAGATTTAATGTAATAGCAGAAAAGACTTGGAAATTTTTCATGTATTTCTCAATGATATCGTACACTATACATGTCCTACCTTTATAGTATGAATTTGTATCTATACATGGTAACAAATCAATCACGTATTCTATTCTAATTGTACATTTAATACAATATTCCTTCTTGATTTGACTGCGTGTAATTAGGCCCTGTAATTAGGCCTTGCTTCATTCGGTTCCTGATTTTCCGGGATTACGATTACGTTTGGTCACACAGAGTTTTGAGTTTTTCTGTAGATTTTCTTTTTTCCCTTTCCACATTTGCACTCAATCGCGTGATGCTTCACTTTCACTTTCTCTGTGCAGTTTTTTAATTTTTGTAGCATAATCATAAGGTTCGGTCATGTGTCTTAATGTGTTGCCTTTTCTTTTTTCTTTTCGGTTTGTGTGGTTGAAGTTTTGCTGTATTGATATGCTTCCTGTATTTTTAGTGTTTCAGTGGAACAGGTCGATTTTTCTTTTCGAATTGATTCTTCATTCTTTTCAGTTTGCTTGACGCGATCTTTTTTTAATTAATTATTTATTGGTTATTCCTTTCTGAAATCGATTATGTAATACTTAAAAAAAAAGAAAACGATTAGGTAATCAGCACATGCATGTGTTGTTTTCGGCAAATGTATGTGGTACTTCTGTTATTTCTTCCAAATACTGCTTAGGATTCTTTTCATGATAGATTTTTTCACTAGAAAATGAAGAAGCATGCGTATATGATACTTGATTCTTATATGTGACTTAAACTTTCCTTGATCATCAGTTTATTTATAATCTAATGTTTTTTTCATTATTTTGAGAAAATGCAGCAAATAGTGAGGATTTGGAGGTTTCTTTGCAACAACCAGTTGATTTTAGATCATCAGTTACTATAAGGGGAGGTGGCCTAGATGATCAACATGCAAATCAAAAGCATTATCCTCCTACCATGCAAGAACAACCTGTCGGTGCATATGATCTTTTTGATAAGAAGAAAAGAAAGAAGACATCAAAAGTTTGGGACAAATTTGTACAGATTGAGCTACCAAATGGGGTAGAGAAACTACAGTGTGTACATTACAAACTGAAGCTGTATGTTCAAAGAAGTTGGTGACTACTCATATAGACAGACATTTGAAAAACACTTGCATTATACGAGCATTGAAGTTAAAGAATGTCCAAGCTTAACTTTCAACCTCAAGATTCAAAGGTGAAAGCACCACTTTGGTTTTTGGAAAAATATGATCATGCTAAGCAAATGAAAGCGACTCCTCATTGGGTTTTCATGAATAAGAAGCCCTTCAACACTGTTGAAGAACATTGATATAACTTTATGATGCAAGTCAACCAACCAGAATTTACTAAGATTTTTCAAACTTAAGTGAAGCTAGAGTGTATAACCGTTTTTGAATAAGAAAGAAAAAAGTTGAAGGTTCTTTTGAAAAGTGTGAGTAAGATTTCATTAACTACAAATATTTAAAATTCGATGTCACAAAAGTTATCATACATGTGTCTCATAGGCCACTTTGTTGATTCTGATTGGAAGCCTCAAAAGAGAGTCTGGAGTTTTGTTGAAATACCCTCTCCATACTCAGGTATTGAAGTTGTTGAAACCTCAAATAGATGTATAAAAGATTGGGAAGTTGAGAATAAAGTTTTCAGTGTTTCTATTGATAATGCAAGTTATAAAGATATAGCTATTAGAATTCTAAAAGAAGCATTCCTGAGAGCTAGATTTTTGCCATTGTGAGGTAAGTGTTTCATGTGAGATGCTCCGTTCACATCCTTAATATTATTGTGCAAGATTGTCTAAAGTCAGTTAAGGATGTCATTTTCAATGTTACAAAGACAGTTAAATTCATTAATTATCCAGCACGTGTGAAAAGATTTGGTGAGATTGTTAATCAAATGAAGCTTCTAGTGAGAAAGATGATCCTTGATTGTCCTACTCATTGAAGTTCAACATACGATATGTTGGTGGTGGCTTTGCAATTTAAGAATGCATTACTGGTTTTTCAAGAATTTGAACCAGGATATGTAAATTGTCCAAGTGAAGAGAAGTGGGGAAGGGTTGAACAAGTTGTTAAAATACTTGATGTTTTTAATGAAGCCAAAAATGTGATTTCTGGAAGTGAATGCCCAACAACAAATGAGTATCATGTTAGGGTAAAAGAAGTTCTTGATGCTAGATATGATGATCCAAATGTTTCTTGTTTGGAGAATGATTAGGGAAATGAAAGAAAACTTTGATAAACACTAGAAAGAATCTAATCTTTTAATGGCTATTACCGTTGTTTTAGATACAAGGTGTAAGAGTTAATTTTGTGTTTGGCACAATATGCACAAAAGAGAATGTTGAAATTCAACTTTTAAAAATAAAAAAGGCTTTGGCTGCGCTGTTTAATAAATATAAGGATATGAATTATCTTTCATATGAAAACTCTACTATATGGAGTCATGGATTTGCATCATCTTTGCTCAAGTCTATAATCTGGAAATCTATCAGATGGATGTGAAGACTATTTTTCTGAATGGGAAGTTGGAAGAAGAAATCTATACGGAACAACCCGAAAGGTGTGTGGTTCCAGGACAAGAGTCAAAAGTCTGTAAACTCGTTAAGTCGCTGTATATACTTAAACAAGCGCCTAAACAATGACACTTGAAATTTGATCAAGCTATGTTAGCTAATGGTTTCAAGATCAATGAGTGTGACAAGTGTGTCTACTTTAAGAACACACAGAATGGATATGTGATAGTATGTATCTATGTAGATGACATGCTAATCATAGGAAGTACTCATGAGAGAATCTTGAATACAAAGAAGGACGAGGAACTTTGACATAAAGGATATGGGAGTTGCTAACGTTATTCTAGGAATTGAAATTTCTAGAATAGCCGAAGGATTCGTGTTGTCACAGACACATTATATTGAATCTGATAAACGTAATCATATGCCCCTGACACCTACCATCCCGGTACCGATGTCACACTGGCGAACATAACATAACCATAATCATAACATAACATATCGTGTGTCGGTGGAATCAATCGTCTTGCGTTTATTATTCACATGCATATGAACTTTTAAACATGTAATGCTATAAAATCACTTTCCAAACTTTCATTTCATGAAGTATGAGACTCGGTCAAATGAGAGTATATTGGTCATACTATCACTAGTAACATCACTTACTTACAGTCTACTTATCATAACTTAAGAAATTATATAACCGTACGTTCTTAATATCTAAACTACACATGTATTTCATAATTCATAACTTAGGTACGTAGAACATATAACTCCTAATTACTATATGTACCATATAGGAATTTCATTACTTATATCATGATTTACATATTATCATTTATTGCACATATGAATGTACATAACATGAAATAAAATCATTTATGTCATAACATCGTGTTTGGCCGTGCATGTATTCTTGTGTATGTACATATATTTACTTTCATATATATGAGTGTTCTTTAAGTGTGTATAAGTACTATAAAGTATATATATTTGATCATATTTCATAAATATATACATAAAACATAATAAGGTCATTCTTTTCATGTTCTTAACATTTATATCATACATATGTACACAAACATAAAAAAAATCATAAAATCATTTTATCATAATAGGCCTAATGGCCGAAATTTATATTGTTTATACATATATAAAATCATTTTATAATATGTTATATAATATCCAAAACTTATTTATTTTCATGCCTTAACATACATATTATACATGTATACATATGTATACATCATAATAAATTCATTTTATCATAAAAGGCCTAATGGCCAAAATATATATATATTATGTATACGTATGTAAAATCATTTTATGATATATTATATAATATCCCAAACTTATTTATTTTCTTATCTTAACATATATGTTATACACATTACATATATATACAATATAAATAAATCATTTTATTACAAAAGGCCATATGGCCGAAATATATAGTGTGTATACATATATATAATCATTTTAGGATATATATTATATAGTATCCAATTTTCATATCTTAACATATATATGTGTATATAAATATTTTAAAATCATTTTTAATATTAAATACTTTATGGCCGAAATGTGTATATGTATGCTTATATTTATACACTTTCTTTTCATATTATTTAGTGCACATATCTTGGTCACTTTCATATATTAGTTTATATATACTATACATATATGCATTCATAAAGTAGGTTTAAGCCATTTTTATAAAATGAAGGCCTTATGGCCGAAATGTATAAATCTGTATTATTATATATATGTACAATTTATGACATATTAAATACTATATATAACTTACTCATTTTCATATCTTTACATATATGTGTGTATATAATTATTTTAAAAATCATTTTAACCTTAAATACTTTATGTCCAAAAAAGTGTATATGTGTACTTATATTTATACATTTTCTTTTCATATTATTTAGTATACATATCTTGGGCACTTTATATATTAATTTATATACAATACATATTTATATTCACAAAGTGGGTTTAAACTATTTTTATCAAATAAAAGCCTATTGGCCGAAAATACATATATATATATATATATGTGTGTGTGTGTGTGTGTGTGTGTGTGTGTGTCCATTTATAAATACTTTCATATTATATGCAAATATAAATTATGTCATATTATAGTCCAAACATATCTCACTCATTTTAGATAGTAACATATATATATTACATAAATAAATATATATAGATGTATTAGAGTCATTTTTATAGTATTAAAAGGCCTATTGGCTGTATATATGCTTGAATGCATATATATATATATATATATATATATATATATATATATATATATATATATATATATATATCATTTTAACATACACACACATGTGTGTGTATATATATATATATATATATATATATATATATATATATATCTACATACGTATGTATATATATATATCTATACATACTAAAAATCATTTTATTATCATAAACAAGAAATAGGCCGTTTGTGTATGTATTCATCACTTGAATCAACTATAAAACCCCAAAATAGACCTTAAGCCGAAAATACATACATATATGTACTATATATATATATATATTATTCATAGTTCATATACTAATATATATCTTGTATATAAATGTACACTTAACATATAATAAAATCATTTTATTATTGGCCGTAGGTGAGTATGTATGTATATATATTTACATATGTGTCCTTTTATCACATATACAAATATACATATATATATATATATATATATACTCAATTCATTTTATTATCATTTAAATAGGCCTAAGGCCGTGTGTACACTTAGTATGTATATGCATATGTATATCTCATAAAATCTAGATTTTACATATTCTTGTGGAGAGATCTTGAACATACTACATGATAATCCATCTTTGATACAAACATATATATAAACATTTGAAAATCCATGTAGGATCTAGGAAAATACTTGCTTTTACCAATTTTCTTACGCTTTAAAGTGAAGATTTCTTCACTTAGATTGGGAGAAAACTCCACCTCATTTCTCTTTGAATGTCATGTTTTGGAGGAAAAGAAAGAATAGAGTTATTGTAAAACTTAGGAAGCTAAACAAATAGAAGAAGAATAGTTGAACTTGGTGATGTTTTTACCTTGCTAGATCTTGGTTTTCAACCTCATAAATTCGGGCCATGATGCTTGAAATAGAGGAGAATGTTGTAGTTATTGTTTTGAAGATATGTATGAGGTGATAAAAAACACAACTTGGTCTATGTCTTGAAAACTCTCGGCCACATGAAAAAATGAAGGTGGAAGAAATGTTGAAGTTAAGGAAATGATAGAAGAAGATGAAGGAAAGTGGAGAGTGGTTATTTTTCTTGTAAGATGATAGAGGGAAGAAGAAGAAAAATCTTTTCTTCTTGCTTGGAAAGGGGGCGGTCAAAATGAGAAGAGAATAGGTTTGTTGGCTTTTGATTGAAGTTGTAAGAAGAGTGTAAGAGTGGTGGTGATTTAGTGGTGTAAGAAAAGAAAGTTTGGGAGATGAATTAAGTTGAATATGGAGAAATGAGGAAGAGGAGATGAAGCTACGGTTGGAGAGAAATGAGAGGAGAGAAAGAGAAGAAATGATGAAGGTAGATGGGAAAAAATAGAAGTGGGTAAAAGTTGTAAGAGGTTGTGTGTGAGAATGGGTAAAGGAGGAGATATCTATTCTCTTTTTTGGCTTGCAATTTCGTTGGAATGGGGAGGGAAAAGCAAATTTTCGGTTGATGGAAAGAAAAGGAGGAAAGAGATAAGAAATGAGGGTTTTGGAAGTATTAGGTTTAAGAGGGTAGGGTGTGAGATGTGAAAGAAAGTGTAAGAAGAAAAGAAAAAGAAGCTGGTGACATTTGGGTAGTAGGGGCGGCCTAGGGTTATTGGTGAGGGGAGAAATTTGTCTTTTGTGCCATGTACGATAAAGTGGGAGAAAATGTGATAAAAGTGTATATTGAAATTATCGTATCGGGTATTTTTATTTGGTTTGATTTATATCTACCGACTTAGGTTGCTAACGACTAATTTATTTAAATCGTATCGTATGTCAGAAATTTTCGTTATCTAGTCCTGTCAAGTCTCGCTATATCCAATAACTTGCCATTCGGTTTTCCGAGCGTTTCTGAACCCGATATATAATGTCGATGTCTTTATTAATCCTAAATAAAATTTAAATTCCATCGAAATTTTATCGACATCGCATTCGCGTTCTATTTTTTATTGTATTATTTCATTTCCATTGATCCGAAAATTCAGGTCATAACACCGCCTCTCCAAAGTCTAGCCTCCGTCTACCTCTTTTCCCTGCCCAATGCCCTTACCCCTGGCTACCCATCATTCTCACTTCTCTCTGAACTGTGAACTCTCGACCTCTATCTCCTACCTGCCACCCTCTGTCTCCATTTGGCCTTTGTCTCCCTCCATCTCTTATCTTGTCTTTAACAGCAGTCGCCGCTGCCCTTGCCCTTTGTAGTTTGCCCCATACTGCCTCTACCCTTGGCTACCCATCATTCTATCTTCTATAAATAGTTCACCTGCCAGACATTCAAAAATTCGGTCCAAAACTCAAAAGCCAGTATGTTTCATATCCTCTTCTTTTGGGTTCTTTTTTTCTTTTTCTTTTTTCTTTTAAGATTTGATATTGATGTTCTCTTTTTTACTCTTTGCAACTGACACAGCTATCAACTTTATTAACCATTTAAACTTTGGAAGCAGTTAAAATATTTTACAAGGTAAGCATATAATTCCTCTTTTCGCAGGAATCATAGATTCTGATACTTTTTTGTTGAGCCTCAAATTTTCCTACTAGTTGTAAGTTTTATTTTGTTCTTCCTAGTATTTTTGGGGCTGGAACTAGTGTCAATTTTCCATTATGTTTATGTTAAAATCTAAAGGACTTTAGGACATGAATCTCGAGATTTGAGCATGCAGAGGTTTTTTCATTTTCCAAGAATGGTAAATAAAACTAAGATTTACATGTAATATGAAGGATTGGTATATGGTGCATGATCTTTATGTTTATGTACATCGGAACTGATGGAATTACAGTTTATTTATTCTTAAGGCACCTGTTAAATCATTCTTTTTTGCATGTAAATGCCTTGTAGGCATGGATGCTCTGCTTATTAATATGAATGAAGATAAGGACAGTGATGCTAGCCTTGAGGATATAATGGATCAAATTGAGTCTCAACCTTCCATCTTTAGCAATCCAAAGGGAAAGAAGAATAGGAGATTAACCTCTAAAGTTTGGAATTACTTCACTCTTTTGGAATACAACCCATGTGAAAAATTATAATATCGGTGCAACAAATACAATCACATACTTGTTGCAGAGAGTTCACATAGGACAAGTAACCTTAGAAAGCATATGGACAAATGCTTAAAGACAATAAGTAAGGATATTAGACAATTTCTAATGTCTTCTGATAAAGGCGTCTTAGGTACAAGAAACAAAAAGTATAACCAAGAGAAATTTAGAGAGTTGATGGTGTGCGCTTTAATTAGATATAAGCTGCTTTTTTCATTTGTGGAATATGAAGGGGTTAGAAATTTTTGTTCATACCTTGAGCCACAAGTGAAGCACATATCTAGGAACATTGCTAGGCTAATGTAAGAAAACTGCATACATGAAAAATAGGTAGGATTATAAATGAGTTACATTCATGTCCTAGTAGAATATGTTTGACTTCTGATGCAAGCTCTATAGTGAAGGATGGGTATTTGAGCTTGGATGCACATTTCATTGATAGTGATTGGGTGCTTCAAAATAATCCTGAACTTCTCTTATATGCGCCCCCTCACAGTGATGTTGGTCTAGTTGAGAAATTGTATAATTTGGTTAGTGGGTGGAACATTGAGAAGAAATTGTCTAGTTTAACCTTAGATAATGCTTCTATAAGTGATGTTTGTACTAATATTTTAAAAAATCAGCTGAAGTTGAAAGATATATTGGTCTCTGAGGGGTCTTTATTATATGGTATGTGTTGTGCACACATACTAAATCTGATTGTCCAAGATGGATTGAAAGAAATTGATGCTTCTGTTAATAGAATCACGAAGTGTGAAATATGTCAAGGGGTCTCAAGTGAGAAAATTAAGTTCATGGAACGCATAGCACAAAAATATCTTGATGCTAAAAAGTCATTGGTTCAGGATATCCTGACTAGGTGGAATTTTACTTACAAAATGCTGTCAAGTGCTCATTATTATCGTCGTGCTTTCTGCCACTTAAAACTGAGTGACTTTAATTTCAAGTGTTGTCCTTGTGATGAAGAATGGGAGAAACTTGGAAAAATATGCAATTTTTTGAAATTACTTTATGATGTAACGATGAATTCTCATGATCTAAGTACCCGACTTCTAACTTGTACTTTTCTCAAGTCTTTTTAGTTCAATCAACACTGGTTGAGGAGTCAAAGAGTGCAGATGGCTACATAAGAAAAGTTGTTGAACATATGTTTGCTACGTTTGACAAGTCTGGTCTGAATTTAATATCCTACTAGCCATATCAGTGGTGTTTGATCCTAGATACAAATTTCAAATACTTGAATATAGTTATCAGAAATTGTATGGGTCGGCATCCGTTGAACTTGGAGTCAAGAATGTTCTTACAAGTCTTTGTTGCCAGTAAATATTTACTAAGTCATAAACTTGAGCTAAAGAAATGTTCAATAAATTTAAAAATGAAGCAGAAAATCAATTAGAAAGGAAAATCAAAAGATTAAGATCCGATAGAGGAGGTGAATATATGACTACTTCATTGCAGAAATTCTATGAAGAACATAACATAATTCATGAAGTAACAGCTCCTTATATCAATCCAATGGTGTAGCTGAGAGAAAGAATAGAACACTTAAAAATATGATGAATGCTATGCTAATTAGTTTCGGTTTACCGGATAATTTGTGGGGTGAAGCTATTCTTTGTGCATGTCATATATTGAATTGAGTACCACACAAAAAGACAAAAAAAAAACCTTATGAATTATGTGAAGGTTATACTCCCAACTTAGGATTGAGAAGACCTTTGGCAATGATTTTACAGAAGTGTCTATTCTAAAAGAAGATCTGAAAATTTACCAAGATGCTATGAAATCCATATATGCAACATTTTGGAAAGAAGCCATAAACAGTGAACTATATTCAATAATGAGTACACTTGGGAAGTGGTAGATTTACCTAGAGGTTGTAAGCGTATAGGTTGTAAACGGGTGTTTAGAAAGAAGTTGAAGGCAGATGGTACCATAGATAAATTTAAGGCTAGATTTGAAGCTAAAGGATTTACACAGCAAGAAAGAGTAGATTTCTTTGACACCTATGCACCGGTTGCTAGAATAACAACTATTAGCGTGCTAGTTGCTTTAGCTTCTATCTACAAACTTTTGATACATCAAATGGATGTTAAAATAGCGCTTTTAAACGGAGATTTAGTTGAATAAATCTACATGAGACAACCTGAGGCAATGATTGTGAAAGGACAAGAACACTAAGTATGTAGATTAAAGAAATCATTGTTTGGTTTAAAACAGGCTCCTAAGTAATGGCATGAGAAATTAAATAATGTCATGCTAGCAAAGGCTATGTAGTAAATGAAAGTGATAAATGTGTTTATAGCAAATTTGAGAATCTTGAAGGTGTGATTATTTGTCTGTATGTTGATGACATGTTGACCTTTGGTATAAATTTGGATGTTGTTAATAAGACTAAATAATTTTTTGTCGTTAGTTTTTGATATGAAAGATATGGGTAAAGCCGATTTTATTCTTGGTCTTAAGTTAGTTGAGAAATATGGGGGTTATATGCTTTGCCAAAGTCATTATGTTGAAAAAGTGTTAAAGAAGTTTAATCACTTTGATGTCAAAGCTGTTAGTACACCCTTTGATCCTAACGGAAAATTCGAGAAGAATAAAGGTGATAGTGTTTCACAATGTGAGCATGCAAGAATAATTCGTAGTGTAATGTATTTAATGAATTGCACTAGGCCTGATATTGCATATGCTATAAATAGACTTGCAAGATATACGCACAATCCAAGTAACGAAAATTGATTTGCACTAAGAAGACTTTTGAAATATCTTAGAGGAACCATGGATCTTGGTTTGTTCTTTAGTGGAACTTCTTGTGTGTTAGAAGGATTTTGTGATGCTAATTGGGTAACAGATAATGATGAAGTTAACTCAACTAATGGTTTTGTGTTTACTTTGGGTAGTAGTGCCATTTCTTGGAAATCATCTAAGCAAACATGTAAAGCAAAGTCAACAATGGAATCTGAATTTGTTGCCTTAGAACTTGCATGTACAGAAGTTGCATGGTTAAGGAATTTACTTGTAGATATTCCTTTGTGGACTAAACCTATGCCTTATGTATCTATACACTGTGATTCACAGGCTGCGATTGCTCGAGCAAAGAACAAAGTTTATAATACAAAGACCCGACACATACGATTGAGACACAATATTGTGCAAGATTTGATGAGTTCAGTAATGGTTAACTTGGAGTTTATAATATCCGAGTTTAACTTGACAGACCCTTTGACGAAAGAACTATGCAAAAAAGTTGGTTCGTGAAACATCGAGGGGGATGAGACTTGTTCCATTCGAAGTGAATTATGTGTGACGGCAACCCAATCCATTATTAGTAAAGATCCTGCAAACGGGGTTCAATGTGGTACTAACAAGTGACAGAAGAATCCTACTCAGCACTATCAATGTGTCCCACCCTATGGTGTTGTTGAAGATAGTACTCGTTGCAAGTAAATGAGGGTGAGATTTTCTAGAATCTCTTAATGAAATTCATAGCCATGTTATATGGTGGTGTGAGCAGAAACACTTGATGAATTTCACCTATATAAGCGTGGAGGTGGTGCCGTTTCCTATGAGAGTTTGGAACAACTCATTAGAGCGCTTATGAAAACCTGGAACTGGGTGCATGGCCGATATCGCACCACACCACGAACTTGACTGAAGCTAGTCAATGACATGTCGGTTGTAAGTTTATATAAACAATAGAGAGGTAAGATTCAAGACGTCAATGTCATCTTATTTCTATTTATATACTTCTTCTTGTGCTAAATGGCAATTCAAGACGTGAGTCGTTATCCATTATGTGCCATTGTCTTCGATTGATATTGGAGAGGTTGGTTTATTAACGTTCAGAAATGTTGTATATAAGTTTGGATCATGTGGAGAATGTTAGAAAAGTACGTTTAAAGAACTTTAAAATTTGCTCCAAACTTATATAAAAACATGTAAGATGTTGTTTGAGAGATTAAAAGATGATTAGAACACTTTGAGCTTACAAGAAATCACTTGGATCGATCCATGTGCAAGTTGGATCGAACCCAGTGAAAGTAGAAATGAAGTTAAGTGTTTTGTTGGACATAGATCGATTACATGGATTGATGGATGTGACATCGATCGATGTGGTATGGATGCAAGGTTGGAGCTCTTTGTACAACATAGATCGATCACATGGATCGATCGATAAATGAAGTTAAATGTTCTGTTGGACATAGATCAATCATATAGATCAATCGATGTGGTATGGATGCAAGGTTGGAGCTCTTTCTCCAACATAGATCGATCACATGGAACATCGATCGATCGATGTTGGCAGGGTGCAAAGTTAGAGCTCTCTATCCAACATTGAACGATGACTTCGATCGATCGATGCGCCAAAAGACAGGACTTTTCAGCTTAAGTTGCATCTTTTGATCTAAGAATCATTTTCCTTCATACATGAACGTTATGTAACTGACATGAAGGTTAATTAAACTGCTGAAATGGATTTTCAAAGTGGTATTTTACACAACACAAGGCCTATAAATAGTAAGCCTTGCTAACTTAAATTAAAGACAAGAACTTTTGCAAAGATAAGAAATTTCAGCATTCTTCTCCTCCAATTCTCTCTTCTCTTTCCTCTACTATCAAACACTTCTATTTGCAAGTTCATCTTCCTCTCGTAGATCGAACAAAAGGAAGAAGCCGTTATATCCTGAGAGGCTTGTGGCGTGTAGTTCATCTCGCTCGTGGTGGATGCATTTTAACTTTAAAGACAGCAACTAACGTTGTATCTCGGCTTTCCTACCGTCTTTGGTTTTGCATTTGTGATCCACTATCCTACTCAATATTTCTAACATACTTAGCATAAGATTATTAACTTGAAGTATGTTGATCTCCACGATTGCATCAAGAATGTTGATCATATCATTGGCAACTGTTAGGCATTCCACGCTAGTATTGCATGTCTTGTGCTTGGTTGGCAGTTGCATGAAGGCATGAAATGTTCAAGTGAGAAGGTGCAGATCTGGCCATTGCAGAATGGCAAAAGCAAGTAAAGCGAATAGAAACAAAAATGGTAATATCGGCCCCATAGGAAGTTAAGTAGCAAAAGGATTTCTGCTTCCACCACCGCTGTCTCCACTGGTTGAATGCATATGCTATTATCTGGATAGCATTCAAAATCAAGTGATCCTTTGACTTCCCAATTCTCGTAGCTCTGCTCTCTCTATCATCACTTTTTCCTCTGCTCTATTCTAGAGCCAAAAGCAAAGAGGAATTTTTCCTTGCAATTTTCCCAGTCGTAATCATGATAAGAAAATTAGCTGATGCAGTCTTTGTTATGTGTTGTATTTCCATGTAGTTTGAAGAGAAAAGGGAACAAAAAGAGAGAGAAAACATAACTGATTAAAGCATGCGTACACTTAAATTACCTTCAGAAATTGTATCACGAGGCTCTATACAAATAAATTTTTTGGGAAACTGCCAGAGAATGCAAGTTCTAAAGTTGCATTACCAGCAGTAAGATACAGTAATTGCTAACACTATAAAAATATTTCCCAGTCATATATTTTAACATCTAGCATGGAGCTTCTTGTAAGTGAACTTTTAAGCTCCTTGGCGGATTCAGCAGTTTTGGCTAGTAACAGGCCAAACCCACCACCTCCTGCACCCACAAGTTTGTATCCACAACAATATGGGGCACAAAAAGCAAAGAGCTTGTCAACGGATTCATTGCTACAATATGGATCGAGTTCCTGATGCAGCGTCCAAGCCTCCAGCATTAGGACCCCTAATTCATCAATGTCACAGTTCATAAGAGCTTCCCTCCCCGCCTTTGCCAATTCAGCAAGGCGCTTGATGCTGGATATGAGGAGGCTGTCCCGTCTAAGATATCGGGTCACCACCTTTTGTAGGACGTGGTGGGCAAGCCGCACCTGAAAGTCATTGCAATAAATCATCTGTGAAGGCACAGAATATTAACAAAACAACTTCCATCACAGCTTTACTGCTGGCGTTTTCCCTCGTTACGGAAGAGAGCAATTATAGATGAGATAAACAAGTGGCGTACTTAATATCCAAATAAACAAAGAACAAGAAAATCTAACCTTCTCCAGATGCAGGAAAGAAGCCCTTATTGTAAGTAAAGCATCTAATATATCAATAGCTCAGCTAAAAGATACATATGATTTTTTACTCTGCACACGAGATAGAAATAGAAGTTTGCTTACTTGACCAGTAAATACTACAAGAAGTCGCTGCTGCAATTCCATCATCGTCTGAGGAGAAGGAATCAGAGGAATAACTTGCAGCCGCAGTGGAATTCCAGGATAACTTAAGGTAAACTTGAGTCCAGGATATAGACCTCCAATCTGATCCTGCCAGCCTCCTCCCGTACCCATAAGCTGTTCCAACACTAGCACAAGTCTTGCAACATTTTCAATACTATCATCCTCATCAGTTATTTGTAGAAGGCCTTTCACAACTGCAGCAGCTAAAATACTGGAAGTTCCCAAACCACTGCCACGAGGAACATTTGCCCAGGTCCTAACTCGCAATCCCATGGTTTGGAGTATCTTTTTATTGATAACACTAGTAACCAGCAAAGCAGCCTTTACAAGGCGAAACGGATCGCTACTGTCAAATGGAGGGGCGATACAGGAATATTCTTCAATATGCAACTGTTCTCCAGTGTCATCAGAGAGAAACAACCCAGTTTCCTTTGTTGTTTCAATTATTGTTCCAATAGGAACAGATCCTTCCAATGTTATGGCCATGTTCAAAACACAACCAGCACGCTCTAAGCTCCACGGAGGCGTGTCACTCCAGCCCCCAAGAAAATCAACACGAACTGGTAATTCCACCCTCACCATCCTGGAGCAGAAAGATTGACCAGGATGAACACTGACATTGCGATCAAGATTTCCTGTCTCCGAGGACAGACTGGAGGATCCCATAAGATTTTCTGAGTTAAACAATGCAAACAGTTACTGACCCCAAATACACGTGCACTCAGCCACTAAAAGTATTGACCCCATGAGAACACAGGAAAATCACATAGATCAGCCTATCAACGTATTATACATCATGCAATTTTATGAGGACTGGGAAATCCATGCTAATGGAATATCGAAAAAGGATCTACAAGATTCTAACATATGCTGGATTTAAGCATTTTCTGATACCTAAGTGCTAGCCCAAATACTGAACCAATCAGTCTTTCCTTACATCTTGTCCTTAGCAATCTAGTAGCACTGCTATGTAGAACAGTTCTTATTCGCCAGAAGAATGAAAACTAATGACTATGTTGGAGTTTGTTCTTCTCAGTAATTAGAGTTCATTGTAAATGATCAATAGTTAAAGCTGATGTCAGTTTAGGTATAAATGCTGGAGCCCAGTAGTCAACATGTTACACTAGTAACCTGTAATTTGAAGGAAATTTTCCACAACTTTTACCTCTAAACCCATATCTCACAGCAGAAGCAGTTTCATCAGCAACTGCAGCCCAAACCCTTTTCTCCACTAAAGAAGCCATCTTTTCTTCAGAGCAAGCTCGCAGAAGATCCAAATGCACCTGAAGTGCCCGACTTTTAGGAAGGATTTGAAAGTCTTGACACTGATTGCTAGTATAACGAAGTAGAAATTGTCTACAAATATCAGCTCCAACTTCTTGTTTTTGTAAAACTTCGTCACATAATTGGGATATGTTGCGTCCTAGCAGCCCAAAATTAAGGCATGCAGTAACAACTCCTGCTGCAAGGTCCGCCTGATGATGGCTAGAAACTGAACACATCAGCCTAAAGTCAATCTTCCTATGCAACTCCTCCAAGCTTGTGCGCTGTGACCTTTTCCACTGAGACAACAATGTTCCATTTTTTGGGTTTCTCACGCCCATTAGCCAATCTGCCATCACGAGCATCTCAAAGTATGGAAGAATTGGAAATATCCTGGCATTCCACAAGCACTTCTCTGAAGTTCTCTCCGAGGTCCATAGATCAGTATCCTCAATGGCAAAATCATCTAAGAACTTCTTCCAGGGTTTCCCACAGAAAGTTCCGTCCAACAGCGAGCTTTTAGGGTTATCATGAACACCGCAATACACAACGACAGTCTCAGAATAACCTACCAAAGGAACCTCCCACAGGCAGTGTCGATCGGGAAGGATAAATTTAAAAGAACTATCAATTACTGTGTTGCTATGTCTTATCACATGTAGACCAACAACTACACACAGTGAACCAATCTGCATTCCCCCGGAAATTGATGAATCATATACAAGCGAATCTTCCCCAATAGAGGCCCCAGAGGTTACCTCACTAGAAAGAATGATTGCAGATGCAGCAATATCAGATACTGTGGTTGCCGGGATGGAAGATAGGTGCCTTCGAGCAACGATCCTAGAACCAGTTTCGCTCAGGTGATCCAAAACTTCATTGGAGGTTCCAAAATGCAAAAATAAGAGGTCATCTGTTGGGTAAGTGGGGGAGGGCAAGAAAAAGGACAAGGATTAATATCCCATATTTCCAGATACAACCTTCAATAATATTTTATCTACAATGAAAGACTTTGACAATTATAGCAATCAAAAGAAAATATCACAAACATCCAGATTTACTAGGTTAGAATAAATAATACAAAGTAGCTAACTTCCTCTAGATGACACACTTACCAGCACAGTAGCTGAATAATTTTTGTTTTCCTAATCCACTGACAAGCTCGTTACCCAGAGGTCGTTGTTGCAGCCACTCATGCTTTGCAGGAACCCATGCTGCCACAAGATCTTCATACAAACTCACCTGCACAGTTACACGGAAAAGGACCCTTACATTACTACGAGTATAACAGATAACTTTGATAAAGTTAAGATTTAGAGGAAACAGGCCAGTGACAATAAGAGGTCTCATTAGGTGTATCATTTTAATAGTGTTCAAGGTACAAATATATACTTTTTAGGTGAGTCATAACTTATCATTGTATCAGAGCAAAAGATCTTGATTTAAAATCTCACTGCTGATCCATTTGTTGAAAAAAGAAAGCTAGGAAGAAATTTAAGAAAGATTTGAAAAGGCACTGCTTGTTTTGCTGCCACTCTACTGTTACTGAAGGAAAGTGTTGCCCGCTACGATAGCCCACATGTGAAGAGGCAAGCAAGTACTGCATAAATTACCAATTCCTAACCAAGTTACAGTTTTAGACGTGGTGGCACTTTGAAAAAGGAAAGAAAGTTTGGAGGAAAAAAAAAAGGAAGCCTAGAAAGGTGATTCCCACGGCATTTGAAGTATCCAAAAGCAATTGCCAGATACACAAGCTACACATTGCTCAGTAGTATATATATATAGCAAATAACATGCACAAGTTAGACATTTCAACACCTCATGAAAGAAAGGAGAATAGATCATGTAACAAATGTCAAAGAACTGCATTATCCCACATTGGAATCTTAAGTTAGAATAGGCTATTACAATTCAAGTATAAGGAAGGAGTCATGTTAATCAGCATGTTATATCCTATTTTTTTTAATAAGGGCAAAAAGGGTAATTGGGCTTAATTAATTGGAAACCTAATTTGATTAGAAAATTTTCCCTAAACCCTAATCAAAGTTCTATTTAAGTAGGTTGATTCCTCCCCACATCAAACAAACGGCCGCCCCTTTCAGAAAAAAAAAAGAACGTTGTTCTTCTTCAAGAAGCCTCAAGGCCGCTGGCTAGGGAGGAGTACCGCCACTCGATTCACACCCTTCAAACACGTAGGAATAGCTTTTAATTGTCAGGTGATTGAAGATATACATATACAGTACATCCAAATATCTTAAATAGTAATTCAGATAACAATAAGCAGTGAGGGTAAACACTAAGTAATTTCTGCCTAGGGGTGGTATAATCAAGTATTCTAGATGGTGTTCTATTTATCAAGTATGTAGCAGTTAAAACAGCCTCTCCCCACAAATATTTAGGAACATTCATAGAGAACATAAGAGACCTAGCTACTCCTAAAATATGTCTATACTTTCTCTCAGCTAATCCATTTTGCTGTGGAGTATAGGTGTTTGAAGTTTGGTGATGAATACCTTTCTCAGCCAGAAAACACTTTACTTCCTTGTCTAAATATTCACTACCATTGTTTGTCCTCAATGTTTTGATGACTTTATTGAACTGATTCTGTATAAGATTAACAAAAGTTCTCAACACTCGTGACAGTTCTGACTTATGTTTCATCAGATAAATCCATGTAACCCTAGTATGATCATCAACAAAAATGACAAACCATCTACTTCCATTTACATTTAATACCCTAGAAGGTCCCCATATGTCAGAGTGTATCAGATTGAATGGTCTAGTTTCAACATATAATTTTGCAGGATAATAAACACGGGTCTGTTTTGCATACAAACAAGTTTCACATTTGAGACTATTAAGCTGAATACCTTTAAACAAACCTGGCTTAATATTCTTCAGATACATGAAATTGGGATGTCCAAATCTTCTATGTCATAGCAAAACAAGATTTATTCTAGTCTGTAAATTACCTATTCTAGAAACAGTAACATTGTTTGTACTAGAATAGACACTAGAACAATCTTCAAAACATGTTTCAAATCCAGGTTTTTGACTGTGCAAAAGAAATAGTCCATCACGTTGACTAGCATAGCCAATCTTCCCCTTCATGACCTTCTCCTTCCAAGCTTTCTCCTGAAAGCAAGAGGAAGAAGGCAAAAAATAATATTTAGAAGGAGAGAAGACCGCTAGACATTGATTATCACTCAGAAATTTACTTACAGAAATCAGATGACAATCAAGACTAGGAACATATAACACATCTTTAAGACTTAACTTATCTGATAAACAGATATCTCCATGACCCATAATATTAGAACTCTGACCATTGGCTACTTTAACCTTTCTAAGATCACAAAATAATTTAACTGAATGTAATAGAGTCCTATCAAATGTCATGTGATGAGTTGCTCCTGAATCAACAACCCAGTAAAACAACTTAACACCTCTACCTGTGCTTGCCATAGTTGCTCTTATCTGACCTGAAGCAGTCTGGGCCCTTTGACTTTCAAGTACCCTCAACACAGCATCCAGTTGAGCTTGTGTAAATGTAGGCTCTGGGGCCATCTGTGTTACATCAGCAGTATCTGCCCTGTGAGGCTGCTTCCAAGAACCAACCTCTCACCTCCAAGAGCCACTAGTGTCAGATCTACCTAATTGTGACTGTTTGGAAAAATTGTTTTGTTTGTATAACGAAGCAGGGGGCTTAACTTTAGAACCAAGACGTCTATAGCATTTTTCTATTACATGTCCTACCTTATGATAATACCTACAGTATTTTTTCTGATAGTCATTTGGTCCAGATTTCCTAGTTGCAAGAAAAGCTTTTTCTTTGTCATTTTCACTAGTTTGAGAGATAAGAGCAGATGACTCAGTAGTAGTAGAATTTGAACCCATCATAACCTTCAACCTGCTTTCTTCCTGCCTAACTTCAGAAAATACAGTATTCATGGGAGGTAGTGGTTTAGTTCTAAGAATACGCTCCTAACTCCATCAAAATCCTTATGAAGACCAGACAAAAAACCAAATACTCTTTTGGTATCCTTGATAGTTCTAAAAAGTTGATCATATGTTGTGCATGTCCAAGAATAAACCTCTAAAGAGTCAATCTGTTGCCAAATCTGCGATAAATTACTAAAATATTTGCTAACTGGTTGATCTCCTTGTTTAATATCTTTCAACTGAGCTTCCAGCTCATACAACTCTGAGATGTTTTCTCGTTTAGAATACATCTCTTTAGTTGCTTGCCATATATCAGCAGCAGTCTGATATAACATAAATGTATTACTTACTTCGGGTGTCATGGAGCCAAGAAGCCATGACATTATCATAGAGTTCTCCACTTCCCATATGGCATATTTGTCACTTGTTTCAGCAGGAACCACCATTTTCCCTGACAAATACTCCTTCTTGCCTCTAACGATGATAAAGAGTTTAACTGCACGACTCTAGGGTAAATAGTTATTGCCATTAAGCTTCTGATTCATGATTGTCACTGGTGTTGAATCAACAATAGACCCAGAACCTGTAGATCCAGATGTTTTTTCTCCGCCAGAGACCACTTCGCTACTTTGATCAGCCATGCAAACAGATTTTGTGGCTCAACACAGAAAAGATGGTGAAACTCTGTTTGATTTTAAGCAAGAGGTAGTAATAAAGGAATAGCGGAAAGAAGATAGAAACTGGAAGTGATAAGAAATGCTGCAGAGGAATGACTGATGGAGAAGAAAAAATGTGTGCTACAATTAATGAGATATGCGTGTAGTAATGAACGAATGAAGAAGAATGGGTGTAATGATGAATTGTGATATTGGGAATGGTAATTGTAAAAATTTAAAAATAACGCCCGTCACTTCCCCACCAGCTGGCACTTCCCCTGGTTTCGTTTTCCACGTAAAGAAGTACAGGGATAGCCACCTGTTTGATAAAATAAGAGACACCGACACGTCGGTTATTTGAAGAACAATTTTGTTGTAATGACAATTTGGTCCTTACAATATTGTGTTTTGACCGAAATGTCCTTGAATTTTCTCTTTTTACCTTCGTCTTCCCAGAACCCCCTTCGTTTATACACAGGAGTACTGAGACCAAGAAGAGTATTTATTGTTGAAGAGAATGTCTTGAATAACGATGAGAATATATATCCTCTAATTGATTTAGAGATCGTAATAAACCTCCAACTAAATTGATATAAACAATTTCAACGATTCGTTTGCAAGGATACAGAAAGTTCTCAAGATTTCAGCGTGCAAGGATGCAAGAAGCTGTAAAGCGCTTTTAAAACGATGCAGGAAGCTTTAAAGCTTTATTTCTTCACCTTCTTAGTGCTCTGATACCATATTGAGAATCAAGACGAAGAACAGAGAATATGAGAAGGGAAAGAAAAATCTTATTCATCAATCATTTCATCTTACAAGCCTTAGAATATATACAGACTCAAATGAAGAAATAGCCAACAGCTATAATACAGTCCCATCACTAAGCTAGTGAAGTACAATAATCTACAGTAAACTAAACAGTAAACTAACGGTAACTTAGCTAGGATTTTCTACAAATTTTGATTATGAATTTCAATTTTTTTAATCGACGTTATCAATGCTTCAGGTGAATAAAACCGGGACAAACCGAAACCAAACCGAACTAGACCGGACAGGTCAAACAGTTTGTTGACTGGTTTGGTCCGGTTTTCGGTTTTCTATTTTCCAAACCGTAACAAACGGTTTGGTCCATAAGATTCTCAAAAACCGGCCGGACCGAACCATGTACACCCCTACATGATTATGTGTTTTGATTGTTTTGAGATGTTATTACGGTTATACGTATTTGTGAAAACGTGGACAGCCCATTTTCGTATTACCGTACTTATATGTATTTTACTACTGTCCAAGCGTGTACGATCTCACAGGGCCGATGCAGGCATGGTACCACTAAGTGACGTTTTTGTCACTCACACCGTTCATTATGTTTTATTGCAGATGATTCAGGGTACGACTATATATGGATTGGAGAGGACTCAGAGTGGGCTCATTGGGACTCATAGAGAGACTGATGGAGATTGAGGATCGAGGATTAGAGAAGTTTTATTTTATTATTATTTCATTTGAGGATATAGCTTAGGGATTTTATATTTAGTTACTTTACGATGTCGTTTAAGGGATTATGACTTGATTTTGGCAATATATGGTTTTGAGAATTTTACTTTCGATTTAAGGTTTTGAGTTGATTTTTTTTGCTTCCGCAATCGAATACTGTGTCGTTTAGATAAGTGCAGGGATTCGTATAGACGCCTTGTATATCCCTTAATGGAATACGGCGGGCGTACCGGTTCTGACCTTAGGGTTCGGGACGGGGCGCTACAGTTGATATTAAAGAGAGACTCTAGATCTACTGCGGAAAATTTAGAAATGATCTTAGACGTAAGAGATGACTATAGATTTAAGTTTTGATCATAGATGTAAGTTTGATCTTAGACTAAGTTTGATGATAGACTAAGTTGCGATATGAGACTAAGCTTGACCTTAGAGTAAGTTTGATTTAGATTAAGTGATGATCGGGCTAGGGGCATGGTTAGTTTCTATATTCGTTTTATTTTTTTTGCTATATTTGACTTTCCTCTGTTTCTTAAGTTTATATATTTCCTGAAATGCCCTTGACCAAAACTGAAAATTTCCTTTGTCGTAGCAAAATGCCGCCAAGAAGGGAGAACGGTAGGAACAGCAATGGAAATCATTCTGAGAACGGGGCTCCACCGCAGGTCGTGCTTCCCCAGGCCCTGACCGACGCACTACTGGTCATGGCCCAAGCTGTGGCGCAACAACATCGACAGCCACAGGCTCCACCACCACCGCATTCGAACTTGAGATTCTTCTACAAGTGGGTGCGGAGGAGTGGTAGCGCAGCACAACTGACACCGCCGATCACTTGGATCTAATTTCATATTCAATAGGTATTACGTGCCGACATTATGATCTTCAGAGCATGGCTCTAGATGCACGGCAGAAATGAAGAATTAGGCCATGATATTAGCAAATAAGTTACGATTTTGCCTCTAAGTCACAATCTTAGACATAAGTGATGATTTGAACATAAGCGGTGATCATGAACATAGGTACTGATCTCAGTTATAAGCGATGATCCTGAACATAAGTCACGATCTTAGATATAAGTAACAATCTCGATTAAGAGTTGACTTTAGACATAAGTACTGATTTAGTAATAAGTGTGGATTATGTACTAATCATGATTTGGAAATAAGACGTGATCTAAGACTTAAGAAATGATGATGCTAAGAACGATACTAGAAATAAGTTATGATCTTAAACTTAAGAAGTCGATCGGTTTTGAAACACGTATACCTAGGATATCCCATGCAATTCTCCCTTATATAAGGTTGATCATAACTCTATAAGCCGTGATCTTAGTAACCCTAGTTGAATACTATATAATTGATTTGAATGAATTACAACGTTAACCACAATACCCTACTACAAAAGTTAGTTGACGTATTAATGGGTCAGTCGGTAACTCGAGCTGTCTTACCATAACTGCAACATGGTATTCAATACCATTAAGATAAAGTAAAGCGGGTCCATATCCCTACTTGGACGGTAACATCAGAGCAGGCTTAGGTCTAAGTTGGGACTATAGCTACTAAGAAATGAATTATAATAGTATAATAAATACGAAGAGATAATTTATAGTAGAATGATAGAAACTAAATAACGATTAGCTTTATAATCAGTAGAGTTTAGTTAAGGATATTGTGCAAATGAATTTATAGTATAGGGTTAAGATGTTGAATGTAGGGTAATCAAAATAGGTCAACAATTTAGTCTTATTAGAGGTATTGAACAATAGCGACATGCGAGAATCGACTATAGTATGTGTCTTGGAATACTATATCATTACAAATTGTGGGTTAAGTGTTGACATTGGAACATTTGGTTTGAATCTAATAGGCTTGAATTGAAATAGAGTAAGCATGAATCACTGGTGGTTGCTTGTTCGGGTGAGATTTAACTAGGATAATTCGCGGTTCAAATAACCAAGTAAAGAAATACAGTGGATCAATATGGCGCGCGGAAGCATGGTGAATTAAAACACCTTAAGTCGATAAATATTTAGTGTGCCATGCTAGGATTGAACAATTTAAGTTAGGGATTTTATCATAGTAGGCGAAGATACATAGAGGATTGTTCTTTTGAAAATAAGGAGGATTGTAGAAATTATACGAAATATTGGACTATTATTTCTCTAGCAGATAAATATTTTATATAAGCACGTACATCGAGTTATACCTATATTTTACAGGGACTTCAAAAGACATTTTATTTTCGAAAATACCTTATTAAGTCACATTTCTTTATATAGTCTACTAAACTTTACGAGGCTAAATTTTTCCGTACTTATAAATTTGCATAATAAAATTGCAAAAATGATGTGTTTATATATATTTCTTACAGAATATTTCAAATTTCCGTTTTTGTTATATCTATTTTTTTAGACAAGATTAATTTAATTTGACGACTATCGATATCACAAGCAGTTTAACCATTAAAATGTTTACGAAGTTATTTATCCGCTTGCGATGAACTTACTTAACTTTTGTGAAGCAAAAAAAAAGTAGCCCGTTTTGAAAACGGAAGGTACCGTATTCAGTTTCATAAAACCTACATTATTAAGTTTTCGATTGTTTTGACACAATTTTACCAAAATGCCTTGAGAACAAGTTATATCATCATTTTTAAAATGGTCATTTGAGATATCGAGTTGCAAAAACAAATCTACGATACTTTGGGTTTTGTGTTTATAAAAAAATTAGAGGGTTTAGTATTTTCAATAATTAAAGCTATATTCAAAATTATAGCTACGTAAGCTACTTTTCTTTTAACTTGGAGAAAAATATGTGCATACACATATTTCGTATACTAGGCTGCTGACGATATCTCGGAGAAATTAAGAGCATGATCATAAAGCTAGTTCGTAAGTATATAAGAACTGATTTTGAAGACTTGGTTGTGTTAAGGAAGGGTAACGGTGTTATATCCCATTTTTTTTAAAGGGGCAAAAGAGTCATTAGGGCCTAATTAATTAGAAAACCTAATTTGATTATCAGATTTTCCCTAAACCCTAATCAGATTTCTATTTAATACGTGAATACTCCTCTCCTCCCTCACAAAATATACGGCCGCTTTCTCCAGAGAGGGGAAAAGAAGCGATTCTTGCCATCACAACCACAAGGCCGCCGGTTTTAGGGAAGAGCAGGAGGAGCACCACCAACCGATCAACCCTTCAAACGCGTAGTAAACTGCCTTTAACTGCCAGGTAGGTGCCCCCTTAACATCCGTTGAATGTAAAAACAATAATCTTTAATTTCTCTATGAAAACGGGATCGTGCATTAGTATTTATGATTGTATAGATGCTTGGTTATATGTATACGTGATGAATTGTATGTCCGTATATATGATTGTATATGTATATATATGTATGAGGCTATTTTCGTATGAAAACTAGAAAAAAGATTTGATTTTTTTGATGTGCGTGTGAATACCGGAATCGTAAGAAAAAGTGTTTGTGCCGGCGGCGGTGGGCTATGACCACGTGCTGCCAGATGGAGGAACAAGGCTGGGGGCTGAGAGGGTGTGCGGGGGGGTGCGGCCTGGTCACGGGGGTAGGCTGGAGGGTTGGGGGCGGCTGAGGGGGTTGCTGGGGTGGGTGGTGCGAACTGGAGGGGGGATAGGATTGGGGTTGGGAGGTAGCGGACTGGGGGTAGGGGTGGTGAGGGGCTGAGGGAGTAGCGGGGGGCTGGGGAACGAAATTAGAAGGTGGAAGTCAGGAATTGCGGGAAATGAATTGCAGGAAATCGAAGGGGTGGAGGCAGGGAAACTGGAAAAAAAAGGGGGGAAAGGGAAATTGCAAGGAAGCTGAGAACGCAGGAAGGAAAAGGAAAAAGAAAAAGAAAAGGGAAAAGAAAAGAAAAGGAAAAAAGAAAAGGGAAAGTAAATGAAAGATTCCGTACGTGAATTCTGTGCATTCATGCATCACGACATTGCATATATGATATGTTCCGTTCTGTTCTGTTAGGATATGCGAGACGTAAGTCGCATATCTGATCTGTTCCGTTCCGTTCTGTTAGGACCCGGGGTCATGCATTGCATGATTAGATGAATGTTTCTGAAAAGGTAGGTTTATCATGCATCACGTATGTGGCATTGCATTTCACGCTCATTTTGCACGACTATGTGTTTTGATTGTCTTAAGAAGTTTTGACCGTTATATGTATTTGCGAAAACGTGGACAGTTTATGTTCGTATTAACGTACTTATATGTATTTCACTATTGTCCTAGCATGTATGATCTAACGGGGCCGATACAGGCAGGGTACCTACTGAGTGACGTTTTTGTCGCTCACACCGTTCGTTTTGTTTTATTGCAGACGATTCAGGGTATGATTACATATGGGTTGGAGAGGACTCTGAATGGGCTCAGTGGGACTCGTAGAGGCTATTTGGAGATGGAGGATCAAGAATTGATGAAGTTTATTTTATTTATTATTTCATTTGAGGACATAGCTTAGGGATTTCTTGTTTGGTTATTTTACGATATCGTTTAAGGAATTATGACTTGACTTTGACTATATATGATTTTGGGGATTTTACTTTCGATTTAGGGTTTTGAATTGGTTTATTTCGCTTCCGCAATCGAATACTCTGTCGTTTTGATAAATGCAGGGATTCGTACAGACGCCTTGTATATCCCTTAGTGGAATACGGCGGGCGTACCGGTTCTGACCCTAGGGTTCGGGACAGGGCGCTACAGGTGGTATCAGAGACCAGGCTCTAGATCTACTGCGGAAAACGTAGGAATTAAGAAATGATCTTAGACGTAAGAGATGATTACAGAATTAAGTTTTGATCGTAGATGTAAATTTGATATTAGACTAAGTTTGATTCTAGACGTAAGTTGTGATCTGAGACTAAGTTTGACTTGAGTTTTGATCGTAGATGTAAGTTTGATATTAGACTAAGTTTGATTATAGACGTAAGTTGTGATCTGAGACTAAGTTTGACTTATGTTTTGATCGTAGATGTAAGTTTGATATTAGACTAAGTTTGATTATAGACGTAAGTTGTGATCGAGGCTAAGTTTGACCTTAGAATAAATTTGATTTAGACTAAGTGATGATCGGACTCGGAGCGTGGTTGGTTTTCATCTCTGTTTTATTTTTTTTCCGTATTTGATTCTCTCCTGTTTTTCTTAAGCTTTGTATATTCCTGAAATGCCTTGACAAAAAAAACTGAAATTTTCCTTATTGTGGCAAACATGCTGCCGAGAAGAGAACGGTAGGAACGGCAATGGGAATCTCTGAGAATGGGCTCCATCGCAGGTCGTGCTTCCCCAGGCCCTGATTGACGCACTACAGGTCATGGCCCAAGCTGTGATGCAACAACATCAACAGCCACATGCTCCACCACCACTGCACACGGACTTGAGATTCTTCTACAAGTGGATGCGGAGGAGTGGTGACGCAGCACAACTGACACCGTCGATCACTTGGATCTAATGTCAGAATGAGTTCAAGAGGTATTACGTGCCGACAATATGATCTTCAGTGCATCACTCGAGAAGCACGGCGGAGATGTTGAATTAGGCAATGATATTAGAAAATAAGTCACAATTTTGCCTCTAAGTCACAATATTAGACATAAGTGATGATTTGAAAATAAGCGATGATCATAAACATACGTACTGATCTCAGTTATAAGTGATGATCATGAACATAAGTCACGATCTTAGACATAAGTAACGATCTCGATTAAGAGTTGACTTTAGACATAAGTACTGATTTAGTAATAAGTGTTGATTATGTACTAATCATGATTTGGAAATAAGACGTGATCTAAGACTTAAGAAATGGTGATGCTAAGAACGATACTAGAAATAAGTTATGATCTTAAACTTAAGAAGTCGATCGGTTTTGAAACACGTATACCTAGGATATCCCATGCAATTCTCCCTTATATAAGGTTGATCATAACTCTATAAGCCGTGATCTTAGTAACCCTAATTGAATATTATATAATTGATTTGAATGAATTACAATGTTAATCAGAATACCCTACTACAAACGTTAGTGGACATATTAATGGGTCAGGCAGTAACTCGGGATGCCTTACCATAACTGCAACATGGTACTCGGCACCATTAGGGTAAAGTAAAGCGGGTCCATATCCCTACTTTGACGATAACATCATAGCAGGCTTAGGCCTAAGTTGGGACCATAGCTACTAAGAAATGAATTATAGTAGTATAGTAAATACTAAGAGATGATTTATAGTAGAATGATATAAACTAAATAACGATTAACGTTATAATCAATATGAGTTTAGTTAATAATATTGTACAAAGGAGTTTATAGTCTATGGTTAAGATGTTGAATGTATGATATTCAAAATAGGTCGACGATATTAGTCTTATTAGAGGTATTGAACAATAGCGGCATGCGAGAATCGACTATAGTATGTGCCTTGGAATACCATATCATTACAGAATTGTGGGTTAAATGTTGACATCGGAACATTTGGTTTGAACCTAGTAGGCTTGAATTGAAATAGAGTAAGCATGAACCAGTCGTGGTTGCTTGTTCAGTTGAGATTTAACTAGGATAATTAGAGGTTTAAATAACCAAGTAAAGAGATACAGTGGATCAGCATGGCACGCGGAAGCATGGTGAACTAGAATACCTTAAGTCGATAAATAGTTAGTGTGTCATGCTAGGATTGGACAATTTAAGTCAGAGATTTTATCATAGTAGGCGAAGGTGAGACTTATAAGAAACGATACATAGACAGATTGTTCTTTTGAAAATAAAGATGGATTATAGAAATTATACGAAATATTGGACTATTATTTCTCTAGCAGATAAATATTTTATACTAGCACGTACACCGAGTTACACCTATATTTTACACAGACTTCAAAAGACATTTTATTTTCGAAAAACATTATTAAGTCTTATTTCTTTATATAGTCTACTAAACTTTACTAGGCTAATTTTTTTGTAAATCAGTATAATAAAAATTTCAATTCGTTTGACGACCTTAAAAAAGGGGAAACTTTTAAAATATTGATGTCTTGTAAAAACGATGTGTTTGTATATATTTCTTACAGAATATTTCAAATTTCCATTTTTGTTACATCTATATTTTTTTCTGTCAAAATTAATTTAATTTGACGACTATCGATATCGCAAGCAGTTTAACTGTTTAAATGTTTTGAAGATATTTATCCGCTTGTGATGAACTTGCTAAACGTTTGTGAAAAAAAAGGTAGCTTTCAAAATATATACTTGTTTTTGAAAACGAAAGGTACCGTATTCAAACCGTTTCATAGAACCCTACATTATTAAGTTTTCAACTGTTTTAACACAACTTTACCAGAATGCCTTGCGAACAAGTTATATCATTGGTTTTTTTTCTAAAATGGTCGTTTGAGATATCGCGTTGCGAAAATAAATCTATGATACTTTGGGTTTTGTGTTTACAAAAATTAGAAGGTTTATTATTTTAAATAGTCAAAGCTATATTCAAAGTTATAGCTACGTAAGCTACTTTTCTTTAAACTTGAGGAAAAATATGTCCATACACATATTTCGTATGCTAGGCTGCTGACGATATCTCTGAGAAATTAAGAGCATGATCATAGAGCTAGTTCGTAAGTATATAAGAACTGATTTTGAAGACTTGGTGGTGTTAAGGAAGGGTAACGGTTACTATATTGGTATACACAAAGGATGTTAGTATGGTTAATTGTCTAGAAGATGAATCATATGTGATAAGTTTAAGAATCCGGTATTGTAAATTGCAATAAGTTGGATGATACACGTCAAGTGGTATAAGTAGAAGTTTGTAAGCACTAATTATAGAGAATTAAGTAAGGACTGAACCCTATAAGGACTAGATTATCTTGTGAGATGCTAGTGATGAATAAGTTAAATCGTACTAGAGTACAACGTATTCCGAAGAATACATAAAGCTTCAGGGATGAGTTTTGTGAACAAGGTGTTAAGTTAAAGATTGTACTACGCCTAAGAACTGATTTTAGGGGGGTTGCTCATGATAGCAAATATAAGTACGATATAGACCGACGATTAAGTTATGAAGCCAGTATAGTGACGATACCCTTAAGGTTGATTTGAGAACGATAGGAAGAATAGGTTACGATCTATCAGGCGGAGGACAATGGATTTAAATATTACATTGTAAATATACACACTGAATGATTTGAGGACTTAGTCCTGTATCGAGGAGGTGAAATGGGTAACATATCGGAATACGCAAGGGATACTAAGTTCGGTCATGATTTAGGTAAATGAATTATGCAGGACTATACTAAGTTACCGATTACGTAACACGCAAGTTTCGAGGACGAAACTTTTTGTAAGGGGCAGAGAATGTTATATCCCATTTTTCTTAAAGGGGCAAAAGAGTCATTAGGGCCTAATTAATAAGAAAACCTAATTTGATTATCAAATTTTCCCTAAACCCTAATCAAATTTCTATTTATACGTGAATACTCCTCTCCTCCCTCACAAAATATACGGCCGCTTTCTCCAGAGAGGGGAAAAGAAGCGATTCTTGCCATCACAACCACAAGGCCGCCGGTTTTAGGGAAGAGCAGGAGGAGCACCACCAACCGATCAACCCTTCAAACGCGTAGTAAACTGCTTTTAACTGCCAGGTAGGTGCCCCCTTAACATCCGTTGAATGTAAAAACAATAATCTTTAATTTCTCTATGAAAACGGGATCGTGCATTAGTATTTATGATTGTATAGATGCTTGGTTATATGTATACGTGATGAATTGTATGTCCGTATATATGATTGTATATGTATATATATGTATGAGGCTATTTTCGTATGAAAACTAGAAAAAAGATTTGATTTTTTTGATGTGCGTGTGAATACCGGAATCGTAAGAAAAAGTGTTTGTGCCGGCGGCGGTGGGCTATGACCACGTGCTGACAGATGGAGGAACAAGGCTGGGGGCTGAGAGGGTGTGCGGGGGGGTGCGGCCTGGTCACGGGGGTAGGCTGGAGGGTTGGGGGCGGCTGAGGGGGTTGCTGGGGTGGGTGGTGCGAACTGGAGGGGGGATAGGATTGGGGTTGGGAGGTAGCGAACTGGGGGTAGGGGGTGGTGAGGGGCTGAGGGAGTAGCGGGGGGCTGGGGAACGAAATTAGAAGGTGGAAGTCAGGAATTGCGGGAAATGAATTGCAGGAAATCGAAGGGGTGGGGGCAGGGAAACTGGAAAAAAAAAAGGGGGAAAGGGAAATTGCACGGAAGCTGAGAACGCAGGAAGGAAAAGGAAAAATAAAAAGAAAAGGAAAAAAGAAAAGGGAAAGTAAATGAAAGATTTCGTACGTGAATTCTGTGCATTCATGCATCACGACATTGCATATATGATATGTTCTGTTCTGTTCTGTTAGGATATGCAAGACGTAAGTCGCATATCTGATCTGTTCCGTTCCGTTCTGTTAGGACCCGGGGTCATGCATTGCATGATTAGATGAATGTTTCTGAAAAGGTAGGTTTATCATGCATCACGTATGTGGCATTGCATTTCACGCTCATTTTGCACGACTATGTGTTTTGATTGCCTTAAGAAGTTTTGACTGTTATACGTATTTGCGAAAACATGGACAGTTTATGTTCGTATTAACGTACTTATATGTATTTCACTACTGTCCTAGCATGTATGATCTCACGGGGCCGATGCAGCCAGGGTACCTACTGAGTGACGTTTTTGTCGCTCACACCGTTCGTTTTGTTTTATTGCAGACGATTCAGGGTATGATTACATATGGGTTGGAGAGGACTCTGAATGGGCTCAGTGGGACTCACAGAGGCTATTTGAAGATGGAGGATCAAGAATTGATGAAGTTTATTTTATTTATTATTTCATTTGAGAACATAGCTTAGGGATTTCTTATTTAGTTATTTTACGATATCGTTTAAGGAATTATGACTTGACTTTGACTATATATGATTTTGGGGATTTTACTTTCGATCTAGGGTTTTGAATTGATTTATTTCGCTTCCGCAATGGAATACTCTGTCGTTTTGATAAGTGCAGGGATTTGTACAGACGCCTTGTATATCCCTTAGTGGAATACGGCGGGCGTACCGGTTCTGACCCTAGGGTTTGGGACGGGGCGCTACAAACGATTACCATATTGGCATACACAAAGGATGTTAGTATCGTTGATTATTTAGGGGTAGGCTTGCAAATGAACCGAATCATAAACGAATAATTCGGGTTCGATTCGTTTATTGTTTGATTCGAATTCGATTATAGCATATTCGAATACGAATTCGAATCATACTTTGAGTTCGAAATGTTTCACGAATCGAATTCGAACTAGCGGGTATTCGGTTCGAAGATTTGATAAAGCTTCGATCAATTGAACTATTCAAAGGCTCGATTCGTGATTCGGTTCGACTAGACATTATGGTATAAAAACAAAATTTCCTACCCTGGCCGCCATTACCCCTGCGAGGCTGCGACCTGCGTTAGCGTTAACCCTAGCATTTCATCCCTCTTCTGCAAAATTCATCAACCGGAATCGCCGCTTGCCCAGTGCCCACCAGTCCACCACCACTGTCTCAACCTCGTCTCTCTCTGTTTCTCCCTCAGCTTTCGGAATAGGTAAAAACACTCTCGTTCTTCTAATCAATTATTGCTGTTGGTCTCCAATTTAATAGCAATTCGTTTTTCTGTTTGTAGGTTGAATTTGTAAGATGCCAGTGCATCTATTTCGTTTATCCCTCTTCTGCAAATTGAATTTTGTAATATGATATCATTTCGTTTTTTTATGCGTCTCCTCTTCTGGAATTTTTTTTCAGAATTCCTTCAGCCAAGACAGCACAACAACCTCTATCTCCCTTCACCACAAACTCTCTCAAGATAAATCTCCTAAGAAATCATTTCTGCAGTCTCCCTTTTCGACGACAGCAACCTCGTCTCTCTCTGTTTCTCCGTCAGCTTTCGGAATAGGTAAAATTTTTTTACTGTTTTCCTTGATTGTTTGATTCCGAGATAAATGTTGTGTGTGTAGGGTTGGATGGTTGATTTTTTAGATTCCAATCTAAATCTTGATGCTTTTTCGACTGATCTTTGTGGGAACAAGAATTAACCTTGAAATTGGTTGTTTCTTGTGTCTTGTATTGGACATTCAAAGCATATTTGTGCTTTTAATTTTTATTTTTGGTTGGTATTTGATAACAGCAAATTGTTTTCAAAGGCAATTCTGATTATTATATTTATGTTTGCTTGCTTTTGTTCTGGACCGATTTTTAGTGATGACAGTTTGAGTATTCTGTGGTTTTTTCATATGGTTGGTATTTGATAATTGAATCCTTGTTTGAAAGATTGTATGCAATATTGTATTGTTTGTAGGTGTTGCATATAAATCCCTTTAATAAACAGCATATATTTCTAAACAATTGGAACAACATATATTTCTAAACAATTGGATTAAATTGGTTCTTTTATACTCGAACCTACATAGTAAGAAATGATCGACATATAAACACAAACCCACGTAGTAAGAAAAAGACTTGAGTGTTGTTGTAACTTAAGCTTTCGTTGAGAATAATTTTTTTTCAAGTTTTCATTCATGTATGAGATTTATCTTTATTGTAGGTTGATGAAGAACCTGTTGAGATCCAATTGGCACAAGAGTAATAAGACGGAAGGTCATTATTTACAACTTTTCTTTTAATTCTCTCCCCTGACCGAAATTCTGGATCTTTACTTTAACAAAAATATTTCTGTTATGATGATTTGCTTATTTGTGGTTGTATTTTCTTAGATGGTATTTTCTCTGTTTTTGCTCGGTTTTGCATACAAGTATGGTTTGCTCGGTTTCTTTGTTGTAAGTACTTTGTCATTTCTGGGGTTCAATTCAATTTGAGCTTCTGATTTTACGTTGCCACTGAAGGATGTATTTTGTTGTTGTGCAGATCATGTTGGCTTTTGGTGAAGAGGAGCAAATAGATTGTTGTACTGATGTTGGGTTTTATTTTGAGTTATATTAGCATAACTGGTGTTGGACCGCTGGAGCACAATGCTTTTTTTTTGGAGTTGGATTGCATTTATGGCGCAAATGATGATATATTTTGTGTAATTTGGCTGCACTTATGGTGTAATTTTCCTAGGAAAACAACACTTTATGATTTACAAGCAAATTATGATGATTGATGTATATTTTACTTTGCTGCTTTATTTGGATGAGTTGGCTCTAGAAATTTTGCTTTCCTGCTTTATATATTTTGGAATACAGGTATAGTTTGTTGTTTGGTCATTGAAATTACATCTGAGGTGCTGCGCCTGTTTTAATTTTATGGAAACTTCAGTGACGTGTTTATATTGGGAAAAATGCAGTTGGCATTTGATTCTCACGTAAATTGGTAATATTGTTATTCACGAATCGAATTCGAGCTCACGAATCGAATTCGAGCTCGCGAATCAATCTGAGTTTGCGAATCGAATAACTATAACGAATAATTAATCGAACTTCGAACCGAACCTAAAATTTATCGAATCCGAATACGAGCTGAATTTTATGTTCGTCACGAATTCGAACTCGAATTCGAACCTCAAACAATATTTTCGAATCGAACCTATATTTTATAGTATTCGCTAAGATTCGGTTCGTTTGCGCCCCTATTTAGGGGATGAATCATATGTGATAAGTTTAAGAATCCGGTATTGTAGATTGCAATAAGTTGAATGACACACGTCAAGTGGTATAAGTGGAAGTTTGTAAGCACTAATTATAGAGAATTAAGTAAGGATTGAACCCTATAAGGACTAGATCATCTTGTGAGATGCTAGTGGTGACTAAATTAAATCGTACTAGAGTATAACGTATTCCGAAAAATACATACAGCTTCAGGGATGAGCCTCGTGAACAAGGCGTTAAGTTAAAGAATATACTACACCTAAGAACTGATTTTAGGGGGTTGCTCATGATAGCAAATATAAGTACGATATAGATCAACGATTAAGTTATGAAGCTAGTATAATGACGATACTGTAGAAATATTGTAAATAAATAGGTTGAGTATTTATGTAAATATATAAATTAGAAAAGGTAGGTTACCGTTGGGATCACAGATGTTACCGTTGTAATGCCTTGTATATATGTTCTAAACTTTGCAACTGAAAGATAAGCTGAATCTTTCAGCATTTTCATTGTCCATTATTCTCCTTATTGTTTATCTCAATTACGTAAGGCTTCAACACAATTATAATCAGAATTGGTTTGTTAATTTCTATATGGTATCAGAGCTTTGGTACTCTTTGTTTCAGCCTCTTAATATTGGTATAAGATCTGGAGTTTTATCTCCATCGATTTGTTACTGGAAATTCATTCTCCTTGTTCATAACAATTGAAGAACTTTCTTTGGCTGAGAAAGAAGAAACCAGCTTTCGTTTAATTGCTGGTGTTTGGTAAAGACAATTTGTTTTTACAAAAGTAGGACAGCTGGAGCACATAACCGGTAAAGTGGGGACAGCTGTCGAATTTGAAGGATAAGAGAGGAGAATTTTACAATTGGTGTTAAACGAAAAAAGGGGTTTATTATTTTTAAATTCAAAGCTTCTCGGGGAAGCTTTGGAACTATTACCGAGGCTACTTCTTTTCTCCCTCCCGTGACTTCACAAAACTGCATCTTAAGGAACGTGTCATTCATGCACTGTTATCGACACATCACGGGAGTTCTCTCTTTTCCCGTTTTTCTGGAATTTCATCCTCATTTAATTTCGTTCACATTTAATTTCATCCGAATTTAATTTCTGTTGCATTTAACATCTCATTTGACATTTATTTCACTACCTTCAATACATCTTCCACTCATTTCACTACCTTCAATACATCTTCCACTCTTCACGATAATTTCATCTAAATTCTGTTCTTCAATTCCAGCACCTCTATACTGAAATTACTCCATCTACACTATGACTGATATTCATGAATCCTCCTCTACCTCTACTACTCCAGCTCTTCCAACGGAAATCACAAATGATGTTCCTGCTCAAACCCCAATTCCAACGGAAACACATAACTGGACATCTCCAGTTGATGACTTGTCATTTAAAAATTACATTGAAAAAAAGAGAGTCTTTCGTTTTTTACATGGTTTGAATAAAAACTTAGATTCAGTCCGGAGTAGAATCTTAGGAATGAAACCTTTACCTAACTTGACTACTGCTTTCTCTGAGGTTCGTCGAGTGGAAAGCAGGTTAAAGGTGATGATGGGTGCCACAACTCCATCATCCCATGAAGGATCTGCTCTAATGACAAGTACTAACCTTCAGCCTAAAGCCTCCGCTGGAAACACAGGTCCTGTATGCAATGTCTCTCAGCAGGAGCTGTATGGAGCTCACTCAGGAGGAACTGGTTTCATAGCAAGAGGGAAGGGGTCCCGTAATTCATACAAATCCTCTCAAATCTGTAAGTTCTGTAATAAACCTGGTCATTCTGTTGAAAAATGTTTTAAACTTCAACGAAGGCAACTCCAACAACAGACTGGCCAAGCAAAATTTTCTCCATCCTGGGGAAATAACCGACTTCTTATCCGTCTCCCATGGGTGTTGCTAATACAACTGTCAGAGATGCACCAGTTTCCGTTGCTGCTCCTGATCCAGTTTCAGACTGGAAATTATCTCAGCAGGTGGAAGCTTTGGTTCAACAGTTTCTAGCACAACAACAGCAGCAGCAGGTTGGGCACTCCTCTTACGGACCATCTATTCCCATCCAGGCCACTATGGCATCCGCGGCAGGTACACGGTCAGATGATCCTGGGTGCTCATGGATCATTGATTCAGGAGCATCTGATCATATGACCTATAATTTACTTCTGTTTCATACATATCAACCATTTTCTAGTCCTAAATTGGTTACTATTGCAAATGGAGTCAGTCTCAAAGTCATGGGCAGTGGGACAGTTTTACTTACTAAGGGATTAATCCTGTTAAATGTCATGTACGTTCCTTGTCTTAATTTCAGCCTGATTTCTATTGCTAGGATAACTAAGGATAATAACTGTTGGGCATTGTTCTCATCCTCGGAATGTCTCTTTCAGGAGATACATTCGAAGAAGATGATTGGCAATGCTAGACAGTTGAACGGACTATACACGCTACGAGTAGAAGGAAAACCATCTGATTTTGTTTTGGGACTATCACTGAAACACCTTATTGATAGGAAGAAACAAGACCAGTCTGTTTTTGGGGGTTTGTCACTACGAAAACCAATATTTTGTAATAACTCTGTGCACTATCCAAAGGATGGTGTTGATGATATTTTGTTGTGGCACAATAGGATGGGTCATCCTAATTTTGTGTATTTGAAGAAATTAATGCCTCATTTATTTACCAATGTGAATGTTAGTTCGTTAAGGTGTGATACTTGCATCCTTTCCAAGCAAACCAAAAGTAGTTACTTACCAAGACCATACACACCCAGTTCACCTTTCAATCTCATTCACTCGGATATTTGGGGTCCCTCTAGAGTGGCGAATGTTAATGGTGCTAGATGGTTTGTTACATTTGTTGATGATCACACTAGGTTAACGTGGGTATATCTTATGAAAAATAAAAATGAAGTAGGCCGCATAATTCGGACCTTTATATCCCTGATTAGGAACCAGTTTGAAACCACCATAAAAGTTTTTAGAAGTGACAATGGTGCAGAGTATCTTGATAAAGAAGTCAAGGACTACTTAAGTGATTTAGGTATTCACCATCAAACATCTTGTGTTTATACCCCTCAACAGAACGGAATTGCTGAACGTAAAAATAGACATTTATTGGAGGTTGCTAGGGCACTTATGTTTTCAATGCATGTACCTAAATTCTATTGGGGGGAAGCCATACTTACTGCAACATATCTTATTAATAGAATGCCATCAAGGATTTTATCTTTTAAGACTCCAAAAGAGACGTTATTGAGTATTTATCGGGACACTAAACTGCTTTCTTCTTTGCCTCTTAGATTGTTTGGATGCATAGTATTTGTATACATACCATCTTCATCACGCACTAAGTTGGACAAACACACACATAGGTGTATATTTCTAGGATATTCCAGTACCCAAAAGGGATATAAATGCTATTGCCCATTACTTAAGAAAATGTTTGTTTCTCTTGATGTAGTCTTTGATGAACAACATGCCTTTTACTATTCTGATGTGGCTCAACAGAAACCTACTTCACTAGATGAATATTGGAGTATTCTTGATATTATGACTTTTACACCTCACAGTGTACCAAACACTATGTGTCCTATGTCTCAGCACCCGGAGAACGCCATCGAGGCGAGAGAAACAGAACCAGCAGCACCTAATAATGTTAGTGGCAGAATTGAGCTGCCAATTACACAGGTATACACTAGGCGCTCTAAGCCTATACCAATTCAAAATAAACTTACATCAATTCATGACAACAACAACCACCTTGATGATTTGCCAATAGCTATCCGAAAAGGGGTGAGGGAATGTACCAAGCATCCATTATACAACTTTCTTGCATATAGCCGTTTAGGATCCTCCCTTAAGGCATTCACTTGCTCGCTAGATAGTCAAAAAATCCCAAATAATATAGAGGATGCATTAAGAGAGCCTAGGTGGAGAGATGCAGTCAATGATGAGATGCGAGCTCTGTTAAAAAATAACACATGGGAACTAGTTACAATTAAACCGGGGGTTAAAACTATTGGATGTAAGTGGGTATTTTCTATCAAGTACAACGCAAATGGAACAATTAGTAGGTACAAAGCTAGATTAGTTGCAAAGGGCTTCACTCAAACTTATGGAATAGATTACTTAGAGACGTTTGCCCCTGTTGCCAAGTTAAACACTGTGAGAGTCATTTTTTCTTTAGTTGTTAATCTTGATTGGTGTTTGTTACAATTAGATGTAAAGAATGCTTTTTTAAATGGAGATTTACAAGAACTTGTATATATGGATATTCCTCCCGGTTTTAAGACCAATGATAATAGTATGATGGTTTGTAAACTAAGGAAGCCATTATATGGATTAAAACAATCTCCGCGTGCATGGTTTAAACGCTTTACTAATGTGGTTACTGATTTCGGTTTTAAGCAAGCCCACTGTGATCATACCTTGTTTATACGTTTTTCTGAGAGTCATAAGATCACTATACTTATTGTGTATGTTGATGATATCATACTTACTGGAAATGATAGTAATGGCATTTTTCTAATAAAACAACAATTATCAAAAGAATTTGAAGTAAAGGATTTAGGAAAGTTGAGGTATTTTTTGGGAATGGAAGTTTCTAGGACTAAGAATGAAATGAGTATCTCACAAAGAAAATACGTTTTGGATTTATTGAAAGAAACTGGAATGTTGGGGTGCAAGCCAGCTCTTTCATCCATTGAGCCCGGTTTTAAACCCAAAGATGAATGGGACATGACTCCTACTGATAAGTTACAATATCAAAGATTAGTTGGTAAACTGATTTACTTATCTCATACCAGACCTGATATATGTTATGCAGTAAGCTTTGTTTCTCAATTCATGCATGCACCAACTAATGAACATCTTAAGGCTGCTTTGAGAATTCTCAGGTATTTAAAGGCTGCACCCGGACAAGGATTGTCATTCAAGAAGGGAACGGACCGCAGAATTCTTGTCTATACGGATGCGGATTGGGCAGGATCCAAGTCTGATATGCGTTCTACTACTGGTTATGGGACATTCGTTTGGGGGAATCTAGTGACGTGGAGAAGCAAAAAACAAACAGTTGTGTCACGAAGCAGTGCAGAGGCTGAGTTGAGAGCTCTTGCCTTAGGGATATGTGAAGGATTATGGTTGAAGAGAATATTGGAAGAGCTGAAGATAGATGCATTACTACCTATCAGAGTATATTGTGATAATATTTCTGCTATTAATATGGCTGAGAACCCGATTCAACATGACAAATCCAAGCACGTTGAGATTGATCGACATTTCATCCGGGAAAAAATTGAAGACAGAATTATATCTCTGAAGCATGTGGCATCAAGAAATCAAATTGCAGACATTTTTACAAAATCTGTGGCTATAAACATCTTTAAATCATTAGTTGACAAGCTTGGTTGTATTAATATATACACCAAGCTTGAGGGGGAGTGTAGAAATATTGTAAATAAATAGGTTGAGTATTTATGTAAATATATAAATTAGAAAAGGTAGGTTACCGTTGGGATCACAGATGTTACCGTTGTAATGCCTTGTATATATGTTCTAAACTTTGCAACTGAAAGATAAGCTGAATCTTTCAGCATTTTCATTGTCCATTATTCTCCTTATTGTTTATCTCAATTACGTAAGGCTTCAACACAATTATAATCAGAATTGGTTTGTTAATTTCTATAGATACACTTAAGGTTGATTCGAGAACTATAGAAAGGATAGGTTACGATCTATCAGGCGGAGGACAATGGATTTAAAGATTACATTGTAAATATACACACTGAATGGTTTGAAGACTTAGTCCTGTGCCGAGGAAGTGGAATGGGCAACATATCGGAATACGCAAGGGATACTAAGTTCAGTCATGATATAGGTAAATGAATTATGTAGGACTATACTAAGTTACCGATTATGTAACACACAAGTTTCGAGGACGAAATTTTTTGTTAGGGAGGGAGAATGTTATATCCTATTTTTTTTAATAAGGACAAAAAGGGTAATTGGGCTTAATTAATTGGAAACCTAATTTGATTAGGAAATTTTCCCTAAACCCTATCAAATTTCTATTTAAGTAGGTTGATTCCTCCCTCCCCATATCAAACAAACGGCCGTCCCTTTCAAAAAAAAGAACGATCTTCTTCAAGAAGCCTCAAGGCCGCCGGCTAGGGAGGAGTACCGCCACTCGATTCACACCCTTCAAACGCGTAGGAATAGGTTTTATTTGTCAGGTAGGTGCCCCCTTAACATCCGTTGAATGTAAAAACGATAATATTTAATTTCTTTATGAAAACAAGATCGTGCACCAGTATTTGTGATTATATAGATGTTTGATTACCTGATTATATGAGTATGTGATGAACTGTATAACCGTATATATGACCGCCTATGTATATATATGTATCATGATATTTTTTATAATCAACATGAAAAGGTTGCATTTTTTATGTATATATGAATGAAGGAATCGGTTTGAAGGACGGCGGTAATGGCGGCGCGTGGACGGTGGTGGTGGGTATGGACCACGTGCTGCCGTGTTTGTGCGAGGGGGTGCGGTTGAGGGAGGGGCGGAAAGGGTGCGGTTGAGGGAGTGGGGCCGAGGGGGTGGGGGAGAGGGAGTGGGGCCGAAGGGGGTGGGGAAGGGGGAGCAAGGGGCCGAGGGAGCGGGGAGAGGGGGTGGGGCTGAGGGAGGGGGAGGGGAGTTGGGCCGGGGGGAGGGAAGGAAAGTTGGAACGGAATCTGAGAATAGGAAGTTGGGGAATCGAAAGGAAAAAGAATCTGAGAAATTGAGGGGAGGAGACAGAAACGAAAAGAAAAGGAAAAGGAAAAGGAAAAGGAAAAGAAAAGGAAAAGGAAAAAGAAAAACAAAAGAGAAGGGAAAAGGAAAATAAAGGAAGTATTCTATATGTGATTTCTTGCATTCAAGCATCACGACCTTGCATTAGGTTAGGCGTGTTGTAAACGTCTCTCTGAGGTTAGGCGTGCCGCAAACGTCTTTCTGGTGGTCAAGGCGTACCGAAAATGTCTCTCTGTTAGGCTATGCGAGCCGTAAGTCGCATCTTTGTTAGGTCCCGGGGTCATGCATTGCACGATAGGATGCATGTTTCTGAGAACGTATGTATATTATGCATCATATATGTGACATTGGCTTTCACGCTCATTTCACATAATTATGTGTTTTGATTGTTCCGGGATGTTATTACAGTTATACGTATTTGTGAAAACGTGGACAGTCTATTTTCGTATTACCGTACTTATATGTATTTTACTACTGTCCAAGCGTGTATGATCTCACAGGGCCGATGCAGGCATGATACCTACTGAGTGACGTTTTTGTCACTCACACCGTTCATTATGTTTTATTGCAGACGATTCAGGGTACGACTATATATGGATTGAAGAGGACTAAGAGTGGGCTCATTGGGACTCATAGGGATTTTATATTTAGTTACTTTACGATGTCTTTTAAGGGATTATGACTTGATTTTGGCTATATATGACTTTGGAGATTTTACTTTCGATTTAGGGTTTTGAGTTGATTTATTTTGCTTACGCAATCGAAAACTGTGTCGTTTTGATAAGTGCATGGATTCGTACAGACGCCTTGTATATTCCTTAGCGGAATACGGCGGGCATACCGGTTCTGATCTTAGGGTTCAGGACGAGACACTACACAACAGGCCTCTAATATAAAAATAACTTACCATCCGTATGTCATACAGCGATAAAGTTACTACCTTTAAAGAGGGGGAAGGAGGGGGAGGGGGGATAAAGAAAACCACCAGGAAAATTCAAACCTCTTGAAACAGCAGTCAGATGGTGCGAAGAAAAAGAGAATGCATAATGATGAAAGTTGTAGCTTGCCTCTTTTTTGCTTTGTAGAAGCTTAGAGATCATTGATTGGCTGGAATAAGCAAGGGATACAAGATCTGTCCATGCTTTACCTTGAACAGCAATTATTCCCGTGTCAAGCAATGTTCTACCATCATCCAAAATTGCCTGATTCTCCAAAAGCTCCTCCATACTTGGTTTTTGAAGCAAAATTTTCACCATTTGGGTGGAGGAATTTTCAGCCAATACCGCATTTCTGGATGTCACAATTACACCATGATTGGCAGCAATGTCAAGGGCGATAGGGACAGAGATAACACAGGCTGCGTCCTCCGGGAGTACCAAGATTGAGGCATCAAAACACGGCAGAACATCCCCAGTCATTGTGAATAATCCACCTGCATAATAAAATCTATTCATGACATCCAGGACAGGCAGATTACCTAAAAGGTATGAGCATTGTCACAAAAATTCAAACATGAAAAACTTAAAGAGCAAATTGCATCTAACACTAGCAACTAGGTGAGGGTTAATAGGATGAGTAACCTTCTTGTTTGAAAGCTTGTCTGGCACCTGAAGCGATTGCAATTATGTGATCAAAAAGCAAAGGAACTGGACTGTCCTGATCCTCTGATGCCAAATAAGGAAGAGGAAGAAAAGCTTTGCCCATTGGATTAGCCCAAGGGACTCTTTTAGAGTCGCCTCCGGCATGAACCAATAAGATGTGCTTTTTAGTGAACAATTCAACCATTGACAAAGAGATGAATCCATTGTAACCCTCTACATTTCTCGCAGAAGACACAAAACTGGAGGAGTTTCCATCATATCCCTGCTGATAAAAAGTTCCCAATCAGAAGTGTGCAATCGGAACCATAGAAAAATCAAAAGCATCAGTGCGAACTGTTACATCTATTTCGTGAGAACGAACAACGAATAACTACTACATCAAGGAGCATAACGAGGACTAAAGTGAATGATCACACTGAGATATAATTTCTCCCAGGAGCTCTTGTGCTACACGGCTTTAGATTGTTACAATATTTGGTTATAATCGTACACAATAACACATTATTCTCAGTTGCAGCAATAGGGATCCTTTCCAATGTCGCCCCTGTGCACCATCATGAACCATTCCAACGAGTATCAAAAAAGTCATATCCCTCTAATAATTTCCCTCATCTACTTTTAACCAGTGTCTTTCCGCCAGAGGATATTTCATGATTCAGAGCACAAGTGCAAATTGTCAATCTCAATCGTCAATCGTACCCCGGTATGAGTAGTTTTTATGATCTTTTCGTCCTTTAGAGAGCTCCAATGGTGAAATGGAACAAAATTACTCAACTTACCAAAAACAAGTGATAGAAAATCCTTTACAAGGTATTGTTAAAAAAGAATATTGGAGCCGGAGATAAGACTGGCTTGAAATAATGCTTTACAAATATTACTGCGTATACATACATCAAAAGAATGATAGCATAGATCTTACACCATTCCTACTTGACGAGAACTAAAAAAATTGACTACTTCTATGAAGTACTCGACAAGAGAAAATTGATTTTCAAGAAGTATTATCATACTATTAATTAATGAAGGGACTCTATGTTGTGGCTTCTTAAATCATTGTGTCTTGTTGATATCACCATCAATTCGAGAAACATTAGTAGTTAAAAAGCTGCAGAAGCAATTAAGATTAGGGCAATAACACTCAGTTTAGTACCAACTTATACTAGAAAACACAAGAGGAACAGAAAATTGAGTAGAGTACCTTGGAATCAAGTAGGCCAAGGTGTTGGGCAAGGGCAAAAATTGCATTAAGAGTGGCACCGCCGGAGCCAATGCGATGCCCTTGAGGATCAGGGACAGAAAGGGTTATAGTGGAGGGAGCAATGCGACCAAAACGCTTAGCACGACTGAGTTGCCAATCATAGAGCTGGGCCTGCTCTGGGCTAGCCGCAGTAAGAACAATGGCGTCCCAGGTTGGGGCCCTCGCGGGATGGCGCACCGTTAGTCTCAAATGGTACCATGCTTTTCTCAGCGTAGCTTCCAGGTCAGCTTGCGTCTTCTTCCCCTTTCCTCTTCCTTGAAATCGATTCTTTTCCATTTTCTTGAAGCCCGGGAGAAAAAACACAATCAGCAGAAAGGGCAAACCTAGGGACACCTACGTTTGAGTCCGATTCCGCCGATGCTGGTTCCTATTGCCTAGACTAATGGGATGAAACAGATGAGGAAAAGGTGATCGACGACATTCCGGTGTTAAACTGCATGTGTTCTGGGTAATCGAGGAGTTGGATACAGGACTGTAGTGATCAAAGCTAGAAGTTGAGATTAAAATGGGAAGAAAATTAGAGGAAAACAGGCCAAAAAGCAAGGAACTTGATGCACTTCACAGAACGGAATGCTTACATGGAATAGGAAATTCATGGTGTGATAAAGAAAGAAGAGTGAAGTAGTTGGTAAAACGTAAGAAAATCTTGAAACATGAAAAGGGCATTGGCAGAACGGTCTTCCCAACTGTCCATCCTTTCTTTTGGTATTCACCTGTCTTATTAACCTGTGTCAAGGCGTTTGTCAGTTACTTCTTTTTGCAGTACATCAAATTTAACCCCAGCTCCATACTAGTACAAAATATGATATCCATTATCCAAGTAATGCAATATAAAAATATGAATAAAAGAGAGAATAACCAGTAGATAATAAAATGTATTCTTTTCTTATTCAAAGGTGTATCAAATATATCTAACCTAGTGTACTATTTATAGGATTTTGGAGATGAGAGTACATTGAATTGGTTACACCATTTATTATTCTCTAGGACATTTGTATAACATTTGTAGTTCTCAAGAACCCTATTGGACATCCACAATATATATATTCATAACACTTCCACTTGGACGTCTAAATTTTATAGAATATGTTTCGTTAGAACTTTGCCAAAAAGATCCAGCGGGATAAAAACTTGGACCAAGGGAAAAAAGTACACTTTCATAAAAATTTGTTTGTGTGATGCACTGCCTCGTTAAAATCTTGCCAAAAAACCCAGTGTGATAAAAATTTGGATGAAGAAAAAAAGAATACAGTGTATGTAGCAATCACACTCCCCCTGATTTCGGCATGAGGTCTTTAAGTTAACGCATTCCAATATTGTAGACCATCTGTCTAAACGTAACCGTTGGTAGTGCTTTGGTGAACAAATTAGCAAAATTCTTGCTTGATCGTATCTGCTGGATATCAATGTTACCATTCTTCTCAAAATCATGAGTGTAGAAAAATTTTGGTGATATATGCTTTGTGCTATCTCTTTTGATGTAGGCATTTTTAATTTGAGCAATACATGTAGCATCATCCCCAAGCAATATTGTCGGAGTCTTCCTTAGTAAAGATAATCCACATGACTCTTGGATATGATGAATCATCGACCTCAAGCATACGCATTCATGACTTGCTTCATGCAATGCCAAAATCTCGAAATGATTAGAAGATGTGGCTGTTAATGTCTGCTTCACTGATCTCCATGATATGGCTGCACCTCAATAAGTAAAGACATATCTACTGTGTGATCTTCCCTTATGAGGATCACACATATATCCAGCATCAACATAACCTAGTAATTGTGACTCGGAATTCTTTGAGTAGAATAAACCCATATCTGGTGTTCTACGAAGATAACATAAAATGTGTTTGACACCATTCCAATGTCTTCGTGTTGGTGTTGAGTTATACCTTGCCAATAAATTTACTAAAAATGTTATATCTGGTCTTGAGCAATTCGCAAGATACATTAATGCACCAACAGCACTAAGATATGGTACTTCTGGACATAAAAATTCTTCATTATCTTCTGGTGGTCGAAATGGATCTTTCTTTACATCTAACGGTCGCACAATCATAGGACTACTCAATGGATAAGCTTTATCCATATGGAATTGTTTTAAGATATTCTCTGTATATGTAGATTGATGGAGAAAAATTTTCATTTGACAAATGCTCGATCTGCAGGTCGAGACAAAATTTGGTCTTCTCAAGATTCTTTATCTCAAACTCTTTCATGAGATAATTAGCAGCTTTAGTAAGCTCTTCATGAGTTTTAACAAGATTTAAATCATAATCATATACCGCAATCATAGAGAATCCTTTATTCGATCTCTTGATAAATACACAAGGACAAATTAGATTATTTATATATCTTTCTTTAACCGGGTACTCACTAAGGCGATTATACCACATCCAACCAGATTGTTTTATCTATACAAGGATCTTGTAATTTGATTGAGTATAATCCATGCGTCCTTTGATTATATGCTTCAGGCAATTTAAATCCTTCTCGGATTTTCATATAAGTGCCATTATCCAATGATCCATATAAGTATGTAGTAACCATGTCCATTAACCGCATATCAAGGTTCTTAGTGACTGCTAGGCTGATTAGATATCGTAATGTTATGTCATCAATTACCGGAGAATATGTTTCATCATAATCAAGCCCAGGTCTTTGTGAAAAACCTTGCGCAACAAGAAGTGCTTTGTATCACACAACCTCATTTTTCTTCTTGTATTTTCGTATAAAACCCATTTATATCCAATAGGTTTTATCCCTTCAGGGGTTTAGACTACGGGTCTAAATACTTTGCAACTTTCTGATGATTTTAGTTTTGCTTGAATTACATCTTTTCATTTTGACCAATCATTTCTGTGTCGACATTCTTCAATGGATCTCGGTTCAGGATCCTCATTCAGAATTTCACATACAATTGCATAAGCAAAAACGTGATCAATAATAACCTTTTTTTTTGTTTATCCCAATTTTCTCCTGTACTTACATAATTTAAAAAGATCTCTTCAAAATTTCGTTCATTTGTTTTTTCAGAAGTAACTTGTTCATCAATGTTAGACTGATCAGTTTCTATTTCTCTAGCGCTTTCAAGTTGCGATCTTCTTTTCTTTTCTGGAGTATTAAGTTGTACCCTTTTCTTTCGAGGGTTCTTATCTTTTGCACCGACCGGGTGCCCATGTTTCGGACTTGATTTTGGTATACCATCATTGTGTCATTAAGAGACATCAAGTCGAATCGGCGTATTCATTGCTGGTACGCGGGATTTTGTTACCTTTTTACTATCAGTAAAAGAGTCAGGCAACTGATTTGCAATATTGTGTAAATAGATTATCTTTCTTGTTTCTTTCTCGCATTGATTTGTTCGTGGTTCAAGATGAGAAAGTGAAAGAACGTTTCAGGTAATTTCATGCAATTCTTCAGGAAACGTTACTTTCTCTCTCCCTAACGGCTGAAAAACTTTCTCATTAAGTGAAAATCGGCATATTCTCACAATAGAAGGAGAATCAAAACCCACATACATTCCAAAGTCTTTGAGGACCCAGTTTTGTCCGTTGTGGTGGGACAATCAGAACATAAATCTGTCAACTAAAAATCTTTAAATGTGAAACATGAGGCTACTGACCAGATACCATCTGCAATGGCGAGTATGATTGAAACGAATCGGGTCTAAGTCAGACCAAAGCATATGCATGCAGAATTACATGTCCCGATGTGGGTAAATTTGACCTCAAAATCATAGGTCGAGCAATCAGTTATAAATGTTACATAAATGACTCTGCCAGACTATTTTCAGTGTGAGCATGTGCTACTGAATGGTCAACGTCAATCCCAACCGACATGAAATAATCATTGAAAGTTTGGGAAGTAAATTAACCGACATTATCAATACGATCATATTTAATCGGATAATCCAAAAATTGTGCTCTTAAGTGTATAATCTCAGTAAGAAGCTTGACAAAAACTACTGTTCTCATTGAGAGCAAACTTACATAAGACCATCTCATGGAGGCATCCATCTTGATTAGTTTTCCATGTGAACAAGCGATACAAACACAATCACGAGGTAAAAGAATCTTCTGGTTCTTTAAAGGGTGTCCATGTGAGTTTTATACAATTCTATGCATCATTACTGAACCCAAATGACCGAGTCGGTCATGCCATAACATAATAATTTTTGGATCATTGAACTTCTGGTTCATCACAACATTAGATTCTGCTTGATGTATAGTCGCATAATACAATCCAGATGAGAAAATTAGAAATCTTTTTTTAACAAGCTTCAGGCCTGAATCATTGTATGCAATACATAAAAATTCCATATTCGCCTCATTTATGGTTTCAAGATGAAAACCATTAAGACGTATATCCTTGAAACTCAATAGATTTCTTTTCAACTTGGTAGAAAATAATGTTGTAGTAACCAAGATATGTGTACCACTTGGCAATATAATGGTTGCTCTTTCGGAGCCCTCAATCAGTGTTGTATTACCAGAAATTGTACTAACATTTGCTTTTGCTAATTAAGAACAATATAATAATTCTTATTTGCGAATGAAAACATGCTATTTTATATATATTGTTTATTTCGTAACACTTGTTTACACGTGTATGGTCACATGGTAAGTACAGTTAGTGTTACACCCGGTTCACAAAAGTAAAAAAAAAAAAAATATGTTACATTAAAAAAATTGTTGTTATTATTAAAATGCATTAAACCCCCATTTTCCCCATTTTTCCCGTTCCATAACCTCCACAATATACCCTCTTAATAACCATAACTCTCCCTTAATGTTTCTTTCGTATAACCCCTATTATATTAAGATGGTTTTACCCTCTCCCTTTCCCAACAAAATTCAGCTGGCATGTTAGGAACGTGTGTTTAAAAAAATAGAAATAATGCATTTAATGCATTTTGTAAAATAAAAATAAAATAAAGTAAAATAAATAAATAATAAAACAAAAAGAAAACAAAAGAAGGTAACGCCTGGAATTGGGGGTTGAATAACCCCTAATTACTCAACCCCATTAAAGCCCCAATTTATGCCCTGACAGCCTCCATCCGTTATATCCATTAAAAAAACATTTTTGTTAACCCATTGAAAACCCTCCTCCCTCTGCCGTTTTCCCCACCATCCCAAAAACAAAGAAGCTTGTCTCTTTTTTCCTCAGCATTCAGTAGCAGCAACAACAAAAAAAATTCTTCCTCCAAACCCACACAAACGAGACTAGGTTGGAGAAAAAGAAAAAGGGAAATTTGTCGCAACCATCCGAATTCTATTGTTCATAGTATAGTATATTCAATCAGGTATGTAATCTTGACGTATTTACTATGATTTTGGCAAACTATATGTTTATATTTTTGGTATTCATTTGAATAATATATTAGTTTTTTAATTGTTATAGATGTGTGTATATGCATATATTAACTTTGTAAATAAATAAATAAATGCGTATATATACACATACACATGTATATATAAAAATATGTACAAATGGGGTCTTGAACTTTACGTATATGAATGTAAAGATTTCGTTTTTGAATTTATAGAAAATGCAATGCTTGGAATTTTGTGTACACGTATGTTCATGAGGGAAAAAACGATTTCAAAAGTATTTATTTATATATGCTTACTGTGTGGAGTTTCATATATAGGTATATACTGTTGCATCTTCAGGATTATTCATATATTCTGTTTTTTTTTGAAATTATGTTTATATATATGTATAAGTTGTATATTGTTCTATAGAAATATGAGTTACATATTATTTTCGTCTTAAAAAAATATTATTATTTAAAATTAATCTATTTTTGTATAACTATATGGATTATATGGTATTTTCAGACTAGTTCATATAAACAGTAAAAAAAAAGAAACCGATTTATACAACTTAAGGAGATTTGTACATATATATATATATATATATATATATATATATATATATATCTGCTGTGTAATTTGTATATATACATAAATGCATACTGTTTGTGCATATGAAAAGTATGGATTTGCACAAACAAGTATATTACCGAGTTAAATTATTTTTGTAAAATTGTAAACTGATTTGATGATATATATATATATATATATATATATTAAATTCTATTTGAATGGAATTTAACAATTTATATATATTAATTTTATTTTCGTATTTAATATTTTTAAAATTTAAAAAAAATTACTGCCGGCAGATTATATATATATATATACATATATAGTGTTTTTGTATTTAGTATTTATATATAATTTCAGAAACTATTTTGAACAAATTTAGATATATATGTTATGAGATTGCCACAATAATATGTATATATAAAATTTTGTAAACTGTTTTGGGCAGATTTACACATATGGATACACTTACTGTTTTTCAGTATTTAATATATATATATATATATATATATATATATATATATATATATATTATGTGGTTTTCATATTTAATTATATGTATAAATATATAAACTGACTTTTCAGAGAATTATGTATATATTTATGCCAATTTTCGTATTTAAATATATGTTAATTATAAAACTTGTTTTTTAAATAAAATTATATATATTATTGTTATTTTAGTATTTTAAGTATATTCCTATATGTAAACTGTCTTTCAATGAATTTAGATATACATTTATTTATTATGTTATTTTTGGAATTGAAATTAAATATTTTAATATATAAAATGGTCGAATAATTGTTGTGAAAGAATAAGAGTAATTCAAAAGACAAGGAATTTGTGGTGTAAAGGTGAAGTTAAAGAGACAAGTTAATGAGCAAATAATTAACTTACAGGTTCAAATTTTGGAGATTTCAGAGGATAAGTTGGACATGTAGAACCAGAGACTTTTATGATAACCTTCTTCATGTTCAAGCATAGAATAAGAAAGCTAAGTGACTGATAAGAGGTAAGTGGTCTATCTGTGCTCGTTATACTATCATGCATCAGGGGTAAGTGGTTTATTTGTGCTTGTTATGCTTATCGTGCATCAGTGTGTTGTTTGCTGCATATCTGTAATTGGACTTTCTCTATATGCGAGTTGTATGTATATGTGAGATAGGTATGTATAGATGAACTAAGTGTATGTATGGTTGTACGATCTCAATACGTATTGCATGTGTATATAGATGTGTGGGGGTAGACATGCAAGTATATATGCACGTGTATGGGCGCGGGTATATATATGAGTATGAGTACACCGTAATAAAATGAAGGTATACATGTAAGTATATATGCACGTGCATGGGCGCGGGTATATATAGGAGCATGTATGCGCCGGATCGTGGATTATGTGTGTGCAACATTCATGACACGTGCATTAGCATTGCATCCCTTCGGGGCGGCTGACTCCATGTTACGGAGCGTGTGTTCGCTGACTCCACGTTATGGAGTGTGTGTTCGCTGACTCCACGTTACGGAGCGTGTGCGCTGACTCCACGTTACGGAGCGTGTGTTCGTTGACTCCATGTTACAGAGCGTGTGCGCTGACTCCACGTTACGGAGCGTGTGTTAGGACCACGGGCCATGCATAGCATATCATGAAAGAAAAAGAAGAACATATTATGTGGGATAATGATGTTGTTGTGCGTGGCACGTAGGGAAAGGCATGCATCATGAAGTTGCGCATTATTATGTGGAGTGACTTACTTTCTGCGATTTATCTACTTCATTGGTATGCATTGTTCTCTTCTTTGTTTGTATGATTATTTGTTGTTGTGTATGTCATACTTGAGAGGACCATATTTTACGGTTATGTAGATTGAATGTTGGATCTTATTTGACTATTCTTGATGTGTCAGATGTTAAAGATATCCGAATGAATTTAATTGAGTAATAGAGACATGTACGTTGGTTGTATGTTATCTGTAATTGTCTCTGCATGTATGATTTTCATAATGGGTATAGGTAGGTTGCTTACTGAGCCCGTTGATTTTGGCTCACACCACCACTCACCATCTTTGTAGGTATGTGAAGTTAGGACATGCTTACACATGAGTTAGTACACCGTGGAAGGTCGAGACGGGAGATTTTGAGACTAAGGGTATTCAGACGAGACTTTCGTAGGTTGGTTGAGGCAGTTATTTCAATGTTCGAGGTTTATGTATTTTCGTGATTAGTGTTTATATTCATTTAACTATTGTATTGATCTAGAATTCTTAAACATTGTATTAATGATGATGTTTATCGAAGGTTTTTAGTTTATGACTTCCGTTGACATCAATTTACGTTATTGTGATGACGTGTAATTGAATTATATTGACGCCTTGTATTCTCCTTAGTGAGATACGGCGGGTGAGTCGTTTCGAGTACTAGGGCTCGGGACGGGTCGCTACAGTTGGTATCCGAGCATGGCTCCAGATCCACAACAGAATCATAAATTTAGGCTATGATCTTAGAAATTACGTTACGATTTTGCCCTTAAGTCACGATCTTAGACATAAGTACCGATTTTTAGTCGTAAGCAATGATTATATATTGGGCTTGTTATTGGAAATAAAACGTGACCTTAGAAATTAAGTGATGGTCATATCCGTAAGTCACAACTTTAGTCATAAGCGACGATCTTGATTAAGAATTGATGTTCGACTTAAGTATTGATTTCAGTCATAACCGCTGATTATATATGAATTATGATGTGGAAATAAGAAGCGATCTTAGACATAAGTGGTGATCTGAACATCTGGTGATGATTTGAGCATAAGCACTGATTTTAGTCATAAACACTGATTATATTCTAAGTACCAAACTTAGAAATAAGTAATGATTTTAGACGTAAGAAATGATCATGCCAAATATCGATTCTAGAAGCAAGTCATGACGTTAGACCTAAGTGATAATCGAATAAGGAATATATCCACGTATACCTAGGGCACTCCAAACGACTCTGAATTATTTGCCTTATCTAAGTGTTGATTATAACCATTCATATAATTCCTTAGTTCTGACCTCTGCAAACCCGGTAACGTTATGATAAAGGAAGCGGGTTCTTGCCTCTGCTTTTGATAGTAGTGTCAGAGCGTCACTAGGTCTAAGTGGGGAACGTAGTTTCTAAGAGATGATTTATAGTAAAATGAATTATTAGGAAAAGGATTTATTAGCGTTATAATCAGTAGAGTTTAGCAAAGAATACCGTACAAAGGGGTTTACAGTTATGATTAAGATGTTGAATCTTAGAGTATCAAATAAGTTGAAGATATTAGTCCTACTAGGAATACTGATTGATAGTCATAAGTCAGCACTACTAAAATAAGTACAGTGGGATGATGAATTATGACAAAATATTAAGTGTTGATTCATAGAAACACATAAGTATTGATGTATCAGGTAGGCTTAAATTAAAATAGAGTAAGTATGAACAAGTAGTGGTTGTTTTCCATGTGAGACTTAACTAAATTAGAATTAACGGTTGAAATAACCAAGTAAAGAGGTACGGTGGATCAGAGTAACGTGCGGAAGCATGGTGGATTAGTATGTCTAAGATGGTTAAGTTAATAATCAATTAAGTTGAATCTTAGAATACGAAACAAGCGGAGCTAAGCTATGATTGCCTCAATAATACCGCTACTAAGCATAACAATCTATAGAGACAAGTAGGCTTGAACGCACATGATGACATAGAGAAAGTTCTAAGTTATAACTCCGGGAGAAGTAAATTAAGGATTGAACCCTATGAGGACTAGATCATCTTGTAGGGTGCTAGTGATGACTAAGTTAAATCATACTAGAATAAAAAGTGTTCTCAAGGTATATACGGTTTAAGTGATTAGTTCTAGGACGTTAAGTCAAAATCCTAGTATATGTAATCACTGATTATAAAAGGTTGCTGATGACAGTAGAAATAAGTACGATGTAGACTGACGATTAGATTATGAAACCCCCGGTTTGGTGACAATACCCTTAAGGTTGAATCGCGAACCATAGATAGATCAAGATGTGATTTAACAAACAGAAATCAATGAGTTAGAAATTACATTTTAAGGACTTAGTCCTGTAACGAGAAATTGAAATGGATAACATATCGGAATGCGCAAGGGATACCTAGCTCGTTCATTATCTAGGTAAACTGGATTATGTAAAGCCATGCTAAGTTATGATTACGTAACACGCAAGTTTCGAGGACGAAACTTTTTGTAAGGAGGGTGGTTTGTTAGGAACGTGTGTTTAAAAAAATAGAAATAATGCATTTAATGCATTTTGTAAAATAAAAATAAAATAAGATAAAATAAATAAATAATAAAACAAAAAGAAAACAAAAGAAGGTAACGCCTGGAATTGGGGGTTGAATAACCCCTAATTACTCAACCCCATTAAAGCCCCACTTTATGCCCTGACAGCCTCCATCCGTTATACCCATTAAAAAAACATTTTTGTTAACCCATTGAAAACCCTCCTCCTTCTGTCGTTTTCCCCACCATCCCAAAAACAAAGAAGCTAGTCTCTTTTTTCCTCAGCATTCAGTAGCAGCAACAACAAAAAAAAATTCTTCCTCCAAACCCACACAAACGAGACTAGGTTGGAGAAAAAGAAAAGGGAAATTTGTGGCAACCATTCCGAATTCTATTGTTCATAGTATAGTATATTCAATCAGGTATGTAATCTTGACGTATTTACTATGATTTTGGCAAACTATATGTTTATATTTTCGCTATTCATTTGAATAATATATTAGTTTTTTTAATTGTTATAGATGTGTGTATATGCATATATTATCTTTGTAAATAAATAAATAAATAAATACACACACACACACACACATGTATATATAAGAATATGTACAAATGGGGTCTTGAACTTTACGTATATGAATGTAAAGATTTGGTTTTTGAATTTATAGAAAATGCAATGCTTGGAATTTTGTGTACACGTATGTTCATGAGGAAAAAACGATTTCAAAAGTATTTATTTATATATGCTTACTGTGTGGAGTTTCATATATAGGTATATACTGTTGCATCTTCAGGATTATTCATATATTCTGTTTTTTTTGAAATTATGTTTATATATATGTATAAGTTGTATATTGTTCTATAGAAATATGAGTTACATATTATTTTCATCTTAAAAAATATTATTATTTAAAATTAATCTGTTTTTGTATAACTATATGGATTATATGGTATTTTCGGACTAGTTCATATAAACAGTAAAAAAAAGAAACCGATTTATACAACTTAAGGAGATTTGTACACACACACACACACACACACATATATATATATATATATATATATATCTGCTGTGTAATTTGTATATATGCATAATTGCATACTGTTTGTGCATATGAAAAGTATGGATTTGCACAAACAAGTATATTACCGAGTTAAATTATTTTTGTAAAATTGTAAACTGATTTGATGATATATATATATATATATATATATATATATATATATATATTAAATTCTATTTGAACGGAATTTAACAATTTATATATATTAATTTTATTTTCGTATTTAATATTTTTAAAATTTAAAAAAAATTACTGCCGGCAGATTATATATATATATATACATATATAGTGTTTTTGTATTTAGTATTTATATATAATTTCAGAAACTATTTTGAACAAATTTAGATATATATGTTATGAGATTGCCACAATAATATGTATATATAAAATTTTGTAAACTGTTTTGGGCAGATTTACACATATGGATACACTTACTGTTTTTCAGTATTTAATATATATATATATATATATATATATATATATATATATATATATATATATATATTATGTGGTTTTCATATTTAATTATATGTATAAATATATAAACTGACTTTTCAGAGAATTATGTATATATTTATGTCAATTTTTGTATTTAAATATATGTTAATTATAAAACTTGTTTTTTAAATAAAATTATATACGTATTATTGTTATTTTAGTATTTTAAGTATATGCCTATATGTAAACTGTCTTTCAATGAATTTAGATTATACATTTATTTATTATGTTATTTTTGGAATTGAAGTTAAATATATTAACATATAAAATGGTTGAATAATTGTTGTGAAAGAATAAGAGTAATTCAAAGGACAAGGAATTTGTGGTGTAAAGGTGAAGTTAAAGAGACAAGTTAATAAGCAAATAATTAACTTACAGGTTCAAATTTTGGAGATTCCAGAGGATAAGTTGGACATGTAGAACCAGAGACTTTTATGATAACCTTCTTCATGTTCAAGCATAGAATAAGAAAGCTAAGTGACCGATAAGAAGTAAGTGGTCTATCTGTGCTCGTTATACTATCATGCATCAGGGGTAAGTGGTTTATTTGTGCTTGTTATGCTTATCGTGCATCAGTGTGTTGTTTGCTGCATATCTGTAATTGGACTTTCTCTATATGCGAGTTGTATGTATATGTGAGATAGGTATGTATAGATGAACTAAGTGTATGTATGGTTGTACGATCTCAATGCGTATTGCATGTGTATATGGATATGTGGGGGTAGACATGCAAGTATATATGCATGTGTATGGGCGCGAGTATATATATGAGTATGAATACACCGTAATAAAAGGTATACATGTAAGTATATATGCACGTGTATGGGCGCGGGTATATATAGGAGCATGTATGTGCCGGATCGTGGATTATGTGTGTGCAGCATTCATGGCACGTGCATTAGCATTGTATCCCTTCGGGGCGGCTGACTCCACGTTGCTGAGCATGTGTTCGCTGACTCCACGTTACGGAGCGTGTGTTCGCTGACTCCACGTTACGGAGCGTGTGTTCGCTGACTCTACGTTACGGAGCGTGTGCGCTGACTCCACGTTACGGAGCGTGTGTTCGTTGACTCCATGTTACGGAGCGTGTGCGCTGACTCCACGTTACGGAGCGTGTGTTAGGACCACGGGCCAGGCATAGCATATCATGGAAAAAAAAGAAGAACATATTGTGTGGGATAATGATGTTGTTGCGCGTGACACGTAGGGAAAGGCATGCATCATGAAGTTGCGCATTACTATGTGGAGTGACTTACTTTTTGCGATTTATCTACTTCATTGGTATGCATTGTTCTCTTCTTTGTTTGTATGATTATTTGTTGTTGTGTATGTCATACTTGAGAGGAGCATATTTTATGGTTATGTAGATTGAATGTTGGATCTTATTTGACTATTCTTGATGTGTCAGATGTTAAAGATATCCGAATGAATTTAATTGAATAATAGAGACATGTACGTTGGTTGTATGTTATCTGTAATTGTCTCTGCATGTATGATTTTCATAATGGGTATAGGTAGGTTGCTTACTGAGCCCGTTGATTTTGGCTCACACCACCACTCACCAGCTTTGTAGGTATGAGAAGTTAGGACATGCTTTCACATGAGTTAGTATACCGTGGAAGGTCGAGACGGGAGATTTTGAGAGTAAGGGTATTCAGACGAGACTTTCGAAGGTTGGTTGAGGCAGTTATTTCAATATTCGAGGTTTATGTATTTTCGTGATTAGTGTTTATATTCATTTAACTATTGTATTGATCTAGAATTCTTAAACATTGTATTAATGATGATGTTTATCGAAGGTTTTTAGTTTATGACTTCCGTTGACATCGATTTACGTTATTGTGATGACGTGTAATTGAATTATATTGACGCCTTGTATTCTCCTTAGTGAGATACGGCGGGTGAGTCGTTTCGAGTACTAGCGCTCGAGACGGGTCGCTACATGGCAGCAACACACCAAAGTTAAAAGAAATTGTGAGATGAGAGACAAGAGTGCTGAGAGGGTAGGAAGAAAGAAAGAGGGAGGAAAAAGAGAAAAGAAAAGAAAGAAAAAAAGAAGAAGAAAAGAAAAAAAAAGGTAAGTACCCTACCTGTACTCGTTATGTATTTGCAAAATCTATATGTATATTTTATATAAAACTCATGGATCATGCATTTGTACTTTTGGTTTCATAATTTGGTGTTTATATATATGTATAGCCTTGTATATGCATTTATATTTATATAAGGGTTTCTTTGTTATATATGTATATGCATGTATTTTTATGTATGCACATGTCGTGTATACATATGTATGTATATGCATGTATGTTTATGTATATATATAATTTGGCCATAAAGCATGTAAAGATTGGTTCTTTATTATGATTTTATGTATTTTGTTCAAGTAAATGTAAATTTATATTATAGTTTGTATGTGGTTTGTTATATACGTATATGTATGAACATACATATGTGTAGGTTTAGAATATATGAATATAATTATTAATTTTTGTATCTAAGTATAAAATATGAATTTAAATATTTATTTTCGTATCAAATCATATTTATATAATAAAAAACTGTTTTATACAAAATATGTGGATTTATCTATGTATTTTCGTATTAAATCATATGTGTATAATTATGAATGGTTTTTATATAGATTATGTTGATTTATACATGTATTTTCGTATTAAAAAATATATAAATAATTACAAACTGGTTTATATGAAATATATAGATTTATATATCTATTTTTGTGTTAAATTATATATAAACTATTTTTGACATAATTGCATATATATTTATGTTAGTTTCTTATTTTAAATATATGTATAATTATAAAACTGTTTTTTATATAATTAATATATAAACAACAACAACAATCATACCCAATATATCCCGACGACAGCAAAAGCTATCGCTAGGGTATGAGGAGGGTGATAGGCAGGCAAACAATACCTCCATCCCAATGGATAGAGAGTTTGCTTCCAGTGAGACCCCCGGCTCTTTATGTACCTGCATATATAGCACAATAATAGAACCATATACTTGTGAAGGGATTTTATTAAACATAAACAGAAATCTTCTGATATTAAAATAGTCATAATAGTGGATATGCACAAATAGTTGAAAGACAAATACCAAAACAAAAGTGCAAAGTCAACCTACAGTGTGAAATACTATCTAATCCTCTAAGTATGCTCTAAGGTGCCCCTATATCATGCTTACCCCTCCTTAACCTTAATCTTCCGCCTCCATGAACTCCTATCCTGGACCATGTCCTCAGAGAGGTGCAACTCTAGTAAGTCATGACTAATCTGCTCTTCCCACGTCAGTTTGGGCCTGCCTCTACTCCTCTTCCCTTCTACAGTGAGGCTTTCAATTGATCTGACAGACGCCGTTGTCTGTCTCCTCTTGACATGCCCAAGCCATATCAGTCTTCCCTCTCTTATCTTATCCGCTATACTAGCCACTCCTAACCTTTCTCTGTATACCTCATTTCTTATCCTGTCTAGCCCTGTATGTCTACACATCTGCCTCAACATCCTCATCTCTGCTACTTCAATCTTATGTGACTGCGTCCTCTTGATGGCCCAGCATTCTATTCCATATAACATTGTCGGCCGCACTGTCATCCTATAAAATTTTCTCTTTAATTTAGTTGGAAAAATTCTTGTCACACAACACCCCTGAGGCCGCCCTCCACCTACACCAACCTGCCTAAACTTGGTGTGCCACGTCACTCTCTATGTCCCCATCTTTATGTACAAATGATCCTAGGTACTTGAACTTACTTACCTTTGGAACCACTTGACCCTCGATGGTGAGTTGACTATCCTCATTGTTGGCTAAGCCGCTGAAGTCGCAGTGCAGATACTCAGTCTTAGAACGACTAATCCTTATGTCTTTTCTCTCTAAAGCGTCTCGCCACTCCTCTAGTCTCATACTCATGTTATGTCTACTTTCTGCGACCAATACAATATCGCCAGCAAAAAGCATACACTATGGGACTGTCTCTTGGATTGTCTTTGACAACTCGTCTAGGATAACTGCAAAAAGAAATGAGCTCAAAGCGGATCCTTGATGGAGGCCTACCTCTACCGGAAAGAAGTTTGTAGTCCATATAGGCGTATGAACATTTGTCTTTGTCCTAGAATACATATCCCTAATTGTGTCTATATACTTCATAGGAACCCCTCTTGCATCCAGACTATCCCATATCAGTCTATGTGGCGCACTATCATACGATTTTTCAATATCGATGAACACCATATGTAGATCGCGCTTCTTCTCCCTATACTTCTCCATCAATCTCCTTAAGATGTGTATTGCCTCCGTAGTTGACCGTCCTAGCATAAAACCAAATTGGTTTACCGTAACTTGAGTTTCTCCCCCAATTCTGGTGTCAATTACTCTCTCCCATAACTTCATAGTATTACTTAGCAATTTAATCCCCTTGTAATTCCCACAATACTGTGCATCTCCTTTTTTCTTATATAGAGGGACCACTACACTCCTTCTCCACTCATCTGGCATTTTTTCTGTTTTGAAAATAAGGCTGAACAGAGTAGTTTTCCATTGAATCCCCCCCTCTCCTAAACACTTCCACGCCTCAATGGGTATGTTATCCAAGCCAACTGCCTTAGCTCTTCCCATCTTCTTAATTAATATATATTTATGTTATTTTCGTATTTGAATATATGTATAATCATATAAAACTAGTTTTAATAGAATTATATACATTTATGTTATTTTAAATTTAATTGAATTATATACATTTATGTTATTTTCGTATTTAAATATTTGTATAAGTATAAAAACTATTTTTTGGTAGAATTATATATATATATATATGTATGTATTTTTGGTATTTAAATGTATTATAATTATATAAGATGTTTCTTAATAAATTAAAGTATGTATCTTATGCTATTACCGTATTTATATATATAAACAATATAGAAACTGTTTTTTAGTGAAATTATATTTAATGATATATTATTTTTGGATTAAAATATATATAAATGATTAATTGGTTTAAGATAGAATTATACATTTATTTATATTATTTTCGGATTTAAGAATATATATAATTATATAAACTATTTTCGAATAGAATTATATATTTATTTATATTATTTTCAGATTTAAAAAATATATAATCATATAACTTGTTTTTGGATGGATTTATATATTTATTTATATTATTAATATATTTATAAAAATAATATATATAAATAAACTATTTTTAGATAGAATTACATATTAATATAAGTATGTTCACATTTAAGTATATTTATATACATATTAAACTGCTTATGGAATAAAATAAAATAGTATTTTCGTACTAAATGGATATGGAACTGGAAAATGGTTTTATTAAATTACTGTCGGTTGTTAGACCGAGTTTTCGTATGAGAAATTGTAATTTGATTTGAGTTTAGTATATTAATGGTTTAAATGAGTATTGTATAATAAAAGTTGTATGTTATTGGTGTATGCATGTGTGGGTGTATGTACATACGTTTATATGGACGTGTATGGACGTGAGCATATATACGTGTATATGTACCGACTGAGAGTGTGTTATTTGGGCTTTTTGGTAATTTTGTGAATTACTTGAACTATTTATTTTGGATTCTTTTAACTTGGGTATTTTGGCAATTTTGGCTAACTTCTGGACTTGGAAAATAATTTTGGTAAATTTGCATTCATATTTCGAAATTCACCCATACAACGTGAAATATATTGTTAAGCCAGATTGGTTCCAAACAAACAGAGCGTCCGGGCATATTGGCTCTTTTGATATAGAGCGTCCGGACATATTGGCCGCCACGGCATATTGGTTATTTTTACATAGAACGCTAGGGCATATTGACTATTGGATGACCAATTTGTAAGTCTTACGGTATAAGTCATTTGTGATTTTGGACTTTGGACCAATTTAGCTGGATTTTGGACCGGCTAAACCGGATTTGGAATTTGAAAAACTTTAGTTTTGGTTTTGAAACTTTGGCACTGCCTTACCTTGGAAAACTGCATCACGTTTTGCTTTGGACTAACCCCTAATTGGACTTTGTTATGTCTTTTAGTTGGATTTATTTGTTGTCTTTGATTTTGATTGTTAGGGGTGGAACAATAAATCTCTTTGTGAATAAGAAACATGCTATTTTTTATACTGTTATTTACTTTTGTTACACTTGCTTATCTATGTATGATCCCATAGCGAGTATTGGTATGTTACTTGCTGGGCGATGTTTTGTCGCTCATTCCATATTTTTCCATCCCCCTTGCAGATAATCAGGGCTACGACTTAGAGTTTGTAGATGACGCATCGGAGTGGGCTATTGAGGACACGAGGGCGGTTGAGGAGCTATATTTATGTACTCACTTTGGATTTTTGTACCTATGGATTCCAGTTTAATATTTCGGCTTGTTCTTTATTAGTATGGATTTGTAATACTTACAATTATTGCCTAGACAGTTTATATTGCAGTTTATATGGGATTTTATTTTATGCATTCCGCTAATGTCAGTTTATGTCACACTGCTGACGCGTAATTGATTTGCATCGACGTCTTGTATTTTTCTTAGCGAAATACGACGGGTGAACCGTTCGAGTACCAGGGCTCGAGACGGATCGCTGTAGTTAGGCTACTTACGGGGTGATGTATGTCACTCATACTATACGTTGTTGTTGTTTTGTAGACAAACAGGAATATATTAGCTTACATAGAGGATTATATTGAATAAAGATGTTGAGTTTCGAGAATGTTCCGATGAGATTCGTTGAGGATTTAGTGAGATAGATATTTTGATATTCGAGGTTTATGTATTTTGGAGATTTAGTATTTATTTATGTTTGACATTTGTATCGAATTTAGATTTGCCTAGACATTGATATTAATGATGATGATTATCATTTCGAGGTTTGATTTATGACTTCCGCTAACATTGATTTACGTCACTTTGCTGACATGTAATTATTTCGTTTTGGACAACTTGTATTTTCCTTAGTGAAATACAGCAGGTGAATTGTTTCGAGTACTAAGGTTCAAGACGGATCTCTACATTGTCCCTTTCTTTTTTGATTGCAATTTAGATGCCTAATTTACTCCTTTCATCTTAAATATATTGTCAAAGTTAGTAAACAAAATTAGTTGGTCAAACAATAATTAAAATCAAAATTTCAAAGTATTCGACACAATAATTTGTCAAAATAGTCTACACACCATATATGATCAAATTCTGTTTCATAATGTGTAAATATTTTAACAATTCGATTCTAAATTATGTTTTACAAACAATGTGATTTTTTAAGACGAGTAAGACTTAATATAGAAAATGAAGATATTTTTGGTACATCATGAAAAAGAAAAATGCCAATCTTTTTGAAACATAGGAAGCACTTTCTTCGGTTTCTTTTTCGTTAGTTGTAAGATTACTTGGATTAAGGTATTGGATACATAGATAAAACTGTATTCCCTTCCATGAAAACTGAGAAACAAGTTAATGCAATGATTTAGGCAGAAAAGGAAAGAAAAAGAAGATTAAGAAGTATAAATATTAAATTAAAAAACAAGAAGTTAGCTTTCTAAAGAGAGATATAAATAGAAGTGTGGTTCAAGAAAGATTGCTTGAACGAAATCTACATTCTGTCACATGGCAACTTGGTCAAAGTGTACCAGCCACCTGCTTCAACTGCCTAACCTGCATATTAATAGGACAGCCTATTCTCCACATGACATATTCCTAGCTTTCGAAAGTAACGTCAGATATTCGAATATTACCGAATGCAAGAATGTTTCAATCCTTCCAGGCTAGTTGCATAGTGTGGGAGTACTATTGACCCGTGAAATGACCTGATAGACTGACAGACCAACCCATCGGTTAATCCTTCGGTGCCAATGGGCTCCTTGTGTTGTGCATGTGCTATGACAAACTTCTACTAGTGGGCCTTGAGAACCTGATTTACAATCCTACACACTCTTGTGAAACCGGAGTTGACAAAGACCCTTACTGGTTGTGGTTTCAACCTTTAATGAGACCGCGTATTCCCACGCGATTCCCATTAAATTAGTCTACATGATATCCGTTTCGTTGATCTTATTAAAGTATATGGATATTTTCGTTTATCAATAAAATATTGTAACAAAATTTTACTTATTTCATTCTTATTAGAACACAGTACTATCAAAGAATATTCAAACCATGTGAACAACATAACTATAGGTTAGGCAGAGATTATGTCTCTATTAACCGTTTAATTAATGCAGTGAGCGAATTTTAGCCTCTCTTGCTGGCTGCTGATCCACATGGATGATAGTCTCATAGATACATCATGGTAGTTGCAAGTTTAGTAGGTGACCAGCTTTTCCTTAATTTGTTACGTAACATTAAAAGCTGTCTGAAAACACCTCTGTATATATAACAAAATTATGAGGATACTTCCACGGACAAGAGCAGCTCAGATCTTCTTGTACACGCCGCCGGTGAATATTCTACTGATATTCCTCCGGCTCCGGCAAATTACGTTCGTATTCGTATCTTTTATTTCTCCCTTTCTTTGTTTATGGCATTCTACATTAATTGCAAGCCAGAACTTTAGGTACATCCTTCCATTCTACTTTCGTTCTCTTTGTTAGTACAAAGGAGGCCGGCCTTTTCGTTTTCCCTCGGGCACATACGCTCAACTAACAGCCTAAAGAAATATTTACAATTGCTGCCTTCATTCAAAAACCTCCCCCATATCAATAAGTTATTTTAAGTGGCAAGTGTAGGAGAGAAGTGTTGGATTTAATTCAATAAACCCCTGAATAGGACCGTTTAATCGAATCAATGGACAAAGTAACAAAATGCGGAAAATATACCTTGCTCCATTGCCGTTGTTAATCTGAACACGTACGCTGCAACTGCTCCGGCTGATGAAGAATCTGGCGTGATCCAAGGATTCACGACCTCCCACCAATTGTTGATATGCCCCTTGAACCGGAATCAACAATTCACTGCTTTACCCGATGGAGAGGCTAGACAGTGTGGGCTTTATAGAAAATTTGGCACACCCTTCCCTCTTTACCGTGTATAGCGTTTTTCACCTCTGATAATATGAGGAGATGAAGCGTTCTTCATATAGAGGGGATGGAAGGATCTGATAGGTATAAGGTTTTAAATTTAATCTTAAATTTAAAACTCAACCTTATCTTCCTATTAAATATTATCCAATATTTAATTATTGTGCCAATAATTATCTACTAGCCACACGTGGGTTGTCGCCCCTCGGGGACCAGATGTCGTAACTTTATGGTCGTTGCACTTTGAGCCCATCCATCGCGGTCTCTGACCATATGACTGTCTACATATTCGGGGTTTCCATTTAGACCACACTATACATCCACGAGTATACCCGATGATCACTTAACGTGTGGATGTTTTACGTAACAATTAATATTATTACGTGACATATGTGACATATAATATTATCATACATAACGTCCACCTTATGATTAATTCGTATAAACCTTATCAACGTGCTGCGCATCACACGTATCTCGAATTAATCCCAACAATCTCCCACTTGGACTATGTATGTATCTTAAAGATTATATGTCACTCCTTTTGAGCTCATATACCGTATGTCCTTTAGCGTGACTTTCTTTATCCGGTCCATCAGCAAATGTTAGCAAAAGACTTAAGCCGCACGTCCCCACATTGAATTAGTGGCTAGTCCCTCTTAAATCATGATACTAACATTCTACTGAATGACATGGATACTGAAATGGATATGTAGTGTGGAATTAATATGCCAGGTGATCATACATATCTAATTCCAACTTGGCCCTCTTTAGCGAGATCAATAGAATTCAGAATGTATGCCGTAACTGCTTAATGTACATTACTTCTGCAGAAAAACTTCAATATAACCGGAATGTACATTATACTGTATGTCTGAAATAAACAACTTTATTGAACACACAAAAAAAACTTTACAGACTCCCACTAGGATAAAACATCCTCAACTGGACTAAGACCCATACGGCTAACATGCTTGTGAAACACTACTGGTTCCACGGCCTTAGTCAAAGGGTCGGCCACCATAGAGTCTGTACTGATATGCTCAATACTGATCAGACCACTCAGAATTCTTTCTTTAACAGCCAGATACTTCATCTCTATGTATTTCGCTTTAGATGAACTCCGGTTGTTGTTTGAATATAGCACCGCAGCTTTACTGTCACAGTAAATCCTCATTGGAGACGAGATAGTCTCCAATACTCGCAGCCCTGTGACAAAATTGCGAAGCCATATCGCCTGATTGGATGCGTGGAATGATGCAACGAATTCCGCCTCCATAGTGGAAGACGCCAATAAGGTCTGTTTCGCGCTTTTCCATGAGATCGCACCTCCGGCTAAAGTAAACACATAGCCCGAGGTCGATTTCATGCTGTCCTGGCATCCAGCAAAATCGGAATCTGTATATCCAGTGATCTCTAACTCATCAGATCTCCGATACGTCAGTACGTGTTGCTTTGTTCCTTGTAAATATCTTAGCACCCTCTTTGCCGCGGTCCAGTGATCCTTGCCCGGATCAGAGAGGTATCTGCCTAACATTCCCGTAATGAATGCCAAGTCTGGTCGTGTACATACTTGGGCATACATTATACTCCCTATTACCGAAGCATAGGGGGTATTCCTCATTTCCGAACGTTCAAACTCTGTTTTGGGACATTGTTTTAAACTGAATTTATCTCCTCTTGCCACAGGGGTATTAAGTGGTTTACACTTATCCATGCTATACCGCTTCAACACCTTTTCGATGTATGCCTGTTGTGAGAGACCTAAGATACCTTAGGTACGATTCCTCCGTATCTCAAGTCCCAACACATATGAGGCTTCACCAAGGTCTTTCATCTCGAAATGCTTTCTCAGAAAGGCTTTGGTGTCGCTCAACATGTTTACATCGTTTGTTGCAAGCAGTATATCATCTACGTACAAGATCATGAATATGAACTTGCTCCCACTGAACTTGTGATACACGCATTCGTCAATTTGGTTTGCCTCAAAACCGAAGGAGACAACCACTTTGGCGAATTTGAAGTACCACTGTCGAGACGCTTGCTTGAGCCCATAGATGGATTTCTTTAGTCGACAAACCATGCCTTTTGGATCTCCCACCTCGAATTGAGGCGGTTGAACCATGTAAATGGTTTCGTCGAGTTCTCCGTTTAGAAACGCAGTCTTAACATCCATCTGATGTAGCTCAAGATCTAAGTGTGCCACTAAAGCCATGATTATCCGGAAGGAATCCTTCGTAGATACTGGAGAGAAGGTTTCCGTATAGTCTATGCCCTCCTTTTGGGTAAACCCTTTAGCAACAAGTCGTGCCTTATATCGTTCTACGTTGCCTTTTGAATCCCGTTTGGTTTTAAATATCCATTTGCAACCAACGGGTTTCGAACCTTTAGGCAACGAGACGACATCCCATACTTTGTTGTCATGCATAGACTTTATCTCTTCTTCCATGGCTTTTATCCACTTTCCTTTATTTCGACATTGTACTGCTTGTTGGACGTTTTCAGGGTCATCGTCCAACATACCAATATCGAATTCGTGTTCTTGGAGATACACCACATAGTCGCTAGGTATGGGGTTTCTCCGTTCACGAGTGGATCTCCTTAGGGGCACTTGTTCTTGAGATACTGTAGGTTCCTGAACTGCATCAGCCGGCAATTCATCGGGTTCTTCAGTAACTTCCTCAGGAACATGAACTTGTTCCTGTGGAGCGTCACTACTGGGATGAGGTACCTCAGGTGCGGGTATCGCTGATGCTATCTCCCCAAAAGATAGTTCGATTCGCATTTCTGTCGCATCTGAGTGTGCCTCATCTAACTCGATGATCTGCTGATGCAAATCATTCCCCCCGGAACCAAAGTATCCTCAAAGAACTTTACCGAATTTGTCTCGAAAAACACTTTACTTGTGGGATCGTAGAATTTATACCCTCGTGACCTTTCCGAGTAACCAACGAAATAGCAACTAACTGTTTTGGTGTCCAGCTTTCTTTCATTTGGTCTGTAAGGCTTCGCCTCTGCTGGACAGCCCCAAACCCTTATGTGGTTAAGGCTAGGCTTACGCGTAGTCCATAACTCATAAGGGGTCCTTATTGTTGCCTTAGTTGATAATCGGTTGAGGATGTAAGCTGCGGTTTTAAGCGCTTCTCCCCAGAGGAATAATGGTAGGGTAGTTTGACTCATCATACTACGCATCATATCCATAAGTGTACGGTTTCGTCTTTCAGCTACACCATTCATGCTTGGTGACCCAGACATGGTGTACTGAGGGACGATTCCGTTTTCCTCTAGGTATTTAGCAAATGGTCCTGGACACTGTTCTCCTGATCCATCATATCGACCGTAGTATTCACCCCCACGGTCCGATCTGACGGCTTTAATCCTTTTGTTGAGTTGTAACTCAACTTCAGCTTTAAAGGATTTGAACATGTCTATTGCTTGCGCTTTTTCTTTAATTAAGAATACGTAGCCATATCGCGAATAGTCGTCAATAAAGGTGATAAAATAAGAGTGGCCATTTCGAGTAACCGGATGAAATGGGCCACTAATATCGGTATGAATCAACTCTAATGGGCTATTTGCACGATTTGCTTCATATTTTCGGACTTTAGTTTGTTTTCCTTTAGCACAAAATACACACGACTCTAAGTCGGTTAAGTTTAAAGGATTGAGAATTTCTGTTTTGACAAGACGTTCTATTCTGTTTTTTTTTTTGGATACGTGTCCTAAACGTCGATGCCAAAGTGATCCTGAATTCTCATGAGTTAATTTTGCTTTAACGTTTCGCGTTACAACATGCAAGGTTTCCTGATTTGAAGCAACATTTATTGAATAAAGTTTATCAATTTCGGACATTATACCGTGACCAATCAATCTAGAAGCATGATAAAGTTGGAAATTTCCATTTCCAAAATAACCGTAATATCCACTTTTATCCAATCGATAAAACGAAATAAGATTTCATTTAAACGATGGCACTACAAAAGTGTCATGCAAATCTAGATAGAAACCGGATGTCAACAGCAATCTGAAATGCCCGATGGCTTCAACTTTTATGCCGCTGCCATTTCCCCAATAGACGTATCTTTCATCGTCTCTTGGTTTTCTATGGCTTAGGCAACCTTGCATAGTCACAGATAAGTGAGTCGTGGCTCCCGTATCGACCCACCAAGTGGCTATATCCGAAACAAAATTAACTTCAGAACAAACTAAGAATGTACCCTTTTTCTTGAGACAAGATATATAACTGGTACAATTCTTCCTTAAATGTCCTTCCTTATTGCAAAAGAAACAAGTCATGCTTTTGCGTGTGCCAGCAGTAGGCACCCCCTTTTCCTTTTGACTTGCCTTTTGCACAGTAACCATTTCCGCAGCTTTGCGTTTCTTACCACCGAACTTGGTGGCGACAGCATTCATAACTTTATGCACCCTTATGCTGTCGATTCCACGGTACTGTTTCGAGCAAAGTTTCTTTAAGAGATTGCCTGCCTCGGCTTTCTCATTCTTTATATATCTTTGCTCGAGATCGGCTAAAAATTCTTTAGCCGTCGTGGACTCAGAAACGTGTCCCCTGAAGTATTTGGGGATAGTCTTTTGCATGACCATAAGACACATGCGATTTGATCGTAGCCAGCGTGCCATGTGAGATTTTTCCTCACTGGTACTTTCGTCTGCTAGCACAGCTGGACGATCTGTCTGTAACGCATTGTCTAGATCAGCAATCCCCATAAAGATCTCAAATTGATCTTTCCATTGCTTATAGTTTGAACCGTTCATTGTAGGAATATCCTTAATGTTAGGCATTATTGCTGAAAAGCAAACAAGAAACGGACTTAAATACACAACACGTGTAATCTTTAAACTGCATAAAACCAAATATCAAAATAGAACCCCGATTCCATCTACCAATTGTCTTCCAATATTGGGGCTCTTTGGAGTCATCCCAATACCTTTCAACAATTGGGTGTAGTGGTCAATATGACGGCTCTCCAAGCACAGGTTAACCACCTTCCTTTGGGCCGATGAGTTAACCTACGCTTTTAAAGCTTCGCCGCCGGCCCTATTTGGGTCCACTACCATGCTCATATGTGTCTTCGACAATCACACCTTCCTTTGGGCCGGTCAATGATTGCCTCCAACACATACATGCCCTTCACGATCATAACAAATATAGTGGCGATGATATGATTGCCGCACTTTAAGGGGATCATATTAAAGCCCTACATTTGCTAAGTCGCGTAACTTTATGGTTCTATATGATCCGCAGTTTCCTGACTGACCCTTTTGCACGTACTGTGCATACTTAACACCAACATCCGTTTTGTTTTACTTAAACCAATTCGAACTAGCTTGATTCCCTTTACGGCTCAAATAAGAACCACCTTGAGCCAAGCTCAGTTCTCCTTACGGTTTAAGAAACAATATCTTTATCAATCAATATAACAAGTGATATAACCTTATGATGGGTCACATTGAGTGTGAAATGAACCGATTCAGTAATACCCACTTGCCATAAGGGTGTATTACCATTTCACATAATTTCCAGGCCACCGGTGGAGTCACAATGGTCTCGCTTAAGTACCGGCTTTCTTAGACAAAACTATGTGTACGGTGTTTTTATCACAACTCAATGAGTCATCTATCACGAGTATAAACCGCATTGATTGATAAGTGTTGGTTAATTCAGTCAACTTAGCCCATCGAATTAACTTGGTTGAACTCGGTCAAACCGGGTCAAGCAAGATTCGGATCCTTATTGGGTTAAGTTCCTTAACTTTATTTTATTTATTTATTAACATGCATAAACATAAGGCATAAATAAATAAACAAATAACTGCATGCATATAAACATAATAATGCAACAACTGAAAATTAAACTTAACACTTGATTATTATTATTTTGGATTTCTTTAAAATAATAATAATAATAACAAGAATTTATTATTATTACTATTTTCCTTAATAAACTTTAAATAATAACAATAATAATCAAATTATTATCATTATTATTTACTTTATTTCCTTTAAAAGAAACTTTAAAATAATAATAATAATAATTACCTATTATTATTACTATTTTCCTTTAATAATAATAACAATAATAATTAAATTATCATCATCATTATTATTATTATTTTTTTTAAAAGGAAACTTTAAAATAATAATAATAACAACAATTAGTTATTATTACTATTTTCCAGAGACTTTAAATAATAATAATAATATAATTATTATTATTTACTTTATCCAAAATAATAATAATATACACATACACAACAAAAACTGAAATTAAAAGGCTGGAGGCGCGGGTCGGGTCGGGTCAGACCCGCCCGGCCCAATTTCTGAATTCCCTTTCCTTTTTTTTTTAATTTGATCTGAAATTCGGGCCGAAGCCCAATATAAACCGAGTTGAACTCGGATTCAGCCCGAAAACCGCAGCCAGAAGCCCAATCTGTTTACCTTTTTTTTTTTTTTTTTTAAAATTTGGAAACTGAATTGGACCAAAGCCCCTTTCTGTTGCAGGGCCGGACTGGCAGAAGCTGAATTGCCAGCCCAATCCCCAGCCAGCCCGCCAGCGCTGTCAGGAGCAAAAATGCTCCAGAATTGTCGCTAGGGGGAGTCGATCCTGTGACCTCCTACTTTCTGTTCCAAGCGCTGGCCGCTAGGCCAGCATCCTTTTGTGATCTATTGAAGGAGGTTTTAATTTTATATTAACATAAACAGAATACCAGAAAAACAAAAAGTTCCTGAAATTTCGGCCAACGGTTTCGAGCACAGGACCTTCTTCTGGCAGGTACTGCCGCTGGCCACCAGGCCAATATCTGATTTTGTCCAGTAAAGCTAGCAGATTTTATTAAACCCGAAAAACAGAACCTTTCTTTTACCAAAACTTGTCCCGGAAAAACGATTTTGACCCGAAAAATTCCAGTTTTACGAACATGAACAGATAACCAACATGATTCGATTAGGCCTGCTCTGATACCATTTGTTGGATTTAATTCAATAAACCCCTGAATAGGACCGTTTAATCGAATCAATGGACAAAGTAACAAAATGCGGAAAATATACCTTGCTCCATTGCCGTTGTTAATCTGAACACGTACGCTGCAACTGCTCCGGCTGATGAAGAATCTGGCGTGATCCAAGGATTCACGACCTCCCACCAATTGTTGATATGCCCCTTGAACCGGAATCAACAATTCACTGCTTTACCCGATGGAGAGGCTAGACAGTGTGGGCTTTATAGAAAATTTGGCACACCCTTCCCTCTTTACCGTGTATAGCGTTTTTCACCTCTGATAATATGAGGAGATGAAGCGTTCTTCATATAGAGGGGATGGAAGGATCTGATAGGTATAAGGTTTTAAATTTAATCTTAAATTTAAAACTCAACCTTATCTTCCTATTAAATATTATCCAATATTTAATTATTGTGCCAATAATTATCTACTAGCCACACGTGGGTTGTCGCCCCTCGGGGACCAGATGTCGTAACTTTATGGTCGTTGCACTTTGAGCCCATCCATCGCGGTCTCTGACCATATGACTGTCTACATATTCGGGGTTTCCATTTAGACCACACTATACATCCACGAGTATACCCGATGATCACTTAACGTGTGGATGTTTTACGTAACAATTAATATTATTACGTGACATATGTGACATATAATATTATCATACATAACGTCCACCTTATGATTAATTCGTATAAACCTTATCAACGTGCTGCGCATCACACGTATCTCGAATTAATCCCAACAAGAAGCACCTCAAAAATGGCAAATACCAGCAGCGTTGAGATGGAGAAAGAAAGATTGACCGCCGAAATGGCCTTCAAGGATTCATCTTCTGCGGTCATTAGAATCCGGCGCAGGCTGCCCGATTTCTTACACTCTGTCAAGCTCAAATACGTGAAGTTAGGTTTGCGCTATGGCTTCTCATCATGGCACCCGGCCACTCTCCTCATAGTATTGTTCATTTTGTCCCTCTCGACAACTACTTTGATTCAGCTTGCCGGCCTCCTCAGCTTCCTCCCCGTCTCTCTTCCAAGAGCTTGCGGGGAAACCATTTTGTTCCTCGATACCTCCGCCAGCTTCATCAGCGTCCTGGTCCTCATGTCGTTGTTAGGGATTTACACGGCTGCTCGCCCCACATCCGTGTACCTGGTGGACTTTTCTTGTTACAAGCCAGAGGAAGAGAGAAAAATGCCGGTGGATTCTTTCTTGAACATGACTGAAGAAACCGGCGCTTTCCGAGAGGAGACCCTGCAGTTCCAAAAAAGAATAGCTCTCCGTTCTGGCTTAGGCGACGAGACCTATCTTCCCAGGGGCATCACTAGCAGGCCCCCAAATCTATGCATGAAAGAAGCCCGGTCGGAGGCAGAAGCAGTCATGTTCGGCGCCCTGGACTCTCTTTTTGCAAAGACGGCAGTCAAACCCGAGGAAGTTGGGATTCTCATAGTCAACTGTAGCTTGTTTAATCCTACCCCGTCCCTCTCCTCCATGATAGTCAACCATTACAAGCTCAGATCGGATATCAAGAGCTACAACCTGGGTGGAATGGGCTGCAGTGCAGGTCTTATATCCATCGACCTCGCCAAGCATCTCTTAAACGCCAATCCGAACACCTATGCAGTGGTCGTTAGCACCGAAAACATCACGCTCAATTGGTACTTCGGCAACGACCGCTCCATGCTCTTGTGCAATTGCATCTTCCGAATGGGAGGCGCCGCCGTGCTCCTCTCTAACAAGTCTCGTGACAGTACCCGCTCCAAGTATGAGTTGGTACACACGGTTCGGACCCACAAGGGCGCGGAAGACCACAGCTATAACTGTGTCTACCAAAGGGAAGATGATAAGGGCACGGTCGGGGTTTCGCTGGCCCGAGATCTAATGGCGGTGGCAGGAGACGCTCTCAAGACCAATATAACCACTCTAGGACCAATGGTGTTGCCATTTTCCGAGCAGTTCAAGTTTTTTGTGACTTTAATGAAGAGGAAGGTTTTGAAGATTAATGTGAAGCCTTATATACCGGATTTTAAGCTTGCATTCGAGCACTTTTGCATACATGCAGGGGGAAGGGCGGTATTGGATGAGGTTCAGAAGAACCTGAGCTTAACAGATGCACATATGGAGCCTTCCAGGATGACGCTGCACCGCTTCGGAAACACCTCCAGCAGCTCTCTGTGGTATGAATTGGCTTACGCGGAGGCCAAAGGCCGTGTTTCCAAGGGTGATAGAGTTTGGCAAATTGCTTTTGGGTCGGGATTCAAGTGCAACAGTGCCGTCTGGAGGGCTCTCTGCCCCATTGCTTCTGTTGATTCTAAAAACCCCTGGGCTGACTCTATCCACCGCTACCCTGTCAAGCTTCCTCTACCATAATCTCTCATCAATTATTTATCCGACAACATTTTTTATCAATGTTTATTTCAGTTTCAGTATTACTACTGTACAAATACTCGTGTTCCTGGTCACCTTTACGTTTCTAAACGTGCTAAAAGAATGTTTCAAAATTCACATACACGAGTAACAAGAAAAAAATAAAATAAAAGACGTAGCAAGTAAGGAAAAAAGGTTTAACAGACGTAGCAACAAAAAAAGGTTTAACCGAATAAATTGTTTTTAAGGACCATGACAGGTAAAATGCATCGGAACTACATCATGAGGGAAACAAAAACATAAGAGATGTTGAGACTTGAGGTCATGAATCGGGGGAAGATCCCAATGCTATCTGCTCTCATTCTCAGCCACTGAATTATTCACGCTTTTCTTAAAATTTTAAGAAATTTCTTTTGACTGCCATACTCTCTCTTAGTAATCCTCTAAAAAGACAGCAAATTCGAACTAAACAGTTAAGATCATGAACAATTCAATCAAGATACGCAATAAGAACAAGTAATACAAATACCGAAATGATTAAAAAATAATCAAAGATAAGATGGAAGAAAAATAATCGTCACTTTGCAGGAGGAAGATATTTTGAATAACCAATACAATTGCACAAAGAGTTTCCTAAGAATTACTACTAACAAACTGTTGTTTGGCTACTATATATACGCAGCAGTTTTCGAAAGGAAGAAGAAACAGAATATCAAAATTACAAGAAAGCCCTTCTTTCTATTTCAAATGCAGTACAATCATTAAGGGCAAACTTGTCTTTTCATCCATTTAAACTTCTGCCGCCAGAATCTTTCTGCAACGTCCTTCCTTCTCTATTTCGTCGAACACTTCTTTCCTCCTCATGCTTTGCTTCTTCTTCTTCTTCTGATCCAGCAATCAATTCATCATGGATCTTGACACCCCCCTTCAAACTCGGATGTGCATAGATGTTGGACACTCCCATTGTTATGACCCGTGTTTTCATACGATATATATATATATGTGTGTTAGACGTACACACACGGCAACAAATAACAAATTATATATATATATATATATATATATATATATATATATATTATACATACACGCACCACACGGCTAAAGATAGGAAAAATAAAAGAAGATAAAGCCTAACTAGAAACCTAAACATACTAGGAAAAAAAATAGGATATAATTATATCCTACCAAATTCTACTAGGGATAAACCTCTTAAATTTAAACTTCCTACCATCTATATAATTATGACCTAAACAAACAAATCCCACACAAACAGAAAGCGGCAGCCTCTTCCTCCATTATCAACCTTTCGGCCACAGCTAATAGGTAGAAGAAACAACCAATTCTTTGGCCGATTTCAATCGCAGTTGTTTTTACGGTAGCGCATAATCGAACTAAAGGCAAGTATTCTTGTTATATTTGCTATATTTTTGTAAAGTTATAATGTTATTTTCATAGAAAACCGGATCAGACATGAATACTTTTGGTTTCATAGTTGGTTGAATTCTATGTGAATATATATACGATGTCGATTTGTGCAGAGAATATATATATATATATAATTATATGTGGGTGTATTCAAAAGTTTCTGTAGCCACCCAAAAGATATATTTTCTATAGCAAGTTTCGAAAATGGCTTATGCATGCAAAATAGAATAATTGCTTTATGGTTGCTGAGTTTATTTGTGCATGTGTTAACAAAGTTTTCAATCTATTTTTTTAACATCATTTCCGTGATACAAATGCAGCAACATTTTCTATAAAATAATAATAAATCGAAAAAAAAGTTAATTATTTGCAAACTGTGGCTATTTTTATTATATAAAACAGTTTGAAAAAAAAAATGTGTTAGTTGTTTGTGTCAACTAGTTCTTTTTCCCTTTTGATTGCTAATTCCAGTTGGCTTTACTTTAAAGCATCTAACTCTAATTCGTTCAAGTTCTATTCCTCTTTTTATTTTAGTGTATCCTCAGTTGTTTATATAATTATGGGTACCAAATAGATTTTGATAAATAAATGGCTCAGGGGCCGATTTGTGAGCATATATCTTTTTGAATTGTTTTATTTAAAGGAGTAGAATAGTATATTTTATCAAGTATATATACATATATATATATATATATATATGATTACGTTTTGTGATTATTGTGTTTTAATGGCCGAAAAAGTAATTTGGATTTGGAAAAGAAAAGTGGGCCGAGGACGAAACGTGTAAGTATAAGCGCGTATATGCACGTGTATGGGCGCTGGCATATACGTGAGTATACTTATACGTAGGAGGTAAAACGGAATTAAAATAGAAATAAAATGGTAAACGAATAAGTATAACAGTAAATGAAAAGGTGTTAAAAGTTGTACTTGTCAACTTCCTGGATTAAGTGTGGAAGTTAACGTTTTTGTCCTTTTCCAAAGCAACCATCTGAGGCCTTTAGGAAGAAAGAAAAGATTTGCCCAACACCAAGCATAGAAGTCAGCGGGGTTAGCAAGAGGAGATTCTGCGTAGGAAGTTAATTCGTCAAAAAGGTAGGTGCATATTATTTATTCCCTCAAAATGGTACAAAGATTGCATGCTCAAAACGGTATTTTATATGTTTATTGTTGGTCTTTTATTCTTGTTTTATTCATGATCCTATTGATGTATCACAAAGTGTTTATTTTTGTTCTTTTATTCTTGATTCGAATATGATCTTGTTGATTTTTTCTCTTCGTGATGATATGAAGCCTATATGTATGAAAATATATGTGTGTGTGTTAATTTGCAAAATTGGTGGTGGAACTAGGGGGGCCGAAACCTGCCCCTTGTCATATTAATTGTTAAAGTGTTAGAACAATATTGTTGTTTTGGTTTTTTTCGGCAGGCTTTGAAATAAAAATAAATAAATAAAAACAAAGTGGGGGGGGGGGGGGTTGGCCATTAGGCAGAACCCAGATAGAAAAAAAAAAGGTAATAATAAACAATGCAAAAAGGGCCAGCGTCTGTTAATGCAATTTTGTTTAGGTTTTATACTAATATGTATAAAAGTTCTTGGGTTGCGTGAAGTTGTCTTTTTTTCTTTGAATGTTTCGGTTAAATGAATAAAATATATATATATATATATATATATATATATATATATATATATATATATAACACGGCAACGGGTTTGGCCTTTCGGCTGAACCCAATTTGATTTAAAAAATAATAATAATAATAGGGCAAAGGGTTTGGCCAGTTCGGCTGAACCCAATTAAAAAAAAAGGGTAAAATAAAGTAAAATAATAAAATAAGCAGACTAAGTGATGGGAGACGGACGTGGTACAGAGGGAAGTAATGGCGGCTGTGTGGTGTTCCTGCATTCATGGCACGTGCATTGCATGAGGTATACTGCGTCTATAGGGCGTGGGTATCGGGATGACTTACCGTGTCTATAGGGCACCGGGGTCATGAGACATACTGCGTCTATAGGGCGTGGGTGTCCAAACGGCAAGTGGTGGCTAGAGACCATGACGCTGGATTTAGGACCCGGGAGCATGCATTGCATATAGGTCTAGGGGCATATTGCCTGACATATTTCTAGTTGCGTGTGACACGTTATTTGAGCATGCATCACGTACTTGCGCATTTTTATGTGGAGTGCTTTACCTTTCAGTATAAGCCATGCTATCATGTTTTATGTGTTATGTGTTGATATCTTTTTGGGTATGTACTCTTTGTATTGTTTTGAGAGGCACCTACTGGGTGATTACCATCACTCACCCCTACTATTCCATATGTAGCCGAGACGGAGTATGATTATATTTTCCTCGAGGATGGTGCCGATGTCGTGGAGTGGACCGAGTGACCAGTAGATATGATTGCGGCGAGGGCAGAGACGGGCTGTTTATGATATTCTTGGGGTGACATTGAGATTTATATTTTTACGTTAGTACGTTGAGACATTTCTTTTAGACTTTTAATTCAGACAGTTGACTTTGACTTGTAGGGCATGGTCAGCCTAATAATAATGTCTTTATCTTATTGAGGTTCATTAAATTCTAATTAGTGTTGTGTTTAATCGTTTCCGCAAAAAAAAAATAAAAGGAAAATTTTTTTTATGCCAACACTGACGTGTAAGAAGTTGATGTGACGCTTTGTATTCTCCTTAGTGAGATACGGCGGGTGCACTGCTACCGAGGCTAGGGCTCGGGAGCGGGGCGCTACAGGTGGTATCAGAGCCGAGGCTTCAGATCCGCCTCGGAAACGCAGGATTAATTAGATCACTTAGACATAAGTTACGATCTTGTATAAAATTTCGATTTACCCCTAATAAACAAAGTAGACTTAAGATATGATCTTAGACCTAGGCTATGATCGGGTTATGGGAGGTGTGTGCCGATGGTGAGCTTTTTTTGTCTAACTATCGATTTATCGGCGTCCCACCTTTCAATTTATTATTGAGTAATCCAATTTTTTCTCTCATGAACTTAGATAACAGGAAATGCCTTTACGACGTGAGCCAGCTGGGAATGGTGGTGATAACCGCCAGAATCAGGGGATCGTTCCCAAGCACTTGATGCTACAGTCACCATGACCAACACCTTAGTACAGTAGCATCAGCTGCTGAACTAGCATGCACCGCCTCCACCACCATTGCACTCAGCCCTGAGAGTCTTCGACAAGGAGATGCGGAGGAATGATGGCGCAGCACAACTGACACCGCCGATCACTTCGATCAAATTTCAAAATGAGTTTAAGAAGTACTACGTGTTCGACAGTGCGATCTATCAGAGCATGGCTCTAGATCCACGGCGGAAGCATAAATTTAGGCTATGATCTTAGAAATTAAGTTACGATTTCGCTCTTAAGTCACGATCTTAGAAATAAGTACCGATTTTTAGTCGTAAGCAATGATTAATATGAAGCATCTTATTGGAAGTAAGACGTGACCTTAGAAATTAAGTGATGATCCTACCTGTAAGTCACGATTTTAGACATAAGCGGCGATCTTGATTAAGAGTTGATCTTTGACTTAAGCATTAGTTTTAGTCATAAACGCTGATTATATACTAAGTACGATTTGTAATTAAGAAATGACCTTAGACATGACTTAAACATAAGCACTGGTCTTAGTCGTAAGCTTTGATTATATTCTAAGTATTGAACTTAGAAATAAGTAATGATTTTAGACGTAAGAAATGATGATACTAAGTATCGATTCTAGAAATAAGTCATGACATTAGACCTAAGTGATGATCGGATAAGGGGTATGCCCACGTATACCTAGGGCGCTCCGTACGACTCTGAATTAGTTGTCGCATCTAAGTGCTGATTATAACCATTTGTATAATTCCTTAGATTCGACCTTGCTAACCCGGTGCCATTTCGGTAAATGAACCGGGTTCATGCCCCTACTTTAACAGTAGTGTCCGAACGTGACTAGGTCTAAGTTGGGATCGTAGTTCCTAAGCAATGATTTATAGTAGAATGATAGAGACTAAGAAAGAATTTATTAGCGTTATGATCCGTAGAGTGTAGCAAAGAATATTGTATAAATGGGTTATAGTTACGAGTAAGATGTTGAATTTTAGAGTATCAAATAAGCCGAATATATTAGTCTAATTAAGGATATTGATTGATATTGATAAACGAGCATTAATAAAATAAGTACAGTGGAATAACAAAGTAGTAGGTGTTGATTCCTAGAAACACGTAAGTAGTGATGCATAGAGTAGGCTTGAATTGAAATAGAACCAATATGAACAAGCAGTGGATGTTTTTCAGGTGAGATATAACTAATTTAGAATTAGCGGTTGAAATAACCAAGTAAAGAAGTACGATGGATTAGTATGGCGTGTGGAAGCATGGTGAATTAGAATGCCCTAAGTCGATCAATATTTAGTGTGCCATACAAGGATTGGACAACTCAAGCTAAAGATTATAGTATAAGAACCGATCTTAGAGAGCTGGTATGACCACAGATATAAGTACGATAGCGACTGATGATGACTGGGTTATGGAACTCTCGGTATGGTGACAATATCCTAAGTTTGATTCTAGAGTTATAAGAAGAGTAGGTTATGATCTTAAATAAGCAGAAAATAATGGACTTAGAAATTACCTTGTCGGGTACAAGGAATGATTTTCGAGGCCTTAGTCAACGATAAGAACGTGAAATGGTTAACGTATCATAATATGAAATGGATATTTAGCATGGTCATTATCAAAGTGAATGATTAAGTAGAACCATACTAAGTCATTGATACACCATACGCAAGTTTCGAGGACGAAACTTTTTGTAAGGGGGAAAGAATGTTATGACCCGTGTTTTCATACGATATATATATATGTGTGTTAGACGTACACACACGGCAACAAATAACAAAT